>CM064511.1:12092937-12206053 GCA_032716605.1 Paralithodes platypus | reverse complement strand
TTTCTCGTCTTCCACATACTTCCCATTGCTCCGAAAACCTTCCTTCCTTCACACACTCTGTTTTACCTCCACTTCCATACCTCCACTCCTGCTTATCGTTCCTCCTAGATATTTAAAACACTCTACTTGTTCCAATATTTCCCCATCCAGCCTCACATCTAGATTCACCCTATGCTCTCCCCTATTACACACCATTACTTTACTTTTATTGACGTTCACCTTCAGTTTCCTCCTTCCACAAACCACACCAAACTCTTTGACTACCCGCTGCAGTTTCTCATCAGAATCCGCCACCAATGCTGTGTCATCAGCGAACAGCAACTGATTCAACTCCCAATCTCTACCATTCTTTCCTACTAAACCCAATCCTCTTCCCATAGTTCTCCTTTTCACCTCCCTCACCACACCATCCATAAACATATTAAACAGCCATGGTGACATTACACAACCCTGTCGCAAACCTACCTTTACCTCAAACCATTCACTCAACTCACCATTTCCTACTCTCACACATGCTCTGCTCCCTTCATAAAAACTCTTAACTGCTTCTAACAAATTTCCTCCTATTTCATAAATCCTTAACACCTTCCACATTGCTTCACGGTCCACACGATCATACGCTTTTTCCAAGTCCATAAAAGCCCAAAATATCTCCTTATGCTTCTCTAAATACTTCTCGCATAACTGTCTTACTGCAAACATCTGATCCACGCACCCTCTTCCCCTCCTAAAACCGCACTGTTCTTCTCCTATTGCAACTTCCGTACACTTTATTATCCTCTCTATCAACACCCTGCCATACAGCTTTCCAACCACTGACAATAAACTAATACCTCTATAACTTGAACACTCCTGCCGATCTCCCTTCCCCTTGTACAACGGCACAATACATGCACTCTTCCAGTCTATTGGTACCATTGACACAGCAAAGCACACATTGAAAAGTCTCACCAACCAATCTATTATCACATCTCCACCCTTCTTTATACACTCCACAGCAATACCATCCAAACCTTCTGCTTTTCCCGCTCTCATTTGTTTCACTGCTTCTTTCACCTCATTTTCCTCAATCCTTTCATTCACTCCCTGCCACCTGGGTGGCCTGGGTAACCTATCTCCATCCACCTCTGCTTCAATCACTGCTTCTCTTCCATCTCTTGTATTTAACAAAGATTCAAAATACTCTGCTATTTATTCGATCCCGTATGTCTTATTTATATCCATGTTTTCAAAGAGATTAACATATAATGCACTTCAGTGTAATGAGAGTATTCTGTATTAAATTATATATTTGATACTACGTATGGTATAATAAATTACTGTAGAATTAGATTAAAACAAAATTGATTATTTTTAGCTCGCATCATGCGAATAAGATTTCAAGAATAAAACTGTCATTAATTAAGGTGTTGCTAGGTAAACACTTGGAAGCTTTCCTTAACTCTTTCAAGTTGGTGAACTTATAAATCTACTCCGGTTCCAGGCAAACATAATATGCAGTTAAGTTGGAGCTATACAAATAAAGAAACATATGGAGACAAACACTTTACCGAAAGGTGTTCACTCATGGACGAGCCTATGATCGAAACATTGTTTTCATAATATCTATGTGGTGATTAAGAAAGGAGGTAAATTTTGTGGAATCAGGAGTGCTGATAAAGTGTATGGTATAGATTATATACAGTATCTATCTATACCTACGGCAATAGATTTATAGCCTGTAGACTCGAACACTTAACACACCCAATTCAAGAAGTTATATTCCAGATGGCGAATGAGACAACAAGACAAAAGTGTGTTGCAGCCAATTCATTTGTAGGCTTGCTTTTATAGATCTACGGCGTCTGGTTGTCTCCTCCTGTCCATTGTATTTTCGACATCTCAAAGTAGCATTGCCACTGTCTGGTCATGTAATCTCGCAATTGTTACAACCTGGAAGTTATGAAGAGTTTTAATTAGGCCTGGTAAGCACTACTGGTATGGTAACTCCCAAATTGTCACACTAGACTGAATAGATTAGAAGTGAATTCAGTGAGGAGAGTAATAGTCAGACTTATGCCAAGACTCCGTAGTCTATTTTAGAGATGGTAGTTATAGCTTATATAGCTGTTTATTTATGCAAGTTATTTTATCATAAGCCACTTTGATCTTATAAAGTTTACCACACCAATAACCTCTTTGTACCAAATTAATGCACATAATATTATGGTTAAGAAAAGAACAAGATCATTTTATTATATATATATATATATAATTAATTATAAAAGAAATGAGTTTATATTATATAAAGAATTGCAAGTAACTAGATTAAAAAGGAAAATAATATATTTATATGAATATTAATATATAAATTATAATAATTTATCTCTATGAACAAACAAAAAAGGGAAAAAGAAAAGAACCTTATATACTAATGTAAACTAATGACACACGCAATAATAGGAATCAGGCTATGACAGACAAGACACTACTCCCTGGTTATCAGCACAGCTAGCGGTATTTAGTAGCACACAATACAGGATAACACCACACAAATCTCCAGGAGCCGATATATCCAAGACGCTGGTTGAGTATATACCGATTGCATATGAATTCAAGAGGAATTAAAACACCCTCCGTCACAGCCTGAACCCCTTATACACATACAGAAAGGTAACTAGAAAACAGAAGATTGGCAAGTACAGCGCCATATATTATTAAGAACATTAAATAATATACAACATGAATCAATTGACGCACTCAACCGAGACCTCATAGTCGACCCTGGCTGGCACAACAAAACAACTCAGAGTGCCGAGCTATAGAGAGTTGAAAGGGGTCGAGAAACTCTCGAAGCTTCACAGTGGCGAGGGATGTGACACCTCCCCCTGGAAGACCTCCGAACAGGGAGAGGAGGGCGAAGAAGCCACAAGAAGCCGACTGAAAGGAGGGTGGTAGGTCCCTTGACAGTGTGTCAGCGATCCGATTGTCAACTCCTTGTATGTGACACACAACCAGCTGGTACTCCTGAAGCTGCAGAGACCATCTTAAAATCCGTAGATTGGTGTTCTTCATACGGTCAATGAAAGTAAGAGGATTA
The DNA here is from genome assembly GCA_032716605.1 of Paralithodes platypus. Lineage (NCBI taxonomy): Eukaryota > Metazoa > Arthropoda > Malacostraca > Decapoda > Lithodidae > Paralithodes > Paralithodes platypus. The sequence continues at coordinate 12,202,974 of CM064511.1, read as the reverse complement.
TGATCCGTATTCACTTCAATGTGGGGCGAATGCTGAGGAAGATAACAATAAAATTTCTGTATTGCCAGGACCAGAGCCAAAGCCTCCTTCTCCACAGTAGAGTACCCTCGCTGATGTCTTTTCAACTTTGTGGAGAAATAAGAGACTGGGTGGAGGATATCTTCATGGTACTGTAGGAGGACGGCTCCAACACCCTCACCACTGGCGTCGACCTGCAGTTGATAAGGTTTGGCAGGATCAGGGGCACGGAGCACTGGGTAGGTGGACAGCAGAGTCTTCAGGTGGTGGAAGGCCGCCATACATGCGGGGGACCACACAAACGCCACCTTCGTGCTGGTTAGGTCGGTGAGAGGGTAGAAACAAGAGAACCCCGTCACCTGTAGAGAATACACTAAGTTTAGTTTTAGCATCATATGTACTTCATTTTTGACGGACTACATTCAAGATTTTCCAAAGCTAGAGCATGCACAGAAGATAGTTTCAGCTTCAAAGAATTTATGTACTCAGAAACTGTGCGTAGAGGGTGATCAGAAACAGTCTTAAACCAAACATCTTTAAGTACTTTAAGAGGGCCCCTAATTTGGCGACCATACAAGAGCTCGAATGGTGAGTGGCCTAGTGATTATTGTGGGCATTCTCTTATGGCAAACAGGAGAAAGTCTGTTTTCATCCCAGTCCTTCTCAGTTTCAATGCAATATTCAATGCAAAACCTTGATCAGTTTGAATGTCTTTAGGAATACCCACCCTACTAAAGAGGTGCAGGAAGTGTTTTACCACTTGTCCAGCCTCGATGTCCTTCAGAGGGTAAGCCTCAGGGTACCTAGTAGAAGTGTCCATGACAGTAAGGAGATACTGATTGCCCTTCTTAGTCCTGGGAAGAGGTCCAACACAATCTATAACAATGCGCTCAAACGGCTCAGTAGTGACAGGAATTGGCTTAAGAGGAGCAGGGGGAATGACTTCATTAGGCTTACCTGCGATTTGGCACGTATGACAGGTCTTAACATACTGGGCAACGTCCTTCTTGACTCCCGGCCAGTAAAACGAGCAAGTACCTTTTGATATGTATTTTGCTGTCCCAAATGTCCCGCTAAACAGTCATGAGCCAATTCCATAACAGAACTGCGAATAGAAGTGGGAATGACTACTTGATGAAGTGGACCAGATATCAGTATCAGCCTTATCTGGAGGATGGAAACTTCTCATAAGCACACTTTCATGATAGTAAAAACATGAGTTTTTTTCCTGCAGTGGGTGTGTCTGCTACATGTCTGATTTTAGCTAGTGTAGGATCTATCTCTTGAGCCTGAATCAGATTATCCTTGGACAGATTCGGATATATTAAGTTATCACGAGGTGATGGCAAGGATAGGTTTGGGCAAGGAGCAGTAACAGTTTGTGAGCGGGTAACTGCACATACGGGGAAGACATGAGGATGTTTTTAATCGAGTGGCTCAGTGAGACTCCTCTCCATGAGTTTGTTTGACAGGGCCAATTCTGGAATCAGACCGTTCCCTGCCAAATCATTCCCCAGAAGAAAAGTCACACCAGCAACAGGGATCTTATCACGAATGGCTACTTTTACCTCCCCTTTGAGTAATCCACTGTCTAGTACCACTTTAGCAATAAGTGCTCCTTTGCCTGCATCTAGAAATAGTAGTTATAGCTATATAGCAGTTTATTTATGTAAGTTATTATATCATAAGCCACTTTGATCTTATAAACTTGACCACACCACTAACCTCTTTGTACCAAACTAATGCACATAATATTATGGTTAAGAAAAAAAAAAATCATTTTAATATATATATTTATATATAATTAGTTTTAAAAGAAAAGTTTATATTATATACAAAATAGGAAGTAACTAGATTAAAAAGGAAAACAATATATTTATATGAATATTAATATATAAATTATATTAATTTATCTCTATGAACAAACAAAAAAGGGAAAAAGAAAAGAACCTTATATACTAATGTAAACTAATGACACGTAATAATAGGAATCAGGCTATGACAGACAAGACACTACTCTCTGGTTATCAGCACAGCTAGCGGTATTTAGTAGCACACAATACAGGATAACACTTCCACACAAATCTCCAGGATTAACCATAATATTATGTGAATTAGTTTGTTACAACCCGGAAGTTATGAAGAGTTTTGGCAAATTGATACGGTGTGACAGTCACGATTTTTATCATGTGTTCTTTTTTTGTTTGATATACAGTGTTGTTTTATACCAAGGACTGCAGCAAATGAGTATTTGCACATTATCGAACAATCTAATAACACGGCCCCCACTAGTGGGGAGGGCTATGAAGATCAGGGAAACTGCGGGGTAAAAGGGGAAAAATAGGGGTAATATGGGAAGAACTATTACCTACCAGCTAGTACGTGTCCCTAGTTTATCCCATACCTACCAGCTGATCCCTTGTCATGAACCTAACTAAGAAACCTAACCTAATCTAACCTAAAAGTAATATGTGGATAGAAACTAACCTTGACGTTATTTTGATGTGGATAGAGTGTAGTGACGTCATATTTGCTTAAGGTAAAAGGTCAATTCTGATTGGCTAAGAAAAAAAAACAAAAAACATAAAACTAGTTTTTGTTGCGGGAAAAGTGTAATCCGGCAGAGAGAACATGAACAAAGTGACAGTGGCTTTGTGCAGTGGGGACTCTGCAAATGTTATAGGGGAGGGAAAGTAAAATGTACGCAATTACCAAAGCAGCACTGGATCGCGCAACTGTAAGGTCCCCCGAGTAAGGTAGGAGAGAAAAAAAAAATCTATAAAGCAGAAATCCCGTAAAACAGGACTTGTCATTATGCAGACAAGACTGTGTTTTACCCTATATCTCCCTTATAATACATTTGCGATGGGAAAGACATATATAGGACTGAAGACTATTATATAACATACCTATAGGCTACACAAAATTCGATGGGGCTTGTAACCGTCACACCGTAAAATCTTACCGGAGTTTTAATTAGGCCTGGTAAGCACTACGGGTATGGTAACTCCCAAATTGTCACACTAGACTGAATAGATTAGAAGTGAATTCAGTGAGGAGAGTAATAGTCTGTTTAACAGACTTATGCCAAGACTCAGTAGTCAATTTTAGAGATGGTAGTTATAGCTTATATAGCAGTATATTTATTAAGTTATTATATCATAAGCCACTTTGATCTTATAAACTTGACCACACCACTAACCTCTTTGTACCAAACTAATGCACATAATATTATGGTTAAGAAAAAACAAGATAATTTTAATATATACATATACAATTAATTATAAAAGAAAGGAGTTTATATTATATACAGAATTGCAAGTAACTAGATTAAAAAGGAAAATAATATATTTATATGAATATTAATGTATAAATTATAATAACTTATCTATGAACAAACAAACAAAAAAGGGAAAAAGAAAAGAACCTTATATACTAATGTAAACTAATGACACACGCAATAATAGGAATCAGGCTATGACAGACAAGACACTACTCCCTGGTTATCAGCACAGCTAGCGGTATTTAGTAGCACACAATACAGGATAACACCACACAAATCTCCAGGAGCCGATATATCCAAGACGCTGGTTGAGTATATACTGATTTCATATGAATTCAAGAGGAATTACAACACCCTCCGTCACAGCCTGAACCCCTTATTCACGTACAGAAAGGTAACTAGAAAACAGAAGATTGGCAAGTACAGCGCCATCTATTATTAAGAACATTAAATAATATACAAAATGAATCAATTGACGCACTCAACCGAGACGTCATAGTCGACCCTGGCTGTAGACCAGTCAAAGTAGGGCTGGACTTAGAACAAATTGCAATAGAAGGTTTTTTGGCTTTAACTTGTTTATTAGGTCCCTCTGATGAACATATAAAAAGTCTCCAACTTTTGGACACCGGGAAAGTGGTTAATTTGCATAAATTCAAGATGGCCGCCGTCCAAAGCTTCAATTTACAGATAACTTTTTTCTGGTTGCTCCTAGACCCTATAAATGTATTACAAACAACGTTTTTTGGCTTTAACTTGTTTATTAGGTCCCTCTGATGAACATATAAAAAGTCTCCAACTTTTGGACACCTGGAAAGTGGTTAATTTACAGCCAAAAAACCTTACAGCCAAAAAACCTTCTATTGCAATTTGTTCTAGGTCAAGCCCTACCTTTACTGCACATTATTGTCTATTACATTTTGCCTAGGCCTATACTAATCCCATCATCTTGTTTCTTGTTTCAACGCATGTGATGGACGCATGCAAGGACTTCCAGGAGGCTGCAGATCTTTTGGATAAGCTGTTGCGTGAAGACGTTTCACCGGATGAAGTCTGCAGTAAAGACGTTTTCAACAGAATTTCTGAAAAACTTAAAGCTGAGAAGAGCTCCTTAGCAGAGCATAAGATGGGAAAGCTATGGATTCAATACATGGACATGATTGACCTGCTGCGTCGCTTCCTGAGGGCACTGAGAATGGGCGATTTCCTACTGTACCTCGGAACACTCCAGGAGATGTTGCCGTACTTTGCAGCGTGTGGTCATAACAATTATGCCAAGTCAGCCCATGTGTACATTCAAGACATGATTGAACTTGAGCAGCTCAACCCAGACATGTTCTGTCAATTGAACTCCGGTCTATTTGTGATCCGCCGAAGTGATCGGCTGTGGGCAGGACTGCCAAGCGACTTGGTTATAGAGCAGGTTTTGATGCGCTCTTTGAAAACGAATGGTGGATTGACACGTGGTAGGGGCATGGAGGAAACGCAACGCCTGCGCTGGTTACTTGCTATGCCAGCCTGCGCTGAGGTGAGTGAAGTTATGCAAGAACTGACAGGGAAGCATTTCCACACCTCTGAGCAGCACAAAGAAATGACTGAAGCAAGGCGTGAACGAGATAGGAAGGACACAGAGAAGGTTCTCGCATTCTTCAAGGATTATGATCCATTTCAAGAATCAAATGAACTCAGGAATATTGCCAACGGTGTGACAGGACCAGCCTCGGCCAATCCTCATTTACTGTATGAGGTTGGTATGAACATTGTGCAGAAGATGGAAGGTAGCAATGCTTTTGACTTTTCATTTAGGAAGAAAGATCAAGTTGAGTCGTTGGGTGCAAAGGTTACAATCAGTGCTGAAAAAGTACCAATCGACCCACAGCTCCTTTTCCAGAGGCTCCTCATCTTTGCTAATAACAGGGACTTAGGTGTTGAAGAGGTCTTTGCGTATGAGTTGTCTAGCTACCCTACTGCTCTGTTCGATAAGTGGGGGAGGCTCAGGGAAGCCAATAAACCACAGCTAGGAGATGAGATAGCTGCTGTTGTTCCCAAGTCGTCATTGGAATCATTTGAGGAAGAAAGGACTGTGACCCATGTTCTGGATGGTGGTTCCTTATTGCAAAGGATTCCATGGAAGAAGGGTGACACATTTGAGGACATTGCAAGCATGTACATGAAGCATGTTTCCAAAAACTTTCTCAACCCGGTGGTTGTATTCGACGGTTATAAATCAGGACCTACTACCAAGGACATGACACACAATCGACGATCAAAAGGAGTCTTTGGTCAAAAGGTGATGTTCACTCCAACCATGCCCCTTCGGTCAAAAAAGGAAAACTTCTTGTCAAACTCGGACAATAAGCAAAACTTCATTGACTTATTGTGTGAAACATTCAAGGCAAATGGAATTGACTGTGTCAATGCGCCAGCAGATGCAGATGTCATGATTGCGAAGAAGGGAATTGAGCATGCAAGGGAAACCGTGACATATGTGATAGGTGAGGACACAGACTTGTTGGTGCTGTTGTGTCATTATGCGGAACGAGGGATGAATGATTTGTACTTCAAGTCGAGCAAGGAAGGTGGGAAATGTTGGCATATTAACTCAGTAGCAGAAGCTCTCGGTGAAAGCATCTGTCGTGTCCTGCCAGTTGTCCATGCACTCTGTGGATGTGACACAACCTCACGACTGTATGGTATTGGTAAAGGGGCTGCCTTGAGGAAAGTGAGGGAAGACAACGGTTTCTTGAAATGTATAGAAGCATTCTGTTGCCAAAGTGGAAGTAAAGACGCGATATCATCAGCTGGTGAAAAGGCCTTGGTTTATTTGTACGGGGGAAAAGGAAATGACACCCTTGACGGACTGCGAAAGACAAAGTTTTGCAACAAGGTGGCAAAAAGTTCAACTACCGTTGAAGTTCACAGCCTTCCCCCAACAACCGATGCAGCCAAATACCACTCGTTCCGAGTTTATTGTCAGGTCCAGGAATGGATGGGGAACTGTGTGGACCCCGAGAAATGGGGCTGGTGTCTGCGGAAGGGACAGCTTGAACCGAAGACGATGGATTCGCCAGTGGCTCCTGATTCACTACTGAAATTGGTCAGATGTCAGTGTAAGGGCAACTGTGACACTCAACGCTGTAGTTGCAAACGGAATGAGCTTGAATGTTCCAGTGCATGTGGTCAATGTAAAGGACTCTGTCAAAATAGCAACTTTGATGCAAGCACCGATGATCCAAGTGAATACGAACTCCTATCATGAATTACATAATTGGCTCTGAATGACGTCATACTACGTCATACTACGTCATGGTTTTTTTTTTTTTTTTCTTTATAAAAAAGAGGGACAACAGGTCAAAAAACCCATACAAGCACAAAGTGCCTGTGTCACCCCTTGTGAAAGAGACAGTTCAGCCTGTCTGTAAGGTTTTTCGGCTGTAAATTAACCACTTTCCAGGTGTCCAAAAGTTGGAGACTTTTTATATGTTCATCAGAGGGACCTAATAAACAAGTTAAAGCCAAAAAACGTTGTTTGTAATACATTTATAGGGTCTAGGAGCAACCAGAAAAAAGTTATCTGTAAATTGAAGCTTTGGACGGCGGCCATCTTGAATTTATGCAAATTAACCACTTTCCCAGTGTCCAAAAGTTGGAGACTTTTTATATGTTCATCAGAGGGACCTAATAAACAAGTTAAAGCCAAAAACCTTCTATTGCAATTTGTTCTAGGTCCAGTTAAATGATTGCTAGATTTACTGGACTACTGGCACAACAAAACAACTCAGAGTGCCGAGCTATAGAGAGTCGAAAGGGGTCGAGAAACTCTCGAAGCTTCAAAGTGGCGAGGATGTGACACAATCCTATTGACACTCTGTTCACGTCAACTATTGCCTATCTTGCCCACTCGGCACTTAACTCCGATTGCGTATTTGATTATGAGATTATCGTAGAATACCTAGATACCATATATATAATATTATATATATATATATATATATATATATATATATATATAATATGAACACCGTATAATAATAATAATTTGAACTACCCACTCACGAATTGAAAATTCACAAAATGATTTTTTAATGTTCCCCCTCCCTCAGCCAAAAACCACAATGAACACGTTTTACCGCCCCGACGTGAATATTTCTTTTTACACAGTATTCCATTCCTTGGTAAGAGTGTATTTATTAACGTCCAGATGAAAGGCAAGAAGCTTTGTTATTTTACTCATTTATGCAGTTCCATAATGTGGGCTGGTGGTGATGGTGGTGTTCTAGTGGTGTTGTTCCTGTTGCTACACCTAACCTGCTGCTGTCTAGCCCACTACCACAGACCTCACAACAATGGTCAGTGCGCTCATATTGGATTGTGATACCTTTACTATCAAGAATATGTCTTTATCACGTGTGATCTGTGTGTAAGTCTGTTGGAACCATATTGAATACTAACCTACCAAATATTCTACCACAACATCTAAATAGTGATGCAAGTTGAAGATTCGTTATAAGTTAATATTATACTCTATACGTTAAAGCATGTCTTGACAATATATATACAGGGTGATATTTTCTATGTGTTGCAAATATTAGTTTACTATAAATGTACATAAGGAGTCTGTAAAATACTATGGGTATGGTTCACGGTCAGATTCATAGGATAAATGTTACACATAGTATGACTGTAATGGTTTAGATGTTTATGTTCTGGCTGTGGTGTCCCGAGTTTGAATCCCGGGAAGATCATATGCGTTTAGTAATATATTTAAGTACCATATATTGGGGTTTGTAATGGAGGATTAATGTTAAGAACGGGGTGTTCCTTAACACCCATCGGACAGGGCCGTTTGTAACATCTACTACCTGCCAAGCGGGCAGATTTACCCTAAACGAGCTTCATTCCATGCTCTTTTTCATGCATAAACAAGAGCCAGAACGTAATACAATTATGTATCCGTGAAAGGGCGATAATTGAGCTTTCCAATGACACCTGAACCATCCTTGCACGACCACGGGTTGGCTTGCAACGATGTTGCAACGCGAGTACAAAAACCCTAAAATACGGTAATTTCCTTACATATTTCCGTGTCTAGGGAGGCAGTGGATGTGGATGAGTGTGGAGGAGGGACCAGTCGCGGTACGGGAGCCGTGCCGAACGGCCAGAGCCGCACTCCTCCCACTGCTCGGACTCTCTCTCAGAGCCAATTATGTGCTCAACATCGCATTGGACTTAAGTCGGGCCCCGCCATGTAGTCCTTGGTTCTCTTGACCGCCTTAAGTCGGGCCCCGATAGACAAGGGTTAATACCTACCTGGGGCAAATACTGTAAATATTAGAGATATCTTAATTTGGTAAACATGTGACATTATCACAACCTTGTTGTATTGGACTTTCCTTGATATTTGTAAATAGTTTATCACATTAATTAGTAGATATCACAATAGCGAATAAAGTACCAGGTATTTAAATGTGTTGGTCATCAATAAGTAGAACTGTCATAATTGATCAAGATGTCGAAGTAGGCGTATTTGCAATTAGATGCGTAAAATGGAAGTAAATATGATTACCCTACATACAGTAGCATTACACGTAATTCTAATATTTATTTTGTATTTCGAGCTAACAGAGAAAATGTACACACTATGGTCCTGATTTTATTAAATGCAGATGGAACATTACCGGAAAAAGCGTCGAATGAGGCCGTCTACCGACACGTATTTCAGTAAGTTTAAAATTAATAAAAATAGATTATCATTAGGTTCAGTAATATTTCGTAGTGAGGTCTGTCTATATGATCTAGGCCCCATGAATATGCTTTTCTCTCACTTAACCATTAGGCTACCATAGCGCAGTTAGGAATATGTACATGATTTGATACATATCCGGTATTGGAGAATGGATAATAAGTCGTTGGCTTGTGCATAAAACTTTAACTGTCTTGATGGTGTAATGGTTAGAGTGTTTAAAAGTATGTGTTTGGTAATTTCATTGGAGGTGTTTGGTGTTGGAGTGAAATTAACGAAAATAGATAAACGTGTACCAGCAAAATACTGCCACTATTATTATGAATTGTATCGGAATCTTTGAATTACCCTGCAACTTGTGAGAGATATGTGATCCTTACCTAAATTTGTATTTGACAATGCAAAATGATCGTCCATATACTGTATATAACTCCATTACAGATAATTATACTGTATGGCTTAAAATGTTGTATTAAATAGATGGAGTGTAAATTGACTTCAGACATAGGCTGCAATGTGTGTGTAGGACATTGTCTGAAGAATATTAGTTATATGTTTAAGGGGGGTTTCCTGCCTTTGTTCTCTTATTTTATCTCTTTCTCTGGCTTGTATCCATTCGACCCCATTCAGCCAACTGTTTTAAGACGTTGATCCCCATCCAGGTGTCGATTTATTCCTATCGCGAGCCAGCATTGTATGGAGAAATCCGGCTTCGCCGGAAACATTGCTCTATCGAAAAATGCACATATTCAGCCTGCTCTCAAAACCATTTAAACAAATATACTGGCTCGCGGGAAAAAAATTGACACCTGGATGTGGAAAAACGTCTTAACACAGTAGGCTGAATGGGGCCGAATGGATATATCCCAGAGAGAGAGGGAAAGAGAGAGAAAAAAACAGGTGGGCCCCCTTAACTTCAGTTCTTGAGCAACGTGATGTGCGGGAGTTGTGGAAATAATTATTATGCTTGGGTCGGTACAGTTTGAATCATAATTACTGTTTTTCGAATAGCTAATATAATGTAAAACTTGCAAAATAAACAAACCAAAACGAGAACAAGACAATATAAAGGAAAAATAACTAATCAAAGTAGCTAAGGGGAAATAATATATACCGTATTTCAGAATCTGTGTTATTTCTAGTTAAGCTATATTCTGTTATTGAACCAAAATTCATTCTAGAATCTAAGAATCTAAGACGAAGGTGTCTGCAAAGTTCAGTTGGAGTTTATCACAAGATTTCCAGGATCCTACATTATATTATTTGGTGCAATCGACCCATGTGTGTGTGTGTGTGTGTGTGTGTGTGTGTGTGTGTGTGTGTGTGTGTGTGTGTGCCACGTCCATGATATGTATATTTCTAACTGTAACCTTATGGCTACATAGAATTGTACAGTATATTTGGATAGTGTACAATTCTATGTAGCCATAAGGTTACAGTTAGAAATATAGTAACTTGTAGAGTAAGTAACCTGTGGATATTATGGTTAGTGGGTAACCTTTAGTTGTCAAATTGTATGTAGGCGAATTAATGAGATATCAATTACCCTTACCATAATAACCTGCTGATAATATAGCTTTGGCTGTAGTGACCTATTTCCGAAATTACCTGAAACTAACATTTTAGAGCAACATTACTTTGGCTAAAACGACCTGTGAACATAATATCCTCTTATTAAAAATTGTTTTGCTTGTGTCCAAAATAACACCACCCAAAAACTGTCCAAGAAATATTTCAATTTAAGTCAGAATATCCAAGTGCACAACGTCGAACTTCGCCAGACAAGTTGTGGAGAATTTAAATACTGTACAAGTCGAATCATTAGAGGCTAAATTTAGTGGTATTGAACCACAGAATATGAGGACATACGCATGGTCATGCCACATATCAGCTCACCTAAGCAATATGATTACAAATATAGTGTTTCAATGATTATCACCCACAGCAATATCAGAATACCTATTAATAACCAAGAGGTATAATTAGTGTTATACCAAGTTTTTGATTGGGGATTAATTGTACAATGGTAGGTTCTTACTTGACTGGAGAAACTAAAGCCAAACTACACATGCACAAAAGTCGTAAAGGATAAATATAATACTGAATACACACATGAGTTTCCTTTTAATGATCACTTAGTACACAACACAAATATACACCTTATACTGTTACATGAAATAATCACACTATAAATATGCCTAGCACGGGCGAGGATCCACGACAGACCTATATAATTCGCTTGACACTCCTATTCTAACACTTGCGTAGACTTTGGAGATACACTTAACCCATAGAGGACCAGCGACGACATGTTGTCGTCGGCAATGTATGTAATGCTAAACCCCAGCGACGACAACGTTGCGTCACTGTTAATTACTCCGGTCCTATGGCACCTAGAGGGCTCAGATTTGTATGGGAACTGTGTAAGTATCCCACGCAACCATGCCAATGGTTGAAAACTCTCAAAGTCCAACCGCCTGCACGTGAGCGCACAAAAATCTGTTTTGGGTGTTTTTGCCTTCAATTTTCTCCTCTTGTAAACCCCTTAACCCATTCGTAGCGGGGGCGGACTTAAGTCCGCCTCCAATTTGCAGCAAGTTAGGAGCATTTAAGGCTTTTAAAGGGTTAAAATCGAGTGCAAATGGCCGGGAGCGCAGCGGGCCAGACAGCCGACTCCCAGGGCGTACCGCCGCCCACTGACTCATGTTCCCTCTGTTCTCGAGAGGCCAGCAGCATTGCCAGTAGTGAACGTAGTGGGAAAAAATATGCCGCTATGCGCTAAACTCCCATGTTGGTGGTAACACTGCCTGAGAACGACGAGTGCTACGTAGCTCGTTCTGGTCTCATTTTGAAGCTTTTAGCGCCTAGTATTTTGCTGAATACATTTCTTTTCATGCAGATACTTGATTTATCATTCAGGAGGGCCTTAATATGCCCAAATAAGCAACAACAAAAAAACGCTCGACAAGGGTTAATGACCTAGGGGATCGGTTTTTTGTGGGTTTTCCTTCATTCCTAACCCATTCCTGGTGTTTTCTGATTTTGTTGTTGTCAAAACCTGCCGATCCTGGGTGGTACATTTATTATAAACTAGCTGGGGTTCAGTGGGTTAATTATCACTGGTGGTTGAAGTAATATAACTCCCTCAACACTCCTATTCCAACACTGAGTAGATTTGGAGATACTGGCACTGGTGGCTGAAGTGTTGATAGCTCCTTTCTCTCGGTCCTGTCGAGCCGCTTAGGTGGTCCTGCCATGTGGTAAATGGGGTAGGGATACCGATGGACTCGTTGATTTGGGGCCTTTAAGAGTAGTTCCTTATGTCATGACACAGGGTGCATACTACCGGATGAACGCAAGCATGAACTTAGACATGTCTTAAGCTATGGCTGCTCGACTAACTTGACCATTATACTAGTCATTGGTGAAGTTCTGTTTCGGTACTCTTGGCGTAGGGTCTTTAATACAGAGTCGCCTTTGTCATGACAGAGTAACTAGGTATCGGACTAACGTGGGGAAGATGTAAGATCATGATCGTACTAACTTTCCCAATTTGCCTCTGACCTTTATAAGAGTGTTCAAAGAACCCAGGGGTCGGTTGTTAAGCCTTTCTACAAACATATGTCCTCGACCATGGTTCTGGCCATATGCAGTATAGACTTAATATGCAGAGTGCCGTTAGTTAGACGGTGTTTCGCAAAGCCCGAACTATAAGAGACGTCTTGCCATGGCAAAGACTTCTTTAAGAGTTTTGGAGAGTACTGAATTGATCCTGAAAGTCTGTTTGTGGCATGCCGTCGGTGCTACTTTTAGTGTCAAAACTTGCAGCCTAAAAGAGATCCAAATGTTATTCCTACACTATGGTGTGGAAGCACGAAAGTTCACTAGTAGGGTAAAGAACTCTCAAACAATAAGGTAGACAGCCATGGCATGAATATGCGAATGAGTGAGAGGTTAATTTTGATGCTCAATTGTTAGGGGGGCAGGGGAGGTTTAGAGGGTTGAGGTAGACCCCTTAGAAATTCCCGCCCTGATGGTGGGAAACCTGCGCGGAAGAGCAGCGCATCTGGAGGGGAATATTTGGGTATGCTGCCCCTCGCTCATTTGATTATATTTGGCTTTCTCCTCTTGTTTTCCGGAAGTGTTGATAGTTATTCTTATTTTTTTCCTGGGGTGAGTGGTTTATGGTGGCAATTCTGGCTTCTCGAGCGTTATGGTGGGGCAGGGCTAAGTGTGGTTTTGAGTGCCCATGTTGTTGCCCTCATTCCTCGTTTTCTTCTCGTTTGTTCGTGGTTGAGGTGGCTGTTTGGTGTTGAATTGTTGAGGCGATTCTTCTTTTCCTTTTGTTGTTTCCCTTGTCCATTCTTCTTTTCTTCTGTGGTTGCCCTGGGTGTTGTGGTTAGTTTTCTTCTTTGTTGTTTTGTGTTTCATCCTGCCTTGCCGGTATTCCCATTCTTCCTAGCCGTTTTCTTTGGTCGGGTATTTTCTGTGATGTTTCTTTCTTTTATCGTGGTCTCTCCTTCTACTTCTATTCTTCTGTTCTGGTTCCGGCTGGTCTGCTGTAGCATGGTGGTGATCTTTATTTCAGGTATTTTAATTAATTTGTAGCATAATGAAGAAAAAAAATCCAACCAAAATACAAATGGTAACTCCTAACTCTTAAACAAACCTTCGTCGACGATAATGTCGAAGTCGTATTTGAAATATTGCAGGCAATTTGGTTTATATGTTGTTCTTCATTCATTCTCTATTTTCAGGATTCCGAATATTGGAAAGTGGGTATTAGGGTTTCCTCGTAATTGACTAAATAACGGGCTGACTAGCGAAAATCGCAGTGCTTAGAGTGGTGTCACACGAGCGATTTTTCCGTCAATTATTACTGTCAATTGTTGTCTGACGGCATCAAAATTTAGGTTCCATAAGAATTAAACTACCTAACATAATTTAACTTCAATCTAGTTTCCGATGCCAATGCGAAAGAGCCTCAAAATAGTACGAGAACAAACTTGCTCATCGATTATTACCGGAAAATGGGCTCGTGTGACACCACCTTTATACGGTTCATAAACTCCTTCTCGCATTACGTTCAAATTAACTTGACAAATCTTCGCAGTTTTACTAACAGTTACACATTATTGTTGAGTTGTGTTTTCAACTGTGTATAATTTAAAAAATGTCTTTTAAAATCCAGCTTCAAGCGCAGCCCTACACAATACTAATACCCAATCACGTTCATGTATTTTAATATATAATTCTGAGCAAGTGAGGATTTGCTGCTACTAAATTTAAACGAAAACCACTCTGCTTATTTGCTCTAAATATCTTTCTTTCTTCTAACCCCAAATCCGTCCTGATTGGTAGGCAAACACAAATTTCGGATACAGCTCATCATCACGATCCCTCCCGGCAATATGAATGGCAAATCAGGTGAAGGGCAAACACGGTCTCCGGTATAACTGTTTATGTCCGTGGTAAATATTATCTTGTGCATGGGGAGAGGAACACCGCAAATCCAGGGAGGGGGGGGGGGGGGGGGGAAGGGTCGAACGGTGGCCGTGGGGGGGTAGGGAAGAAGTTATAAAATAGACACTTGAATATAGAAACACTACATAATGCGAAAAATGCTTACTATTAATGGGTGGATGGGACTCGTTAGCATTGGCGGGCAACCCATCTAGGGGAATAAACCCTAAACAAATTACCGATGGGCGACATGCTAATTGGGGGCCACTTGCAGGTGGCACACTATATAACATATAACGGATAGGAAGATTGTAGGCACCAATCGAGCAAGGCAATGCCCAGGGAAAGCCTATAGGCATTTGATAAGGAGATGCTGGAACTCCTGTTTCATTTGTCTGGCATACCAAACTGTTTCTGTTTGTGCCTCAGAGTGATCCAGCTAGCTTTCACAAACACCTCCTGCTATCTACTTCAATACACTAAACAAGCGCACATCCACACTTCTTTCTGCCACAGAAAATCGCTAACCCTGTCATTCTTTTAACTATTTGGGAGGCAATTGTCTTTTGTCTCCCTCATCTACATAAAACAAAGCAAAAATAATAATAATAATAATTTAGCATAATCAAATTATCAATGCAGCCTGTCGAGTCATCAAAGTATTATTGCAGATAATGCGTGCTATAGAACACTGATGAGAGATCGTCTTGAGCATTCACTGTCTGTAACTATGTAATACCTATTAATCTACAGTTGAAAAGGGAACTTTTCCGTACATTTTCCGAATTGATTTGATTCCGCGTGATTTATGTAGTCACGAAAGTAAACTCCTCCTTTGTCGTATTAACCGTTGTCTGGCGGGGGTGGACTTAAGTCGTTCTAGAGAAGAAAGGACTATGTGGCGGGAACCGACTTAAGGCGATGTGCAATTCTGAGCAATATTTGGCTCTGAGAGAGAGACGAGCGGAGGGAGGAGCGCTACGCAGGGAATTATGTAAGGAAATTACCGTATTTTAGGGATTTTGCACTCGTCTTGCACGATCGTTGCAAGAGAACGCGTGGTCGTAGAAGGATGGTTCTGGTGTCATTGGAAACCTCAATTGTCGCCCTTTCAGGGATACATAATTGTATTACGCTCTTGCTCTTGTTTATGCATGAAAAAGAGCACGGAACAAGGTCGTTTAGGCTAAAACCACCCGCTTGGCGGGTAGTAGAAGTTACTGACGGGCCCGCTCGTAAGGCGTTAACGTGTGAGTCTACCCATGGTTGCTAACAAAAGTAACACAAGTGTGATGCTAACAAAAGTTAAACTTATTGTGGAAATGAGATACTTGTCCTATTATTTTTCATTCCAGTGTATTCGGTAGTGAAGTCTGCGAGATGTTAACATAAAGTAATAAGGTAGCAGTGTCCGCTAGATAGATGTCTATCTATCTATCTATTGCCTGAAGCCGTGATCCCCGAAAGGGTGGCCACGAATGAACCGCCCCCATGCACCTCTGTCCCGAGTCAGTCGATGCCCCTCCTCCCAACCAGCACCGCCTGCATTCGTATACTTCCTCACTCCATCCTTCCACCTCTCCTTCAGTGTACCGCTCCCTCTCTGTCCTTCCACCTCGCTCTCGTACACCCTCTTAGTCATTCTCTCGCTTCCCAAACGTTCCATATGGCCGAACCATCTCAAGTTGTTCCTTTTCACACTTTCCAGACATCTACCTCCACACCACACCTCCTTCTTACTTCCTCATTCGTCTGTCTATCCCTCCATGTAACTCCGCACGCACTTTTCAAGTAACTCATTTCCACCACTCTCACTCTTGGTCGAGTCTCTTCCCGAACGTCCATGCTTCGCTTCGGTAAGTTAGTGTCGGGATTACCACACTGTCATGCAAGGACTTCTTCACTTCCATACTGACCACTCTATTTCTTGTTACTACTTTCAACGTTCCTACAACCCTCTTCCCCTGTTGCACCCTCTCCTGCACTTCTTCATCCATAGTCCCATCTTTACTCAACACACTGCCCCGATACTTAAAAGAGCTGACAATCTCCATAGCTTGACCATTCAACTTCACCTCACACTCTGTGACTTCACCCCTTTCGAAGACCATAACCTTGCTCTTCCTCGCATTTACCTTCAAATTCCATTTTTCGCACACTGTTCGAAACTCATTTACCAGACCCTGCAACTCCCATTCATTATCGCTCATCAGAACTGTATCATCCGCAAACAGCAGTATAGGCAGCTTCAACTCATTTCCCTCCCTTTTCAGCGATACACCAACATCCAGTGCTCTTCCTAGTATTTCTTTCATGACTCCAACCATATATACAGTAAACAACCATGGGGACATCACACACCCCTGTTTCAACCCAACACTCATGTCAAAGAACTCGCTCTGCTCATTCTCCACACTTACTGCTGCCTTTGCACCCTCATACATGCTCTTCGCTGTTTTCAGCAAATTGCCATCTACTCCGTATATTCTAATACTTTGCACATGCCTTCTCTATCCACTCTGTCATAGGCCTTCTCCAAGTCCATAAAGGCAACATACACCTTTTGTTGCTTCTCCAGATATTTCTCCACAACACAATTCAGGGTAAAAATCTGATCTACACATCCTCTTCTCTTCCTAAAACCTCCCTGCTCGTCGCCATCCATTTCTCCGTTCTCACTCTCACTCTCTCAATCACTACCCTACTGTACACCTTCCCTACTATGCTTAAAAGACATATTCCTTGGTGGTTACCACACACTCCTCTTTCCCCTTTGCCCTTATATAGGGGGACTATTATGCCAGTCTTCCAGTCATCGGCTGCATTCCCCTTCTCCCATGCTAGTTTGCACATTTTCCATACCCATTCGATCACTATCTCACCACCATACCTCAATATTTCCCCACACACTCCATCTGTTCCTGGTGCTTTCCCCAACTTCACTCTTTTCATAGCTTCCCACACTTCTGACCTCCTGATCCCCACCTCCTCCTCCACTACTTCTGCTCTTCTCCCTCCCATACCATATCCAACTATGTTTGCTGGCTCTTCATTCCTTACATTTAGCAACTCATTGAAGTACTCCCTCCATCTTTCGACTCTCTCTTGCTTCTCGGCTAGCATTTTCCCATTCTTATCTTTCACACCCTTACTGTTTCCCTTGCTACCTTCCCTAACTTTCTTGACTTCTTTCCAGAACAGTTTCTTACACTCCCTCCATTTTGCACTCAGATTCCTACCAAATTCCTTATCTACTCTTCTCTTAGTTTCCTTCACTACTCTCTTCACCACTCTCTTTCTCTCCACGTACCTCGCTCGTTTCTGAATCTCCAAATCTTCATTCCCTCTACTACCCAACCACTCTCTATACGCTTTCTTCTTGTCTTCCACAGCTATTTTCACCTCTTCTGTCCACCATGCTGTACCTTTCACTCCCCTCCCTCTTCTCCTCACTCCACACACCTCCTCACATGCTGCACAGATCTCTTCCTTAAACACCTTGCTCATCTCCTCCACTTCCTCCATATCTTCCAGGTCGAACCCACCTAGTCGTCTTTCTACTGCTCTCCTGTACTCTTTCCTGATTTCCTCCTCCTGTAGCCTCTCCACCCTCCTCACCATTCCACCTTCCTCTCGCCTCCCTCCAGCTCTCCTCACCCGCTTCTTTTGTATCCTAACCTTAGCTACTACTACATAATGATCAGACAGACCCCCTCCAATACCCCTATACACCCTAGCATCCATCACAGATTTCTTCATTCTTTCATCCACACATATAAAATCAATCAGTGACTTTCGTTCCACCACTGTCTTATCCTTCCTCGTCCACACCACTTTCCATGTGTACCTGTATATCATTCTGTGTCGGAAGAAGGTGTTGGCTATCCACAACCTCCTCCCCACACATACGTCCACAAGTGCACTACCATTCCCATTCACCTCTGATGGTACCCCCCACCCTCCCACCACTCCATCAACTTTCCTATCACCCACCTTACCATTCATATCCCCAATCAGAAATATTCTTTCGTTTTTGTCAAACTTCCAGGCACGCCTCCACATTCACCCAGAACTCCTCTTTCTCTCTTACAAGTTTATCATCTGTCGGAGCATACACACACACAACCACCCACGTTTGTATTCCTACTTTCATTCTCACAATCCTTGAACCCACAGACCCATATTCTCTTACACACTCCTTCCATTTGTTACTTACAAACAAACACGCACCTTCTCTCGCTGCTCCCTCACTCACTCCAGCACACACACCCATTCCACACTCCCACTCTCTCACATCTGTACCCTTCCATTTGGTCTCCGTCATTCCACATACATCCAGCCTGGCATTCACTAACACTTCCAGTACCTCTCTCTCTTTTGTGCCATCATTCATGCCACTCACGTTCCATGTACCTATTCTCAGAATGTCCGTAAGCTTGTCCATAGTCGGGCAGGGTTCGTCAACACAGGGTCCGTCCGCATTCGAGGCTGCTTGTTCGTTTGTCGTTGCTACGTATTTTTTCCGGGTGGGGGTCGCAAGCCCACCGACCCAACCTCTTTAGTTGCCTCTTACGACACGCAGAAGGCACGTGGGGCATATTCTAATCCCTTACCCCCAGGGATAGAGGTAATTATGTAATATATGATGTCAGCCATATGTTGAAGTATGGTTGTGATGGTGGTAGATAGTAGAATATGTTAGTAATGTTTGCCAAGTGTAGAAATGTGTTAGTACTTGGTGCAATGTGTTAGAATAAGGTAGTCATTTCTGCCAAATATTGGAATAAGGTAGTAGTGGTCTTCCAAATGTTTGAATAAGTAAGGGTGCAGCCACACCAAACCCGTAACCAGACAGAATCCGACGCAAAATAACTGGAGACAGATTAGGGCGAAAAAAACTTCAAGGACAAAGCGTTCACACCAGACACAAAAATTCTTCATAAAAATGCGGTTCTGTAAGTGGTAGTCCAACACTGACAGTGGGAGGATGGTGCTCTCGAGGAAAATGAAGACAATAATATTACTTTGGCTGCACAAACGACAATTACAACATAGTCGTAAGACACGAAAGCACTGGGTGCATCCCATTAATAGGCTTCACAGAGCAAAGGGTGAATACCACCATATAATCATTCAAATACTTAATGATCAAGCTAGGTGTGTGTAGTATGTGTGTATGAAGCACAAACCTTTCGCCACTTCCTGTGTTTGTGCGAGAGTCCACCTACAGAAGCAAAACACTAACTACAGGGAATCAATTTCAGCTGAATAATGACCTACCATCAATCAACACAACCACCCTAATATCACTACTATTCCAATCTTCCACACATAGGCCACACAAATGTACGTTCACACATTGCCATACACAGTTACAAACATACATATAAAATATTTATATAGAAGTCATGGATATATTGCATAATACAACAGGTGTTGACAAATATGTTACACTGTACACAAGTATTTATATACGTACACTGACAGTTAGCTAAATTATACAATCCCTTATATTAAGTATGAAAGTACAAACTGTGTGGTCAAGTTATAGGACTATTATGTTATCACATGAATGAAATACTTATGAGAGTATAATAATATTATAGATGGTTTATATTACCATCCTTCCGTACATGAAGTCAGGGAGTGTACATAAATAAGTGTGGGCCAAAAGTAAATGGTATACCCTAAAATTGTTACATGCTCTTCGTCATCTTAGCTTTCTCAATATGTATTTCCTGTGCTATACCATTCCAAAGATATTTTATAAAATTACGGTGTCTATGGCTTAAGATGGTTCTTGTTATATATAGCCTCACGGGACTGTACTGCGATGATTGTTGATTCATCGTCCATGTCTGGTCGATAACTGCGGGACCGCACTCATCTACAGCTCCTCAACAATTCTGGCAAAGAAGACCCTGCCCACTTTGCGGCTTCGGATTCTCTGTTGAATTTGTTTCGCGGTGTGAATGGTTCGGCCATAACGTTAACTATTTCAATAGGTGATTTGATGCCGGATTTTCTCGACGAAAACGGTCGATCATTTTGCGTCGGATTCTGTCAGGTTACTGGCTTGGTGTGGTTGCACCCTAACAGTTGTTTTGTTTGCCCAATACTTGAACAAGGTAGTAATGTTTGTCAGTTATTGGAATATGGTAATAATGCCTACTTACGTTGTAATAAGGTAGGCCTAGTTATGTCTACCAGATGTTGGAATACTGAAGTCCTTTCGTGCTATTTAGGTGTCGATTTTTTTTCCTGGCGAACGATAGTGAGCCTGTAATTACGGAAGAAGTGGCCTACAAATTAATCTACAAGGGGGATCTAATGGATGTTTTTTTAACCTTCATGGAGGTCTAGGGAGGAAACTAATAACATAATACAAATATATATAAATGATCAAACAAATACGCCCATCTCCCCTTAAGTAGTTCATCATAATGTCTACAAATATCATTGTTTATTAATATTCATTACTTGAATGAAAGATAAATAAGAATGTCAATATCTTTACCTAATACCAAGTGAAGAGTGAGTGTACTGCTAAAATTACAGGTAGTAGATATCTGTACACTGACACGACACAACGGCGTTGGTGAAATTTGCAATGACTACGAATATAGATTGGAATACCATACTTTGCATATTTATTTCTTCATTCGTGTTCATAAGAAAATATATGATTTCCTGAAGTATAAGTTCATAGACCCTAGTGCTTCATGCCTTGAAACCATTACAAAACATACCCAAAAACTAAATGTCGAAAATAATATTTATAACAATAACATATTCCTAATGTTCATATATGATGGGGTTCGAGACCCTAAACATTCAATTATTAAATAACTACTATATCTGACCAGTAAAACGTTGCATTTAACAAATTAATATTGCATCAATGTATGCAAATTCCATTACACGCATCTCACAGGTAGTATACCGCAGAATCCCCCAAAATGTATTAAGAATCACACAGGTAAAACCATTACATTAACATTGTTAGGAATTATATAGACAATAGATTATCATTCAATATTCTTATACATTAAGCACGAGGCAAACTAGTGAAATAAATATAAACTTACCCAAGCTCTGCAAGATTTGCTAGCCTCACAAAATGCAGCTAGTGCCAGCCTATTTTAATTTGTTGTTGGCCTATCAAAATGTCAAGAAACCAAGGAAAACACTAACAAATATTACTCACTGGAGTTTTGGCCCTCTCGGTGTCTATTTTTGGTGTTTGAGTCAAGCTGCGTTGAATCTGTAGACTTGTTCACTGGCTAATATGTTTTTGATTTAGTTTTCAGTACGTTTTTGTGTGTTCTATTCATGTTTTATGATTGATTTCAGGCCAATGATTGCAATTGCACTTTACATGAGATTATGACTAGTGTATGTAGGGTTATGTTTGTTAGTTGTTTGTGCATCATAGTAATTTCTTTAAATTTGTCTTATAATTATGTAATTTCACCCTAACTACAACATATTCCCATACTCGGTGAAGCAGTGACTCTCCCTATGCAAAGTTGTTTCCTTCCTCTGCTTCGTCATATATCGCGATGAGCACTGTAAAATGTTCCAACGGCATTGAGCAATCTGTCCACCTTCTGTCTCCAATACCAGCTTGGGGAAGTGTTGGGCAGTGAGAAAAAGTGGAACTTCCCGGGGAGCCAGTGGTGGCGCGACTTCGTGATTGCAGCGGGTGCCCTTGGTCCTAAATGTAGTCACCAAAGATCTGTCTATAGAGCTCCAGCAAGTACTCCTCCAGGGTCTTGTGTTTTCTGGTAACTTCTGCATAAAGAATGTGGTTGGTGAGGGTGGACAGGTTGAAAATTGAAAGTTTGTTGTACCACTTTGTGGTCATTCTCACGCAGTTAATGCTAGAAATCATAGCGTCTAGCTGTTCGACATGCCTCATGTTATTGTTGTACTCGATGACACACTTGGGCTTTCACACATGCCTCTTTCTCTGGTCTCTCAACTGCATCAGTCAGGAAGACAAGAGGACGGTGGAAAGTGGATACAAGGTTGACATTTCGCTTGTCTTGCCACATTGTCACCAAGATGCTTTGCCTTTGAAAAATGTGACATCCGTTTTCTGCAGCTACTGATTGAGTTAGAATATTCGTTTCCAGGTCCTTTTCACAGTCACAATTTCTGGTGTCCTGGGATAAGAGATAGAGGACAAGAATGGGACTTGTGTACCAGCTAGAAATAGAATACCACATCTATCAGGCAAGCACGGACATATTTAGACAATCAGTTTTTCCCTGCAGTATCCAAGAGTGGAATCACCTCCCATTTCATGTAGTTAATAGCCCCACTCTTGATTCTTTTAGAACTACGATCACCAGTCATTACATCACTAATCCTGATCCTTTTCCTAATCCTGTCCCCAACCACTAGTCACCATGCACAACCCCCGAATATCATGCCGCCCGAGAGCAGTCCTCTGCAGGTCCCACTACATAAACAATCCAAGCTAGAAAAAGTTTTCCAGGAACAACACTTGACCCCCTATGCAGGTATTTCTCCATCATCTCTTTGACAATGGCCAAGAGACTTTGATGCGAATGTCAAGCATAATTACAGTTGTCGCCAGAGTACTCAGGACATCCTGGAAATATCCTGTTTTGCAGTCACACACAATAGAGATCTTGAAGCCAAAGTGGTGCCTGTTGCTGGGAATGTATTTAATGGTAGGGGTTGAACAACATGAACCTTTGCCGGAGTTAATAATTAAAAACAAGCAAAATTCTCCTCATCATGTCTTTGCTGTCTCTTGTGATTGATGAAGGGTATGGCAATCAGAGGATCCGTTGCCCAGTAATTCTCCAGGTGGTTCTTCCTGATGTCCCCATCGGGAGAACGATGCCCAGGAAGAATACAGCCCTGCACAGTAACCCCTGCGTTGAAGTGACGGGATTGTTTGGTTTGCAATATACCACCCTTCCTGAAGGTAGCATAGATGTTGCTCAGGTGGTCTATTTGAGCTACAGAGTCAACAGGAAAGAAGTTATAGAAGAAATCCTTCTGTATGATGCTGTCCTTGCTCAAAGAAATGTGGAAGTGGGCAGTGAAGTTGCAATCATCCTCCAACTCCCACTAAGATATGGGTCGATGTCGTCCTCAAGCAGCGTCGCCAGTCCACCATCGTCATCATGAGGCTGCAGCAAAGTCTGGAGAGCCGGACAACACTCATAGCTTTAGGAGAAGCAAGCCAATTGCGTGTATGAGCCCATCACAAAGTTTGACTGTGATATGGGAATTTTATGCATACAACCAATTATACATTAATAACAGCAATAATCTAGATATGTGCCAGGAGAGATTTCCTGGGGTTTCTGAAACAAGGGAGACATGGCAGAGGCGGAAGCGCCACGGGAAAACCAGGCAGATCAGGAAGTTGGCTTGGTAGAGGCAGAGGAACGGATAATCTTAGGGGACTATGGCCTAGCAGATACTAAGTGTTTTAACCCGCTGAGCCCCGGCTAGTTATAATATTTTGTTCACCCCAGTCCCAAGCCATTTTCACTTCTTTTTTTTGTTTGCTAAAATGGAAGACAAGGATGAGAAATGAAAAAAAAAGGAAAAAAAATCACCTCGGACATTTTTTTTTGGGGGGGGGGGGGCCGGTGGGGGGTTGTGGGGGGGGATCCTCAACAAAATTTGTTGAGCCAAAATGGAAGAGAATGGTGAGAAATGAAGACAAAAATAACAAAAAACTCATTTCGGTCATTTGGGGGGCGGGGGTTTCAATAGTTCGTCTCCCCCGCATGACCACCCGCCCGGGAGCACTAGGGTAAAAACTGAGTATGGCATTGTACGGCATACATCCTAAGGAGTGTCTCACATTAATCTCAAGCCTCTAGCTCCCATACGACCGGAGTAATAAAGGTTCAAAGTGGTGGTGAACTAAGGGTGTAAACTATCCCCACTAAGCCCACCACCACCAGCCGCGCGGCTGTCTCGGCCCGCTCACACCTACTGGCCCGGCTCCCACACACACTACGGTACCTCCCCCTCCTATTCTCCCGCCATTTCCTACCTTACGAGCCACGTAAGTGTTTTTTATATGTCGGATGCACGTGATGCGTCGCTGGGAGTTGGTGATCAAATACTGCCGACACAACACGTGCGACGCTGGGTCTCACCGGGTTAAGTGCCGAAAAACCAATGCAAGAAAGACGTCGCGAAAATGTTCCAGCTGTCTTAGATCTGTTCATTTAAGTTGTGTTGGGTTGACAAAGAAGACATCAGGAGAACAACCAAAATGGAAATGTCACTCATGCCCAGGGCCCACTGCAGGGCCAACCAGGGCAATACCGGGCGCCGACTTGATCCAACTTGTGACCAAATGGAAAGCGCGTATCCAGGTCCTTGCCCGGGTACCTAAAGGAGCCAGAATCCAAGTGGCGGAGGCCCTTACAACCATCATAAAGCAGGCTCTACAGCTCAAGACACCCCTCGCATGGGCACGGCTCCTTGGTTTCTCTTATGGGGCCCTCCGAAAACCACCCAGAACCAACATACAAGACCATCTCCAGGTTTCACTAGCCATCAGAGTGAAACGTCAAGTAGCACAGTATATGGAGGCAAACAGGCTGGTGGACCCCCCTGAACAGCAACCAAATAGGGCCCAGAAGCAACAGGACAAGGAAGAGGAAGAGGCTGAACAGCTACATAAGAGGGTCGCAGCGAAGCTGGCAGATAGTGACATCAAAGGGGCCGTCAGACTGTTGTCCTCTTCAGAAGGTATTGCTGGTCATGGCACCAAAGTTGTCGAAGCCCTACGAGGAAAGCACCCACCTACACCTGGGGACCTAAGCCCCCATGACATACTTATGACATGCGGAACTCATTCAACAGCATTTGCAGGGATGTCTTCCTCCGTGCTGCTCGAGAACACATCCCCACTCTGTACCCCCTACTTTGGCAGGCTTATTCCAAACCTTCAATTCTGATTTTCGGCGAGACGGTAATCTCATCAGCGACCGGGCTACAGCAGGGAGATCCAGGTGGTCCTGCTATTTTCTCAATAGGGGTGGACGCAGCAGCTAACAAAGTTAGGTCAGAATTGAATGTTTGGTACCTGGACGATGCAACCTTGGTTGGGTCTGTAGAGAATGTCCTAACCGATCTAAACAACATCATAACTAACCTCGGCCAGGCTGGGCTAGAGATAAATGACACCAAATGTGAACTTGTCTTCCTCAACCACACACCTGAAGAAAGAGAACACCCTCAGGCCCAATTTCAAGGCGCATTGCCAGGTGTAAGGATCCTTCAGGAGCACCAGCAAACCCTCTTAGGTTCCCCACTAACTCTGGCAGCAATCCCACCAGCACTTCAAGGTAAAAAGGAGGAGCTTCAACGTCTTGTGAGTCGCCTGATACACATCGATGCCCACTCAGCTCTGGCCCTTCTCAAGAATTATTTTTCCATCCCAAAGCTCCAATACCTTTTGCGCACATCGATGACTTACACGAACAATGGCGGCCTCCAAGAATTAGACAACATAATCTGAGAAGCAGTGACTAGCATCACCAACGTGGAATTTCAAGATCGGACCTGGGCACAAGCCACTCTTTCTGTCCACCTCGGGAACTTGGGGATGCGGAGAGCCACGGATATTGCCTCTCCTGCCTTTATCTCTTCCCTTATCGCGACCAACGACCTTGTAGTGTCCATCCTTTCTTCCCAATCCGGAATGACACTTATTAGGGCCGTAGCAGAAGCGATTAACACCTGGAAGGAAAGTACAGGAGCAGAGGAGGAGCCTCAGGGTACCTCCAGGAGCAAGCAGAAAGCGTGGGATTCCATCTCGGCGAAGAAAACACAAGAAAATCTCCTAACCAATGCGGACCAGGTTGCAAAAGCACGCCTCCAGGCAGCCGCCCGTTTGGAGAGTGGCTTGTGGTTACATGCCATCCCCATCCCACCTCTTGGAACTCACTTGGATGCTGAAGCGCTCCGGGTTGCCATCGCGCTGAGAGTGGGTGCGGCAGTTTGTCACCCACACACCTGCAAGTGTGGTGTGTTGATGGATGCTCAAGGGCACCATGCCTTGTCATGTAGTCACAGCGCAGGCTGCCTGTCAAGACACTCTGCACTAAATGATGTCATAAAACGGGCCCTGCAGAGTGCTAACCGTGCATCAATCCTTGAACCACATGGACTTCTCAGAGAAGACAGAAAACAGCCAGATGGGATGACCACTTTTCCTTACAAGAATGGCCGGTGCCTCGTGTGGGATGCCACATGTGTTGACACTTTCTCCATAACCAACATCACCAGAAGCGCCAACGAAGCAGGTGAAGCCGCCCGGATAGCAGAAAGTAGAAAGCGAGAAAAATATCAAGTCATCGCCAGAAGTCATCAGTTAGAGCCTCTGGCATTCGAAACTTCAGGAGTCTTCGGCCCTACCACTCTCAATATGGTGAATGAAATAGGCCGTAAAATCAGAGAAGTTTCAGGAGAACCCCGGGAAACCCTCTGGCTCAAGCAAAGACTCGGGATGGCTATCCTCCGGGGTAATGCCACCAGCGTCATGAGCTCAGTACGACTGGGCCATGCCACTGTGTGAGGCCCGGGCAGGAGTGGTGTATCCGCAGTCTTTCCACGGTAGGGTGTAAAAATAAACTTTATTTGTATTTAACATGTTTGATGTACATAAATAAAAGTTGATGTGTCGGATGGTTGAAAGCCACAGTTGCTCGCGCGTTTGGGGCTAGCAACACGTATTATGAAAAACATGTATCCATCATACAATTCACTGTCTCTCACTTCACTCACTCACCCCGCAATTTACCGGAGGATAACAGGTTTTTCACAATACGTAGACGGAGGTATTTTATAAAAAAAACCACACACAAGCGCAACATGAAGCAGTTACTTATGGCTGTCAGCACTTCTATGCTTTGTCAACTTCTCTTTTCCCTTACCTTACATTTCCCCACATATTGAGGCAGGTGGATATTTGTGGACATCTGTTGCTATGCTTCATTAGTTTGGAGATTATAAGACATTTCACCCCATCAGTTTGGAGATAATAGGACGGTTCATTCCATGTCACTCTTTCAACTTTGAGGGAGACACTTGTTACAGGCAGCTTTGCCTTTCGTCTCCTTCATACAAACCAAATCAGGTGTTCATTCTTTCAGGGCAAGCGATAGCCCATTAGTTTGGAGATAATAGGACGGTTCACTCCATGTCACTCTTTCAACTTTGAGGGAGACACTTGTTACAGGCAGCTTTGCCTGTCGTCTCCTTCATACGAACCAAATCAGGTGTTCATTCTTTCAGGGCAAGCGATAGCGAGGTTGTAAATTTAAATAAATCAGCTTTGCATAATACTGATCTCAATACAATAAGTCAAAGACAATAACATTTTATACTTAGTGGTATGACAGTATAGTCTATATTATTTCAGCTGATGGCAAATTGAATAATTGAGGAGCTGGTTCGTCGATACTTAATAGCATAATGATGAAACTACAATGTCTCCTCATCATATTATTGCCAAGTTTTCATGACTAGCAACATATTTCGCTACACAACCTTCGTAATAGCTAAGTAATTGACCCTTACAGTACCTGTGACGTCATCTTGTTTTGATTTCAGCTGCATTTAGACGATTTTATGAAGCTTAGGAAAGATATATGGTAGCTAAAAGGATTAATTGAGATAGTCTGTAGCCTTTTAATGGGTATGCCTACTTCTTAAGCTGAAATAAATCATCTAATAGTTGTTGTTGTTGTTGTTGTTGTTCCCTAAGCTGCCTGGCCGAACAGCCCCGAGTCCCTGAGAAAGGCCATGGCCACGATCGGGCTTTCCCACAGAGCTCTCATTGAGTGTAGATTGTGTTGTTGGCGTAAGTGGTTGTGTTAAATGCAGTCTTCTATGATGTGTTTAATGGTATGGGGTGCTGTGTTACATCCCGGGCAGGCGTCGACAACGGAGTCATCCAGTCTCTTCTGATAGCTCAGGAGAGTTGGATGGTGTCCGCATCTCAGCCTGGCCAGGTGGACTCTGTCCTCGCGAGGAAGGGAGGATTCGCAAGGATGGATTTCGGGAGGTCGTGCATGCAGCTGCGTGTTGTCTGTGAGTGAGTGGATGGATCGGTGAGAGATATGAGTATGGATGTGCTTCTGGAAGTTGGTTCGGGGTGGGCACGGAGGGAGAGAGGACAGTAATTGTGTGTGATACCGTGTGCTGGGTGTTGTTTTGATATTTCTTGGTGTCTGTGGGTGTGTTGCCATGTAGTTTAGTGGGTGGTCTTGGTTCGTGGAGGCTGCTGCCAGGAATTGAGTGCCTCTCATGTCCAGATGGTCTTTGACTTTGAGGATTTTGGTTTCTTGATGTAGGTGATCTGTGGGTGAAGTAGCTGTGCAGCCTGTAATGATCTTCAGGGCTTTGTGTTTGAATAGTCTGTAAGGTCTTATGATGTGTTTCAGCTAGGTTAGAAGCCCAGGCTGGGCTTGCGTATTCCATCACTGATCTTATGTATTGTTTATATACTGTGGTGGTAGTTTCTTTGTTGTGTCCAAATTTTGTGTGAGCAAGTGACCTGAGGGCGTTAAGTCTGGGTGTCAGTTTATTTTTAATGTTTGTGGTGTGCTGTTTGAATGTCATATGAGTATCATATGTTACTCCTAGGATTTTGGGTGTGTGTGTATGTGTTAGGGGTGTGTTGTTTATGGTGAGTTGAGGGATGTATTCGTGTTCTCCTGTCCAACTTGTGAGCAGGGTTGCGGTGGATTTGGCTGGGGCTAGATTAAGTCTGTTTGTAGTGCACCAGCCATGTAGTGTGTTGAGATAGGGTTGAAGGAGATCTGTTGCTCTTTTTGGGTCATGGTGTGTGCATGTGAGTGTTATGTCATCTGAATAGGAGGCTAAGTTTATTTGGGGCGTATTGGGTGTAGTTATATCGTGCATGTACAGATTGAAGAGTGCAGGGCGATAGGACGGATCCTTGTGGGACTCCGTTTGGAAAGTTTCTGATTTTAGATGACTGACCGGCAAAAGATACGTGTGCACATCTGCCTGCTAGGAAGTTGGCCAGCAACCTTTTTGTGTTGTTGTGCATGTTTGTGTTGTAGATTTTGTTTGTTAGGTTGTGGCAGGGGATGGCATCGAAGGCTTTACTAATGTCGAGTGTGGCTAATAGTGATCTGTGTGGTGGTCTAGCTGAGTTGATGCCGTCGAAAGCTCTTTGTGTAAGGTCTGTGAGAAGAGTGTTTGTGGAGTGCAGTGGCCTAAAGCCATGTTGTGTTGGAGCTAGGGGTAGGTCAGGTGTAATTAGTTGTAATACTAGGCGTTCCATGACTTTGGAGGGGGAGCAAAGAAGTGTGATGGGGCGGTGCGAGGAGGGTAGTGTGGGGTCTTTGTTGGGTTTGGGGAATGTGATGATGATACCATGCTTCCAAATGTCTGGTATTGTGTTGTGTGCATAGCTGTAGTTTGATATGTTAGTGAGTGCTTGTATGCCTTGTGGTCCCAGGTGTCTGAGGTGTATGTTGCTTATGATGTCTAGGCCACAGGCGGGTGAGTGCTTGAGATTGTTGATGATATGCTTTGTCTGGTGATTGGTGAAGGGTGTATAGTCAGGGTCTGTGGGGAATTGTCTCTTACGTCGGATGACACGTCGGTCGTCTTTGTGAGGTTTTAGGTGGCTGACATGTGAAAAGTGATTGATGAGAGTGTTTGCTTGTTGTTTACATGAAGGAGTAGAGTCTGTTGTTGTGATTGCAGCATGTGATTGTGTTGTGTTGCTGTTGGAAAGTGTGATGCTGTTTAGTGTTTTGTAGAGTTTTTTGGAGTTTGTTTTGTGATCAAGTGTTTGCAGGAAGTTATTCCAATTTAGTTTTTGTTGTTCTTGTACTTTGTTGTTAGTTTGGGTGTTGAGTGCTTGAATTTGTTGTGTGATGTCTTGTGTGTGGGGTGCTGGGGAGTGTTTCAGTATGTCGCGTTGTCTGATGAGGTTTTGAATTTCTGGTGTGAAGTTGGGGTTGTGTCTTTTCCTGTTACCTCTTGGAATGTGTTTCTTGTCAGCGTTTTGGATAGTTTTATTGAGTATGTGTACAGCATTGTTGATGTTAGTGATGGGTGTACTGTTTAGATTTGTGAAGTGTTGTTCTGTCTCATTTGTGAATGCTTCCAAGTTAGCTCTTTTATAATTGGTGTATGTGTGTTTGTGGCTAGCTGGGGTGAGTCTGGTTTTGGTGGTGATAATGATCGGGAGGTGGTCAGAGCCTAAGGTTCTGACCACCCTCCAGGATGTTGTGGGGGCGAGTTCTGGGGAGCAAAAGGTGATGTCTGGAGATGATGGGTTATAGAGGGCTCGGTGAGGAATATGAGTATGTTGATGGATGTCGTTAAGGATGATGAGGTTATCTGTTTGGTTTTGTAGTACCAGCCCTCTGTCTGTGTCGGGGTTGTCGACAAACCAGCCCGACGTCTTGGCGTTGAAGTCACCACCCAGGATGATGTGTGGGGTGTGGGGGGTGTTTGTGATGTGTTGTAAGTGTGGTCTGTATTCATTTGGTACTGTAGGCGATGTTTGGGGAGGGATGTATGTGTTTATGATGGTTATGTTGGAGTTGTTGCCAGTGCGTATTTTAATTGACTGTATTTATGTTGTGTTATCATTTGGGGGGAGGAGGGATTTGGTTTGTAAACTGGTTACTATGTATGATATTTCTTTGTGTACCAGGGTGATGAGTCCACCGCCCCCGCCGACAGCCCGGTCTTGTCTGATGGTGGTGAAATTATGAAATGTGGGTGTTTTTTGTGTTGTGCGGAGTTTTGTTTCT
This sequence comes from Paralithodes platypus, assembly GCA_032716605.1. Classification (NCBI taxonomy): domain Eukaryota; kingdom Metazoa; phylum Arthropoda; class Malacostraca; order Decapoda; family Lithodidae; genus Paralithodes; species Paralithodes platypus. Next base: position 12,171,650 of record CM064511.1, on the reverse strand, counting down.
TGTAAGATGGCAATGTGTATGTTGTGTTGTTTGATGAAGTGTGAGAGTTTGTGTTTCTTTGTGTTGATGCCATCTATGTTCAGTTGAAGAATGTTAATGTTATGTGCACGATGTATGTTGGGTGCTGCTGCACGAGGATGGGGTGGGGGTGGGGGTGGGGGTGAGGGAGGGGCTGGGGGTTGGGATGGGTGAGGTGGGGGTGAAAAGGGCGTCACCGGTACAGTATAGGTTAATATGGAGATATGACAATTTACCATCAGCTGGGAAAAAAACTAGACACTACCATAAATGTTAGCACTCCCCTCCCTGCGTTACCAACATGTCTCTTCCTGGCACACCGAGAAAACATGTTGGTATAATCCTGTGTAGCGGGGAGATTTGTACTTATATCTCAATAATTTGGTAATGGTACACTATCTATTTTACATTTTACATTCATAAATAGTCCACTAATATACTAGGTTAGGTTAGGTTAGGTTAGGTTAGGTTAGGTTAGGTTAAAGTTATTGTTCAATGTTTTATTACACTTGAACTGATATTTCCATTAATTGCATAGTCATTCGCTTGAGGGGCCCACCTCGTTTGTTTCTCTCTCTCTCTCCCTGTCTCTCTGGGTTGTATCCATTCGGCCCCATTCAGCCTACTGATTTAAGACGCTTAACCCCAACCAGGTGTTAATATTTTCCTGGCGAGCAGTAGCGAGCCAGCATGTTTTTAAATGTTTTTTTACATCAGGCTAAATTTAAATTTTTTTCGATAGAAAAATGTCTCCGGCGAAGCCGGATTTCTCCATACATAGCTGGCACGCTATCGCTCGCCAGGAAGAGATCGACACCTGGATGGGGATGAACATCTTAAACAATAGACTGAATGGGGCCGAATAGATACCAACAAGAGAAAGAAAGAAACAAAAGCAGGTGAACCCCTTAAGTTTCTTTGAGGTAGAGCAAGAACGATAGTGAAATTTATGGTATTTTTACTTGACCTTCGCTACGGTACAGTCACCGCCTGATACTGCATCACATCGCTTATTACACTTGGACATATATAGTATTTCCTGAAGGGGCTAGTGGCTGTTTGTTTGGTCTATTCATTAATTTATTAATTTATTTCTTATTTTCCTCCATCAAGCTTAGAAAAACACACCCTAGACCCCCTCTCAAGGTCAATTTGTAATTTTTTCGACAGAAAAATGTCCCGGCCGAAGGCAGATTTCTGGCTCGCCGTGGAAAATATCTATACTTAAAATGCACAAAAGGTCTTACAATTGACAATGAAATGGGGAAAAAGGTGTTAAAACCGCCAAGCTATTGGGCGAACGTCTTAAAATCTCAAAACTAATTGGGCTATGCACGATGGAGAAAGGGGTTCAGAAAAACGAACCATACCCCCTGAAATTACGAAGTCATTAGCATAAGTGTCTTTGAGGTAGAAAAGAACGATAGTGAAATTTATGGTATTTACTTATTTCAATACTGTAAGCATTACACAAAACTATCGAACTAGTAGTAAAGTTTACCCTAATGTTGTTCATTAAATGCATTACCATGCAAAACCACAATTATGATTTCATAATGAACAACATCAATATATACTGATTGTATTTCATAATGAACAACATCAATATATACGGATTGTATTTCATAATGAACAACATCAATATATACGGATTGTATTTCATAATGAACAACATCAATATATACTGATTTTATTTCATAATGAACAACATCAATATTATACTGATTGTATTTCATAATTAACAACATCAATATTATACTGATTGTATTTCATAATGAACAACATCAATATATACTGATTGTATTTCATAATGAACAACATCAATATATACTGATTTTATTCAATAAGGTGAAAAATGTCACTGCAGTAAGGTAGTGTGTAAGGCCTGTATCACATGAGCGATTTTTCCCTCAACATTTATCCTCAACACTGGTCTGGCAGCTTATGAGGTTATCATTTAAAATCATTCGGTTGCCTAAATTCATCCATCATCAGTCTAGTTTCCGATACCAGTGCAAAATATTCCAAAACTGTTGCAGACATTTTTTGATCATTGCATGTTGACTATAAAATGTTGCAGAAAAATGTTGATCATTGCATGTTGACTATACAATCGCTCGTGTGATACCGGCTTAAATGGCTGCAAGTGCAAGGTTGTACACCTACTTAGCAGTGCCAATGCTAAGTGTGTAGGTGAATATGTAACAAAATACAATGTAGGTGTATATGTAACAAAATACAATGTAGGTGTATATGTAACAAAATACAATGTAGGTGTATATGTAACAAAATACAATGTAGGTGTAATGTAACAAAATACAATGTAGGTGTATGTAACAAAATACAATGTAGGTGTATATGTAACAAAATACAATGTAGGTGTATATGTAACAAAATACAATGTAGGTGTATATGTAACAAAATACAATGTTCCCATATTCACTTTGTGTATTCCCTGTTGTTGTCGTTGTTTATAAATTGACATGTTTTGTGATAACAAAAACAAAACACACACACACACACACACATAACGACTTCGTTCACCACTGGTAGAAGGAGGTGGCTTCCTGCATTTATGGTACCGCAAGACAGTTCCCAGAAATTTCGTAAATGGCTGGCTTCTGAAATAAGTTGTGCCATCTCATCGTAACTAACAATGTTTCTTAACCCTTACACGCATTTATGACGCAGAGGTTGCCAGATTAGCAATAAGAAATAGAGTTCTCTCACTCTTATAATTACCTCTCCAAAATTAGTTTTCTGCCCACAGCTAACTCAAAGACAACTGCTGAGGTTGATGTAACTAAACTAAAGGTTTCTAAATACCCCTGATGGTAACAAAGGCTTTAAAGTATCCCCAATAGACTCAAAATTGCGTCATATGCGTGAAAGGGTTAAACAACTCAACTTTAAAATAATAAAAAAATAGGGCCATCTCAAACTGAACATTTGTATTTTGTATGTTGGTGGAGAATGCGCATTAACTCAACCAGGTGTGCGTTCAGAGTTCCTTGTGAATAAAACAAAACACAATTAAGATACAAAATATAAATAGATAAAATAAAATTGAGAATTACTTCGTTTTGCAAGAGAGCTACATAATAAGGGGTGAAGCGGAAGTGGTACTATATAGATGAGAGAGGAAGGGGACGACAAATATCCACAGTGGTTGAAGAGTAAGAAGAGACGTTGGTTTTCAATACCAATACTGTATTCATCATTTATTCTTACCTATGCCAGTCAGATCAATGTTCTTAACAAGGGAGATGGGTCGTTTTTCGGGACCTCTTTCTCCCTTGTGTTTAGTCCCATTAGTTTTGAGATTTTAAGACGTTCGGCACATTAGTTTGGCGATGTTAACACCTTTCGCCCCATTGCATTGTCAATTTTAAGACTGCCATTTACCTGTAAAAAAAAAATCTGGCGAGCGATAGCGAGCCTGTAATTTTAAGAGGAATCGACCTTCGCCGGGACATTTTTTCTTCTGAAAAATGTACAAATTTATCTTGAAAGGGGGTCTAGGGGGTGTATTTTTTGATGGAGGTGTAACGAGGAAACTAAAAATATATGTGAATAACTGAATAAATAGACAAAACAAAATCAATATACATGTCCAAATCTGCTTATTCAATGTTCAAGTCTCCCTCGCATCACTGTCTCTCTATCTCTCTCTTCCATAACTTGTGAACCATAACATTTCATCCACTCCTCTCTTACCTTACTCAATGGAGAAGTTATTTTATTTTCGTCCATACGAGATTCAACATTTAAGGGGAGACTGGCCGTGTGTTTGGTCTATTAATTCATTTATTCATATATTTTTTTAGTTTCCTCCCTAGACCTCCATCAAGCTTAGAAAAACACCCCCTAGACCTCCCTTGAAGATAAATTTGTATATTTCTCGGTACAATAATGTCACGGCCGAAGGCCGGTTCCCCTTAAATTTGCAGGCTCGCTATAGCTCGCCGGAAATAATCGACACCTACTATGGGTTTCAGAGGCCGTGTGGCAAAAAAAAGAAGGTGTAGAAATAAGCCACTTGTCCCTGTGTCATGAGGTTAAAGTCGCACATAAATGACTAAGAAACGGACACGGCTACCGTGGCTTACCTGTGAGAACCACCAAACCATTATTGCTCCTCCATCAAACACGGTAGTTATCAGCCACCACCCAACCCTATTATCGCCTTTAAATTCAAGTTATCTGTCAATATCAAGTATAAATATACAAACAGTATGTATTTTTGTATATTTAAAGTTGATATTGACAGATTACTTGAATTTAAAGGCGATAATAGGGTTGGGTGGTGGCTGATAACTACCGTGTTTGATGGAGGAGCAATAATGGTTTGGTAGGTTCTCACAGGCAAGCCACGGTAGCCGTGTCCGTTTCTTAGTCATTAATGTGCGACTTTAACCTCATGACACAGGGACAAGTGGCTTATTTCTACACTTTTGGTAATGCACTATATTGACGAAAATTAAGGGACGGTGTGAAAAAAGCTGTGTCAAAATATCATACCGATCCAACGATCCAACTGTTTGTTAATAAGTTATTCCAGAAAAACGATGCCACACAGCCTCTGAAACCAATTGTAAATGGCACGAAAGGACTCAAAATCGACAACGAAATGGGGCGAAAGGTGTTAAAATCGCCAAACTGATGCGCCGAACGTCTTAAAATTTCAAAATTAGTGGGGCTAAACATGACGGAGAAAGGGGTCCAGAAAAACGGTCTGCCTCTCGGGCTAGCAGGAATTGGCAGCGCTACAGTATGTGGGTAAATCAGTCATACAGCTAAATATACTGTACTCAAAAGCATATATTAGTGGGTTAAAATATGACTTCTGAGGCTATCAACCCTTCTGGATTATTAAACCAGCACATAGAGCAGGAGCCTGGGGGGGTCTGGTTAGCTGGAAAGGGAACCTATTTTTTTCCCCACCAAAGTATCACCTATCAATGCAAATGTATGGAACTGGACGACTGGCAGGCTTGCTGTGGTGGATGTGGCCAGGAGAGTGGATTAAATCCACTCCAAAAATTATCTAGATCAACTTTGCACAGTAACCCATCCAAAATAACTGTAATAGGCATTCCATAACCCAATGTATGAAACATGGTTGATGACAGCCATTTTTATTGATGGGTTGCCCCTGCCAGCCACCATTAATTAGCCCCTCAAAGCTGACCTAGATCAGCTATTGAGGTAACCACTTCAAATCACTTGCAAATCCCAGATATCATGAATGGCCACTTCCAGTAAATTCCAGTGGTGGGGTACCCCCGCCAGCCATGCCCATAAATGGCAAAATCCCAGAACTGAGCTAGTTCAGCTCATGAGCTAACCACTTCAAATCACTTGCAAAATCTTTTGCAGGGTCCCAGATATTATGAATGGCCACTTCCAGTAATTTCCAGTTGTGGGGTACCCCTGCCAGCCACCATTAATTAGCCCCTTAAAGCTGACCTAGATCAGCTCATGAGGTAACCACTTCAAATCACTTGCAAAATCTTCTGCAGGGTCCCAGATATCATGAAATGGCCACTTTCATCAAATTCCAGTGGTGGGGTATCCCTGCCAGCCACACCACAAAATTGCAAAACCCAGAACTTACCTAGATCAGCTCATAAGAAAAACCACTTCAAATCACTTGCAAATATACACTAAATAGCACACCCATCACTAACATCAATTATGCTGTTCACACATTCAACACAACTATCCAAAATGCTTACAAGAAACACATTCCAAGAGGTAACAGAAAAAGACACAACCCCAACTTCACACCAGAAATTCAAGACCTCATCAGACAACACGACACACTGACACACTTACTAGCACCCCACACATAAGACATCGCACAACAAATCCAAGCACTTAACACAATACTAGAATAACAAACAGTAAATTGGAATAACTACAACCAAACACTTGATCACAAAACAGAACCCCCAAAACTATTGGCCTACAAAGCACTAAACAGTATCACACTTTCCAACAGCAACACAACAAAATCACATGCTGCAATCACAGCAACATACTGTATTCCTTCATATAAACAACAAGCAAACAATCTCATTAATCACTTCCCTCATGTCAGCCACCTAAGCCCCCATCAAGACGACCGACGTATCATCTGACGTAAGACCCTGATTATGCACCCTTCACCAACAACCAGACAAAGCACATCATCAACAATCTCAAGCACTCACCTGCTTGTGGTCCAGACAACATAAGCCACATACACCTTAGACACCTAGGACCACAGGGCATACAAGCACTCACCAACATATCAAACTACAGTTATTCATACACCACAATACCAGACATCTGGAAGCATGGTGTCATCATTACATTCCCCAAACACAACAAAGACCCAAAGCTGCCCTCCTCATACTGCCCCATCACACTCCCTCCAAAATCTGAGAACGCCTCGTACTACAACTGACCACACACGCTCTACCCATAGCTCCAAAGCAATATGGCTTCAGGCCACTGCAATCCACAATCACCCTTCTTACAGACCTTACACAAAGAGCTTTTAACGGCATCAACTCAGCCAGACCACCACACTGATCACTACTTGCCACACTCGACTTTAGTAAACCCTTCGATGCCATCCCCCGCCACAACCTAACAAACAAAATCTACAACACAAACATGCACAATACTACAAAAAGGTGGCTGGCCAACTACCTAGCAGGCAGATGTGCACACATATAATTTGCCGGTCAGTCATCTAATATCAGAAACTTTACAAACGGAGTCCTGCAAGGATTCATCCTGTCGCCCGCACTCTTCAATCTATACATGTAGGATATACTTACACCCCATGCATCCCAAATAAATATAGCTTCCTACACAGAAACACACACCAAGACCAGACAAAGCAACACTTCTCCTTCAACCCTATCTCAACACACTACATGACTGGTGCACTACAAACAGACTCAAATTAGCACCAGCCAAATCCACTGCAACCCTCCTCACAAGCTGGAGAACCGAATATAAAAACACCCCGCACCTCACCATAAACAACACTCCTCTAACACACGCACAAAACCTTAGGAGTAACATATGATACTCTAATGACATTCAAACAACTTATCACAAACATCAATAAACTGACACCCAGACTTAACACCCTCAGGTCACTTGCCCACACACAATTTGGACACACAAAGAAACTACCAACACAGTATACTGTGACGTCTACCAGCGTTGGCAGAATCGCCTCTCGTTAGCCACTAGCGCTCGCCAGGGACATCGAAATGGGCTACAGTTATCAGAGAATGTTGTTCTTTCTTTCCTAGTAATCGCATTGTCACAGACAGTCCAGTGGTGGTCTTTGTTTTCGTCTGTGACAACGGGTTATATTTTATATCAACAGTAGTGATAATAGTACCAGCGTGGGAATGAGAAAGACTTTCAGAGCGAGGAGGTAGTGTCTGGCTGTGTTCTGTGGCGCCTGCTGTCTTGTGACGTCTCGGCCCGTGATTGGCCGACCATCGCGCCTTTGCGGGCTCCTGTGTAACTAACCTCCTCCATGAGGGTCCCCAGGAGCTGTCCTCGTTAGGACAGGCTTGGCGCGCGTGCTTCTAACATCCATTTGCATACTCTCTCCCGATCACCACCTTTATCACTGTTTCTCTCACTCGATTCTCTCTTTCCATACTCTAACCTTTATTAACTGCACAACACTCCCCTTGGGTTCTGCATACGGTTTTCATAGCCGGCCCATTGTATTGCATGCGCCGTCCTCTGAGAAATTTACATGTACTTAGAATAGGTTTGAGGGTTCTTAGTTAGTAGAGGTTAAGAACTTTGTGTGTCTCCATTATTGATTAAGTGTTTCTGCTCTTTTATTTAATGCTAGACTGGGATAAGGTAACTGTAGTCGTTGTCTCCGATGTGTGTACGGTTTGCTTATACCTACACGACTTCGACCGGTCCTGTGGTAGCCTGGGTTGTCTTTTCGCTTGCGTCCTTTGCGAGTGCAGCATTGTGTTGACTGAGGGTTTTGGCCTGTACCAGTTCCAAACTTTGCTGTCTCTTTGCTTGTCTTTAGAGGGTCGCCAGGATAGAACCAGATACTTGTGATCTGGATCTATCAAGAGAGCACCCTAGTCAAGTAACGTAACTTAAAGGATGCAGTCTTAAGGACATCGCTAAGCTACGAGCCTGTCTTGCTCAACCCCAGTTCCTTACCTAGAGTGTCCCAGCTAGACATTATTAATCGAGTTGATACTTGTTAGCATTTAATATAAGCTCTTTGATATGTGCGCATTATTATTCACAGCATTTATTAGTCTAGGTTGTTGCTGAGCCACACAACCATAGCAGACTGTTTCGTTGATGAGGAAGTACTTCTTTTAGTGTCGAGCAATGCTACCGTTGCGCATTTATAGTATTCTCGTGTCAGTTAACATTATATGTCCTATCTTTTAGTGTATTCAATTTACTCGTGTGGTGTCCAGCCTCCTGCCTTTATATACTTTAAGATACGAGCATCTTATGAGCATCAGACTTTCTTCAGAAGTTTCCAGGTCTATGCTGTAGGTCTCTACTTCACTTTCTTTCAGATCGGAGTGAAGAGTTTATTGTTGTTTAGAGTAACTGTATTGAAGCATATTTTTATTGTATTAAATCTTGCAGTGATTTAATTGATCTTTCCATAGATTCCTTTTTATGCATTTTAACGTAACTTGCATCTTGTTTGTTATCAGGCTATACCAGTACAGGTTAGTCTGAAGTAGAGTACATTTATGCCCAGTTAAGGATACCCCGCTATCACAGATTAACCCGGGAGGTTATAGGTGTTTTTGTTTGCCGGCATATAAGTTCGAGGGTTTGGATCTAGCGTACCATTGTTGCATAGTGCCCTATTACTAGTCCAATCATTAAGTGACCTTGTTTTATTCGTAGTCCTGGTCATAACAAATGGCGACCTTGCCTAGTATCTTATCTTAGTCGTCATAACAAATGGCGACCTTAGTCTAGGATTTAGTGAACTAAGAAATAATTGCAGGATTTTTTTGTGGAGAATTTTTTTTTTTAATCACCGTTTGGGGGTCGATTGTTATTTCTCACAGTTTGGCAGTGGACATTTGTTTTTGAGGAATATTTTGGACACGTTGGATTTTTTTTTTGGCAACGTAGTATAGCACTTGAGTTGTCTTCAAGCATTTTTTGAGTGAATAGTGCTACATTAGAGTTTAGGTACTTTTTTTGTTTATAAACTTTGAGGATTTCCGGTGGACACTATGTCGAACGACGGATCAGTGCATAGTGAGGACACAGTACGGGAAGCAGGCTCTGAGGTGCAGAAGCTGGGTTTTGTTAGATGACATAAGAGTAGTAACTAGTGAGGAGGATGCAAGGAAGTTTCTGGAGATGCCTATTACTGTTGACCGGGTGTCGGCGATTGATCGGTATGGTCTCCAGTGTTTGGCTACGGTCATGGGGCATGTTGGCACTAGCAGCATGACGAGAAGTGACCTGGTGGCATGTGTGCTGGGCGGGGTGCGTGGTGCACAGGGTGGGGTGCGTGGTGCACAGGGTGGAGCGGGTGCTTTGGCACCTTCGGCCAAGCCCCCCCTCCACTCTACTCCCATCATGCTCTCTAGAACACCGGATCCGAGGACGTTCCCGCAGGCCGATAATTACTGGCAGCGTGGTTTGCCCCTGGGTGGATCACTGGGTGGGTCTCCAATTGTTGCATCTCCTCCTCCTCAAGGTTTAACTCCAGATATGCTCTTCCAGCTTGAGATGGCTAAGATGCAGAAGCAGCAGCGGGAATCTGAGCTTGAGATGGCTAAGCAGCAGCGGGAATCTAAGCTTAAGATGGCTAAGCTTAGGATTCAGGCTGAGGAGAGAAAGGCCATACATGAGGCTGAGCTTCAGGTTGAGGCTACGAAGAACTGTGCAGACATAGAGCTTGAGAAGTCTCGGGTGGAGTCGACAGGGCAGCGTCTCGGTTCTGGGAATCGAGGTCTTGATCAGTCTTTATCGCACCTTCTTAAGTTAGTCCCTGTATTTGACGAGTCGGGTGTCACCGAGTTTTTCCTGCGTTTTGAGAAGAAGTGCCGGGAGCACCAATGGCCCGAGGTTAAGTGGGCAGCCCTTGTTTCCTCTAGGTTGGTTGGCAAAGGACTCAAGGCATATGATGCGTTGCCCTTGGAGTCTTGCATCGATTATGAGGTATTGAAGGAAGCTGTTCTGCGGGCGTACGAGTTACAACCAGAGACATATATGTTGAAGTTTCGGGGTGTTACGAAGGGTCGTGAGTGCACTTTTCTAGAACATGCCCGGGAACTGTCTGATGCTTTGAGAAATTGGCTGAGGTCAGAGAAGGTGACGACGTTCGAAGAGCTTGAGCAGTTATTCCTTCTAGAGCAATTTTTTAAATGCACAGGCAGCGACCTGACTTTGAACCTCAAAGAGAAACATCCTAAAACTCTACAAGAGGCAGCTGAGTTGGCTGACCTGAGATTACCGCTGATTCGTGGGTGCGGGTCTGCACAACGGACCGATGCAGTTAACAAGGGGCGCAACACTCCACCCACCCGAGTCAGTGATGCAACATTTAATAGCAAAATTAAGAGCAATGATACTAATTTTGATCACAAACCAAAAACTGTCCCGTTTAAGAACGGTCAGAGCCCTTCCCCACCTCAGGGGAAGTCCAAGGGTGAAGTAGAGTGTTTTAAGTGTCATAAAAAGAGGCATTTTGCACGTTCCTACCCTAGTAACCAACCTACAGCAGTCGTGTCTTTGGCTAGCAACATTGGGGTGTCTCTGAGGTCTTCTGCGTTTACCCGGGGTGATATGTCAGATGCGGGGGCACAGCCAGTGAAGGAGTGTCCGTAAGGCTCGAAACCTGTCCGCGATGCTTTATGCGACCATAGAGGGCGTGGCTGCGTGAGTTGGGCTGGTTGCAAGCATGGGTTGGAGTTGTTGTGTGATACAGGTGCATCCCAGACTCTGATGAAAAACTTTACAGGCCAACCTATAAACGCGGCACGGATAGTTGTGGTGCAGGGTATTAATGCTACACGGTCATACCCGTTGGTTCGAGTGGAGCTGGAGGTTGATGGTGTGACACGAGAGATAGATGTTGGAATCGTAGAGAAACTGCCAGTAGAGGGCGTCGACCTTCTTCTCGGCAAGGACTTTGCGGTGCCTACTTCTGAGGTCCCACCCTTAGTCGTTGCCGAGAGGGCGGCCGACGTGAGTAGGGAGGGACAGGAGTTGGTCGAGAGGTGTCAATTACAGCAGATGGCGTGTGTTGTCACCCAATCTTGTGCATCTAAGGTGTCACAGCCTATTCCTCAGTCTCTAGACCAGCGGAGGAATGGTCGGAAGGAGAAAGCTAAAGTTGGGAGAAGTTTTGTGAGATTTGATCCAGCGGCTCTTCTTGGCGACTCAGTATTAGCACCAATGTTTAGGTACGGAGTGGCCCCAGAACCTGTCACACTTGGTGAGGAGGTAGGGCGTGAGAAAACTCCGAGACAGCAACGTTACACACTTAAGCAAGATAGGATCGAACAGTCCAGTATCGGGAGAGGCCATAAGTTGCTCCGGGAGCACTTAGATAGATTGGCTCCTTCGGATATCTGTCGGCTGCAGATAGATGATCCTGAGCTTCAGAAGTGTAGTAACGGTGCGCTGGAACTTGATGAGGACGGGGATGCAAAGCCGGGGGACTTCTTTCGTGTGGAGGGCATATTGTACACGCGTTTTCTAGATCCCAGACGGAGTTGGGAGGGTGGGTCGAGAGTGGTTGACCAGTTGGTAGTGCCTAGTGTGTGCCGTGATAGCCTACTGAGGTTGGCGCATGATGTACCGTTGGCAGGGCATTTGGGTGTACGTAAGACGGTAGCAGCATTGGCGAAATTGTTTTGGTGGCCAGGTATGAAGGCACATGTGGCGTCATGGGTGGCAATGTGCAGTACCTGCCAGACAGTAGGTAAACCAAACCAGTGTATTCCCAAGGCTCCGTTACACCCTATTCCTGTAATCGGGCCACCATTCAGTAAGGTTATAATCGACATGCTTGGCCCTCTACCCCCTACTAGTGCAGGCAACAAGTTCCTCCTCACAATCATGGATGTTGCCACTCGTTATCCGGATGCATACCCCATGCGAAATGGTACTGCTAAGACTGTTGTTCGTAACTTGCTCTTGTACTGTTCTAGGTACGGGTACCCGCAGGAATTGCAGTCAGACCAAGGGTCCAACTTTACTTCTAACCTTTTTAAACAGACCATGCAGCAGCACGGTATCGGTACAGTTGTCTCTTCAGCCTATCACACAGAGAGTCAAGGGGTGTTGGAGAGGTGGCACTCGATTCTGAAAAGCATGCTGCGTTCTTACTGTGTTGAGAATGACAAGGATTGGGATCTTGGGTTGCCCTATGTATTATTCGCTGCTCGGGAGGTACCTGGTGAAAGCCTCGGGTTCAGTCCCAATGAGTTAGTCTTCGGACATCAGGTCAGAAGCCCCCTCAACATGGTTAGAGAAATCTGGGAGGGCACAGCAAAACCATGTTCCATGTTAAAGTATGTCCTCGAGAGTAGAGAGAGAATGCTGAGAAGCCTAGAGTTGGCAGGTAGGAATTTGGTAGGGTCGCAAGTACTTATGAAGGACAGGTACGATGAGAAGACAAAACTCCGGGAGTTTAAGGTGGGGCAGGAGGTGTTGATTCTGTTACCTCTGCCAGGTCATACGTTGTCTGTCAAGTACGCTGGTCCTTATAAGGTGGTAAAAATTATCTCTGACCTAGACTATCTTGTGGCTACTCCAGATAGGCATAAAAAGAATCAGCTGTGCCATGTGAATCTGGTGAAAGAGTTTGTGAGGCGCCCCCCTGAGCCTCTCGCTGTCCCTGTGTTGACCTGCAGCGGTCATGGAGGAGAAGGAGTGAGGGACAGTGAAGCCCAGGTGGAGGATAACTGGGAGTGTCATGTCTCTGCTGACCAGTGGGCGGGGAACTCCAGACAGGTGGCTGACGATGCTCTAGTGCACCTACCTGAGCAACAACGTGCAGCCGTGCAGCACCTGTTTGCTTCATACCCCACTGTGTTTGCAGAGCATCCAGGCCTCACAACTCGAGTGGTGCATGACGTGGACGTGGGAGATCACCCCCCCCTTTAAATCAGTACCCTACAGAATTCCACCCATTAAACTCCCAGCCCTCAGAGCGGAGTTAGAGTATATGTTGGAACGGGGGCTGATTGAGAAGGGGGCAGTTATGTGGACATCTCCTGTCACTCTGCAGCCCAAGCCTGATGGGAAGGTTCGCTTCTGCATTGACTTTCGGAGATTGAATGGGTTGACTCCCACCAATGCTTATCCCCTTCCCCGTGTTGACGATAGTGTAGACAAGATTGTTAAGGCACAGTTTCTAACTAAGGTAGACCTAGTGAAAGGCTACTGGCAGGTGCCCTTGTCTGAGCGGGCGAAGGGGGTATGCGGGTTTGTGGTTGATGGGAACACCTACCATTGCAATGTGATGCCGTATGGCCTTAAAAATGCCCCAGCAACCTTCCAGAGTCTTATGAATGAGTTAGTAGCTGACATCCCTAACTGCAGTGTCTACCTAGATGACGTTATAATCTACGATGACAACTTTGAGAGTCACTGTGAGCACATAGAAGCCTTGTTTCGGAAGCTCAGTGAGGCCAGCTTGGTGGTCAATCTGGGCAAGTGCGACTTTGTCCGGGCAACCGTGCAGTATCTTGGGTTTGTGGTCGGGATAGGCCAGGTGTTCCCCCAAAAAAACAAGATACAGGCTATTAACCAGTTCTCCAGGCCGTCCACCAAGCGGCAGATCATGAGATTTTTGGGCATGATCGGTTACTATCGCCACTTCATTCAGGGTTATTCTACTGTGTTAGCTCCCCTGACAGATTTGCTAGGAAAAGAGAAAAAGTTCAAGTGGGCACCTGAGTGTGAAAGGGCTTTTTCGCTGGTCAAGCACCTACTATGCACTCACCCAATCCTCAGGGCCCCTGACTTTGAAAGTCCGTTCCAGCTGGCAACAGATGCCAGCGGTGTAGGGGCTGGTGCCGTCTTAATGCAAACAGACGAGGAAGGTTTGGAGCATCCAGTCAGTTTCTTTTCCAAGTAGTTTAATTCCGCTCAGAAAAACTACTCAGTGGTGGAGAAAGAACTGCTGGCAATTGTGTTGGCGCTCAGGCACTTTGAAGTATATGTTCCTGCCTACGGGCCAGTCGTGGTGATTTACACCGACCACCACCCTCTTAAATTTCTGAACCAATTCCACAACCGGAATATGAGGCTGACACGTTGGTCACTCATGTTGCAAGAATACAATCTAGACATTCGCCATATTGCCGGTTGTGAGAATGTGATTGCAGACTGTTTGTCGAGGGTGGAGGATCCGGCGTAGATCACCACAGGTGTGTGGGTTGGAGTGGAGAAAAACCAGGCTTGCCCCTGTAGAGCAGCCGTAAAAAACAATATTAAAATTGATAACAAAAAATCACATAAAACTCTTTTTTTTTATATAGTTAATTGTAAGTTGCCAATGTTATAGCTAAAGTCATAAGTTGAACCTGTCTTTCACTTAGTAGGCTGGGCTCTGTGAAGCTCGCTCAGGGAGCATAGCAGGCTGAATTATACTATTGTGTTTGGGAGGGGTTGTAAGATTTTCTTTATGCTAATATGTTGTTTTATTTAAGATTGAGCTTTGCATTTAATTTCTGGTGGAGTGGCTAGGTGTGGCGGGTCTTGTCGGCATTCTGCCTTGTCAGATATGGTGCTCGCCTAATGTTGAGCGTCCCATATCTTGGGCGGGGTATGACGTCTACCAGCGTTTGCAGAATCGCCTCTCGTTAGCCACTAGCGCTCGCCAGGGACATCGAAATGGGCTACAGTTATCAGAGAATGTTGTTCTTTCTTTCCTAGTAATCGCATTGTCACAGACAGTCCAGTGGTGGTCTTTGTTTTCGTCTGTGACAACGGGTTATATTTTATATCAACAGTAGTGATAATAGTACCAGCGTGGGAATGAGAAAGATTTTCAGAGCGTGGAGGTAGTGTCTGGCTGTGTCCTGTGGCGCCTGCTGTCTTGTGATGTCTCGGCCCCTGATTGGCCGACCATCGCGCCTTTGCGGGCTCCTGTGTAACTAAACTCCTCCATGAGGGTTCCCAGGAGCTGTCCTCGTCAGGACAGGCTTGGCGCGCGTGCTCCTAACATCCCTTTGCATACTCTCTCCCGATCACCACCTTTATCACTGTTTCTCTCACTCGATTCTCTCTTTCCATACTATAACCTTTATTAACTGCACAAAACTCCCCTTGGGTTCTGCATACGGTTTTCATAGCCGGCCCATTGTATTGCATGTGCCATCCTCAGAGATATTTACATGTACTTAGAATAGGTTTGAGGGTTCTTAGTTAGTATAGGTTAAGAACTTTGTGTGTCTCCATTATTGATTTAGTGTTTCTGCTCTTTTATTTAATGCTAGACTGGGATAAGGTAACTGTAGCCGTTGTCTCCGAAGTGTGTACAGTTTGCTTATACCTACACGACTTCAACCGGTCCTCTGGTAGCCTTGGTTGTCTTTTCGGTTGCGTCCTTTGCGAGTGCAGCATTGTGTTGACTGAGGGTTTTGGCCTGTACCAGTTCCACACTTTGCTGTCTCTTTGCTTGTCTTTAGAGGGTCGCCAGGATAGAACCAGATACTTGTGATCTGGATCTATCAAGAGAGCACCCTAGTCAAGTAACGTAACTTAAAGGATGCAGTCTTAAGGACATCGCTAGGCTACGAGCCTGTCTTGCTCAACCTCAGTTCCTTACCTAGAGTGTCCCAGCTAGACATTATTAATCGAGTAGACACTTGTTAGCATTTAATATAAAACTCTTTGATATGTGCGCATTATTATTCACATCATTTATTAGTCTAGGTTGTTGCTGAGCCGCACAACCATAGCAGACTGTTTCGTTGATGAGGAAGTACTTCTTTTAGTGTTGAGCATTGCTCCCGTTGCGCATTTATAGTATTCTCGTGTCAGTTAACATTATATGTCCTATCTTTTAGTGTATTCGATTTACACGTGTGGTGTCCTGCCTCCTGCCTTTATATAGTTTAAGATACGAGTATCTAATGAGCATCAGACTTTCTTCAGAAGTTTCCAGGTCCATGCTGTAGGACTATACTTCACTTTCTTTCAGATAGGCGTGAAGAGTTTATTGTTGTTTAGAGTAACTGTATTGAAGCATCTTTTTATTGTATTAAATCTTGCAGTGATTTAATTGATCTTTCCATAGATTCCTTTTTATGCATTTTAACGTAACTTGCATCTTGTTTGTTATCAGGCTATACCAGTACAGGTTAGCCTGAAGTAGAGTACATTTATGCCCAGTTAAGGATACCCCGCTATCACAGATTAACCCTGAAGGGTATAGGTGTTTTTGTTCGCCGGCATATAAGTTCGAGGGTTTGGATCTAGCGTACCGTTGTTGCATAGTGCCCTATTACTAGTCCAATCATTAAGTGCCCTTGTTTTATTCGTAGTCCCGGTCGTAACAATACAAACAATACATAAGATCAGTGATGAAAAATGCAAGCCCTGCCTGGGATTCTAACCTAACTGAAAAACACCACAAGACCTTGCAGACTATTCAAAGCAAAGCCCTACAAATCAACACACGTTGCACAGCTACTACACCTACATCAAGAAACCAAAGTCGTTAAAGTCAAAGACCACCTGGACATGAGAGGCACTCAATTCCTGGCTGCAGCCTCCACAAACCAACACCATCCACTACACTACATGGCAGCACACCCACAGACACCAAGGCATATCAAAACAACACCCAGCACATGGTATCACACACAAATACTGTCATCTCTCCCTCCCTGCCCACCCCAAACCAGCTTCCAGAAGTACATCCATACTCATATCTCTCGCTGTTCCATCCAATCACTCATAGACAACACGCAGTTGCAGGCACAACCTCCCGAAATCCATCTTTTTTAATCCTCCCTTCCTCTCGAGTCCACCTGGGCAGGCTGAGATGTGGGCACCATCCACCTCTTCTGAGCTATCAGAAGAGACTGGATATCTCCATCGTCAACACCTGGCCAGGATGCAACACGGCACCCCATACTACACAATCACTTATGCCAACAACATAATCTACACTCCTTGAGAGCTCTGTGGGAAAGCCCGATCGTACCCATGGCCTTCCTTAGGGACTTGGGGATGTTCGGTCAGGCACCTTAGGGAACGACAACATCAACAACAACTTACAAATGTTTCTGCAGGGTCCCAGATATCATGTATGGCCACTTCCAGTAATTTCCAGTGGTGGGGTATCCCCGCCAGCCAAACCGAAATATTTAATGACAACATTTGGGAAACACATTATAATAAAGCTGATTTGCGCCAAAATCTGGTAACAGACAAATATGCTGAAGCCACATGCAGGATTAGTAATAATCTACAATATCACCCTTCATGTCGTAAAAATTATACTGCCGTCAATCTCCCAAAGGGAACCCCATCAAGTGAATCCCAGTCAATTAAGAAAGCTTGCATCGAAACCAGGAGTGACAGTAATATCCCAAAGTTTGACCAACAGGGTCTATTGAATATTATGTGGCAAGAGCTGTAACAAGTGAGGTGGCAAGGAAGACTGCAGAGGTTCTCCTGCATTGACCTTATACCATTCGCCTCGGTTATATCCATCTCTCGGTTCCCCAGCAGAGTTATATGCAAATCACCTTGATCCATCATAAGTGATCTATAAAAGTTCTTGTTTACACAAGCTATCTCATAACCACATACAAGCAGCACCTGCAAAGATTCAAGATCAGCGAATTAGTGGAGTAAATTATTTTAGTCTGCTCAACTGGAAGACAATAATTTACTCGTCTTACAATGATTAGGTGCCGGTATGCAAGCAACATGACCTGCACAGGTACCCTAAGTACACTTCCATTTATTGCCCTACAAATAAAGAGATGAAAAACATCGGAGATAAATTAAAATGTAAAACTTGCAAACTAAACAATCCAAAATTGGGACAAGGACAATATAAAGTCAAATTAAATTATCAAAATCGCTATGTGGAAACAACGCTTACTAAAATGAAAATGATTAAATAAAAGAACACAATCCACCACATAGGGTGTACATTACTACATGAGCAAGTTAATCTGTTTCCCAAGCAAACTAATCGCACATATAACAACGCACTATCGTCACGTTAGAGGAAGTAGTCAAGTTTGGGAAGTCCGGGACGTTCTGGCAAATTTTACTAAACTCTGCATGAATAAAGAAACTACATGTTAAATGTCAAAATATTATTTAAAATCAAATTTGCAACATGACAAGACATTAACAATAGTACAAAATACAAATATTGATAAGATATCTATACTATTACAAAATAATATATAAAATACAGTACAGCACTCACTAACGATAGTGCTATCGGGTAGGTACCTGTAAGCATAGCATGCCTCAAGTGACCCCTATCAATAACTACCCTACAAATAACCTATATTTATAGCACAAATAAACTAAGGAAATCGCAAAAGTAAGCAATTGATACTATCAACAATGAATACATATAATATAAAGACAAATAATTGCAAAATATGAAGTAACATCAGACCTCACTACATGATAAAATAGATCTATGCTCATGTCATTTATGTCAACAGGATAAATTATCTATTTCCAGCAAATATACAAGTCAATTGAGGGGAAATATCAATGTAGAACATCTATAGCTACAGGTTCCTGGCAACCCCCTATTATATATTTGGGACCCTGCACAATAAGCTGCACTTCATTTCAGGTGGTTACCTTGTGAGCTACCAAGGTCCTTTCTAGGGCTTTGCAATTTGGGCGTGGTTGACAGGTACCCCACCACTGGAAATTTCTGGAAGTGGCCATTCATGATATCTGGGACCCTGCAGAAAAGTTTGCAAGTGACTTGAAGTAGTTACCTCATGAGCTAATCTAGGTCAGTTCTCGGGTTTTTGCCATTTTTGGGCATGGCTGGCGGGGGTACCCCACCACTGGAATTTACTGGAAGTGGCCATTCATGATATCTGGGACCCTACAGAAGATTTTGCAAGTGATTTGAAGTGGTTACCTCATGAGCTGATCTAGGTCAGCTTTAACGGGCTAATTAATGGTGGCTGGCAATGGTGGTTTAACATAATCGACCTACATTCCCAAAAAATATTCAATAAAACGCATCTGTATCTCCAACAGAGCGGTGGCGACTGAAGCACTCTGGACAACATAGTCATGGTCGACACCGAAGGAAGAATAACCACCAACACCATCATCACTCCTCTCCTTTTTCCTTTTTGTCTACCTCCTCCATCATCTCTGCTTCTTCACCCCCCTCTACCTCCGTCAACACCGAGGCGCCCCCCAACTTTATCACCAGGTCCCCAACCCACATCAAGGCACAGGTCGGCTCCAACTCCTATCTCCCCTGTAGAATCAGGAACCTCGGGAACAAGTCGGTAAGAACTGTAAAATATGCATGCAGGGTATGCTACTCAATTATTAACCCCTTTAGCACCAGTAACATCTGTTAATATATTTTTGCTTCATTTAAGCGATTTTATGAAGCATAGGAAAGATATATGACAACTGTATATTAGTTGAGAGTGTAACCCTATTTAATCCGAGGGTGATAATATTTGTCTATGTGAACATACCTCTTAAAAGAGTGATTGTCAAAGATGTGTGTATGTGTGTATCAAGCGCCGGATAGGTGACAGATAGTGTAAATTATTTTAATTCTGTAAACTCAGATAGTTTGGTCCAACACCATCGTTCTGGTATCTATAAGATATGTATAGGATACCAATAGCTGACATAGCCTCGCCTCGTTGCAAGGATTCTTTGTTTTGTGTTCATGAAGCTACAGAGTTTGCAAACGGAGGTTTCTTCCTGTCTGGCGTTGGGGGTGGGGTGTCAGTGGGGGGTCTGGTAGTTTGGTCTCTTCATGGGAGGGAATTGGGAGGAAGGGGTGATGGATAGGCACCACCCTGTCCCTGCTGCCTGGGGTAAGAGTACTAAGGGGGAATGGGCAGGTACCAACCCGTTCCTTCCTTCTGGGGTAGTAGGAGTAGGGGGTAACCCCTAGCCAGGGACTTTCACTTCTGGGTGTACAATACTGGCCAGCAAGCTTGGGTCAGGGAAATATATGGTTTAAGTCACACTCTGCATACACGGTAATATTCCTCATCTTCTTCACTGCTGTCAGGTACTCACAAGCCACCAGATACTTTGTTGCAATCTCTGAGCTCTGCACGAAACGACTGGCTCAGGGCTGAGGGGCAGCTTCTTGCAGTATTGCGTTGCCCGGCTTGGCACTCCTGTTTACTCTGCAATCAACTCCTGTTTTTACTGCAGCAGAGAATAGAGACCGGCCAAGTGACAGCTGTTGTTAGCTGAGGCTCAGTATGCCGTCCATGCTGTAGCTGCTCGGCTCAAACTTTTATAGGCAGCACCTCCATTGGCACTGCATGCTGATCGGTGGACGGCTTCCAGATACGGCTCGGGTGTTAGTTTTCCTTACCTTCTTTTTTGTTTCTTTCATTTTTTGTGTCCTTACTATTGTCTTCATAATAACAACCCAGCAAGGTACAGGTAGCTCTGGATGTATTTTTATGAGGAAACTTGCCCGTCCTCGAAAATCCTGTAGAAGAAACCAGTTCACCTCTGGTCATCAACCAATCAGGAAGTGGCATGGTTGCACTTGCAACTTCGCTTGTAAGCCTGCTGAATCTATCTCTGCACCAGGAATCAGAATTAGCTACTGAAAATCCTGCCCTCTGATTGGCTGGCAGAGTGAAATCTTGTGGTGTTTGTTCTTCTTGCATGTTTACTCTCATAATTACTATATATATATATATATATATATATATATATATATACAGTATACAGTATATATATATATGTATATATATATATATATATATATATATATATATATATATATATATATATTTATTAAGTATATATGACAAATACACGTGAGCTACTAAATGTTTCTAATCTCTCAGTGGGGTTCGAACCGCCGACCGTCAGGACGATAGCCGACGCTTTAATCAACTACACCACGGCAGTCTAAAAGACACTCAACCCTCCATCCTATTTATGTTAGGGAGAAGGGAAACCCACTAGGCGAATATATTTCAATTCATACCTAGTCGTAGGATCCATATTCCAGAATACCATACAAGGATTTCTGAGTGTCCCAACGCAACTCGGGCCGAAATTGATTTCATATAATTCTAACCCACCAAGCATGAGAGTTACAAATATTGAGTATATATCACAAATACACGTGAGCCAATAAATGTTTCTAATCTCTCATTGGGGTTCGAACCGCCGACCGTCAGGACGATAGCCGACACTTTAATCAACTACACCACGGCAGTCTAAAAGACACTCAACCCTCTATCCTATTTATGTTAGGGAGAAGGGAAACCCACTAGGCGAATATATTTCAATTCATACATAGTCGTAGGATCCATATTCCAGAATACCATACAAGGATTTCTGAGTGTCCCAACGCAACTCGGGCCGAAATTGATTTAATTTAATTCTAACCCACCAAGCATGAGAGTTACAAATATTGAGTATATATCACAAATACACGTGAGCCACTAAATGTTTCTAATCACTCAGTGGGGTTCGAACCGCCGACCGTCAGGACGATAGCCGACGTTTTAATCAACTACACCACGGCAGTTTAAAAGACACTCAACCCTCTATCCTATTTATGTTAGGGAGAAAGGAAACCCACTAGGCGAATATATTTCAATTCATACATAGTCGTAGGATCCATATTCCAGAATACCATACAAGGATTTCTGAGTGTCCTGATGCAACTCGGGCCGAAATTGATTTCACTTAATTCTAACCCACCAAGCATCAGAGTTACATATATTGAGTATATAATATTTATCACAAATACACGTGAGCCACTAGATGTTTCAAATCTCTCAGTGGGGTTCGAACTGCCGACCGTCAGAACGATAACCGACGCTTTAATCAGCTACACCACGGTAGTCTAAAAGACACTCAACCCTCTATCCTATATATGTTAGGGAGAAGGGAAACCCACTAGGCGAATATATTTCAATTCATACCTACCTATACGTAGGATCCATATTCTAGAATACCATACAAGGATTTCTGAGTGTCCCGACACAACTCGGGCCGAAATTGATTTAACTTATTTCATTACGTCGGGACACTCAGAAATCCTTGTATGGTATTCTGGAATATGGATCCTACGACTAAGTATGAATTGAAATATATTCGCCTAGTGGGTTTCCCTTCTCCCTAACATAAATAGGATAGAGGGTTGAGTGTCTTTTAGACTGCCGTGGTGTAGTTGATTAAAACGTCGGCTATCGTCCTGACGGTCGGCTTTTCGAACCCCAATGAGAGATTAGAAACATATATATATATATATATATATATATATATATATATATATATATATATATTGTATATATACTGTATAGATACATATACCTGTATATATTATTTCGAGATAATGAGGTACAAGGATGTTCATGAACAATTGTTTTGATGGTGTCATTCGTATTTGTTCAGGTAAGACTATGGTAATGGATGCACCTTGTATACTTTGAGGTGTTTTCATGTGCATGAGATTAGTTCATATATGTCCATGAAGCTAATATTACAGTATTTCAATTATTGCGGCCTGAGTGCAATGTTTTGTGAACATAACAAATTCTACCTAGGCATCTTGATCTTGCTTTTCGACTTTAGAAGAACCAATATAGATTACAACAGACAATCATGTTGGCTGACCAATGACTGTCCCTCATTTTATTCCACATACGGGACAATTCGTCTAGAAATGCAAGACATTTGTCTAACCTCGCTTGCAGCCCTATCATGTATTCCACCATGACCAAGAGCTACCACAAACTAACTGATTTTTAGGCTAACATCGCGTCACTAGAGTCGTGTGTCAGGTGTTGTGGAGATATTATTCCCATTTTAAAGGGCGTACAAAGGAAATCAAGCAACAACAGATCCAGTTACCCTTCAAGGCTGCTTGCCCTCCAAAACACTGATGGTCAAGTGTCCAAACAGTAGCGTTTAGAGTGGAGTGGATGGTATATTTTACTTGATGATTAAGCTTTCCTGAAAACTCTCACAACAGGTGTCGTGGGTGAGACAACGTGACGCACATATCCTCTCTGTAGACCAGTACATCTTCATCACCGACGAGCGATTTAAGGCGTGGCACCAGCCTATCATGGATACCTGGACGCTACAGATCAAGTTCGTGGAGGCGAGGGATACCGGCCGCTATGAATGTCAGGTGTCCACAGAGCCCAAGATGAGCCACTTTGTCCATCTCCAGGTCATATGTCAGTACTCAACCTAACTTGTATGTATAGGTTTAAAATATTTCAAATTACCTTTTGCTGCAGTATTAGGTGTATGAATAATACTATGGAAAGGTAGTATCACTGTATCAATAAGAAGCTAAGGGGTGATTAAGCATATGATATATTATCATATGCATTATTAAGCAACATCTGTTGAGGTTTTAGTGGATACATTGTTTTCAGCATTACAGGGCTTCTAAACCTGCCCCAAAATGCTGGATTTCCCCTCAGATCTCTGGAATCTTCCCAGAGACCTGCCAAGGCTAACGAATCCCAGCCACACACCTCTTTTAGTATCTTTCTATGACAAGGTTTATGCCATTGCTCTTCTCCTCCCTATGTATCCTGGAAATACCCACAACACAAGTGACCATCCACGGGAGCTCTGTTTCCTCAACCCATTCAGGACCAGCGACGTCTTTCTAACTTTCTGGCCATTATTGCACGTTTTTATTCTGTTTAATAATGGCGTCCAGCAATTAATAGGCTTCGAACTATCTCACTTAACCCTTTTTAATACCACAGACCATTCTTAAACTGCACAAAGTCCTCTAAATTTAGCTAGAATAAAATATAGAAGACGTCGCCAGTACAAAATAGGTTAATAACACTGTCCCTCTAACCCCTATATGTCTTGGTTGTCCCCAGCACCACAAATGACCCTACCTGAAGGCTCTGCTCCCCTAATATCACCATCCCTCTAAAGCAAGTGTCACACTATGCCGAATTAAGTGCCGACGCTCCACGACTTAAGGGTCGTAACTATGTCTTTGCCTACATCGCCGCGCGATGTGGGTGGGTGCCAACTCAAGTGAGACGCCGACACGAACAACTCACATAAGTTGAGTCGGAGGTAGCTGAGGTAAAGGACATGGACGGGACGGGGACGGTAGGCGGGCGGCGTCCAGTAGGCGTCAGGCGGTACAAGGGCCTCGACCTGTCTTCGTCAGACGCCGCTATAAGGTAGGTTGCCTTCGGACAGCGACCCGATAACGCCCAGGCGGCGTCATAGGGGGATGGCATACCGTGAGTCCGCGACCTGGCAGCGTCGCACGGGACATCGTTGATAGAGGGTTTTGGGGGTGTTTTTTTTTAAGCTTGATGGAGGTCTAGCGAGGAAACTAAAACATAAATGAATATAGACCTCTAAAAATCACCACTGTCCCCTTAATCCGATCCCATCAACGAGTGACTATCTATAAATCCATTCAATAGCGGTGGCGTCTGTTTTGCCTTAGTTCTGACCTACTTAGAAGATTTTATACAGCTTAAGAACGGTCTGTGGGAGTTAAGAGAGATAAATGAGAGGAATGGAGGTCTTGTGATTGCTACAGGCCCTTTGTAAGCATAATACAATAACCTAAAAGTTGCCAGACTATAACAAGAAAGACGTCACCGTTACTGAAAAGGTTAACTATAGATGGCTTTGTTTTACCAAATACTCAAAAAGAACCACTTAATTAAGGTGAGATAGGCGTATTTATTTGTTCATTTATGGATATTTGTATTGTGTTTAGTTTCCTCCCTAGATCTCAAGCTTAATACCCCCCCCCCCCCCCCCAAACACACACACAAAAACGTCGCCTCCGACGGACCGGTTTGCCTCGCTCGGGGTCAAGTGTGGGAGAGTAGGGGTCCAGTGTGACAGGATGGCTGTCCATTGCCGCCCTACCTCCGATAGGCACCGCTCGTCAGGAGCATGTCGCCAACCAGTTTGCACTCTACGGCGCATGACGCCGCCTCGGCGGCGTCATTCATCTATCTTAGCTCTTGCATGGTTGCCGCTCGACCCCGTCCAGTTGCCATTAGGCGGCGTGCCCGTCGTGGGCGTCTCATCCCTCGATAAACCCACGTTACTCGGCAGTGGTCTCCCCCTTCTATCGCCACTCCTTAAGTCGTGGAGCGTCGGCACTTAATTCGGCATAGTGTGACAATTGCTTAACCCCTGTGTGTCGAAGGGAATGGAGTTCTCGAAAGGGGGCTCCAGTCCTGACGTGATTCTTGACTTACAGTGTGCTGGCTTAATATTCCAGAAGGGTTGATAGCCTCTGCAGTCCTATTTTAACTAATTTAACCGTGTGCCCTGGTATTCCCCAGCACCACACGTGACCATCCCCGGGGGCTCTGAGCTACACGTACAGAGTGGCAGCACCGTCACCATCAAGTGTGTCATCGCTCACGCCCTCCACCAACCTAAATACGTCTTCTGGTACCACGTTAGTAACAGTGTATTGTATGCTTGTACTTCATAATATTACTGTAATATGTAATTTGATAATATTATATCCATCCAAAATAGTAATGTAGGTTTGGCATTTTAGTTAGCGATATTATAACGTGTTATCATATTTTACTCTAAATATTTATCTAAAAGGTGTTTTTCTGAGGTTCTTGAATACATGTTTATGTACACCACAGAAAAGCGTCCAAAACATATTCACATGAATTAACTACACCATAGGCTGACCATCACTTTATGACACACACAGGCACACACACATACACACACACTCATTATCTACATGGTGACCATCATACACACATTAACACCATGCTGTCAACCACCACAGGGTGACCATCACATCCCTGAAGGGTCTTGGCCCGGTGTTGAGCCTGGGGAGGTGGAAGGTGTGGCAGGAGTCCCAGATGCCAGTGTGGCCTCCCTCACCATTACTGCTGTTACCCTGACCCACGCTGGTAACTACACCTGCTGTCCCGCCGCCCTTACGCCCGTGTCTATTATACTACACGTCATCAATGGTAAGTGTGTCATAAGTATAACTGCATCTTTACCGCTCTGACGCCCGTGTCTATTATAATATACATCATCAATGGTAAGTGTGTCATAAGTATAACTGCTTCTTTACCGTTCTGACGCCCATGTCTATTAGATTTTCGGTGTGACCGTCCTGGGTTCGAATCCCCGGAATGCCACATGTGTTTGTTAATTTCATTAATCGAGTTTAGGAGTAAAGTTGGTTAGTGGAGAGAACATAATAATTAATTCTGGTTCAGTAGTAGTTTATCGAGAGGCCTTCCCTAGCGTTAAGCGCCCCATTAATTATTATTTCCATTCACATATGCATAGCCTCCGATAGCGCAGTTGGAATGATTGTACATGCTAAGATTGGTATGCAGGATTCGAAACTGCATAATAAATCGTAGGCTTGTGCAGCATTCTTTAACTGTCTTCGTGGTGCAATGCATAAGTGTGTTGATTTTCGGTGTGAGCGCCCAGGATTCGAATCCCCGGACTGCCACATGTGTTTTTATAATTTCATTAATCGAGTTTATGAGTAAAGTTGGTTAGTGGAGAGAACATAATAATTAATTCTGGTTCAGTAGTAGTTTATCGAGAGGCCTTCCCTAGGGTTAAGCACCCCATTAATTACTATTTCCATTCACATATGCATAGCCTCCAATAGCGCAGTTGGAATGATTGTATATGCTAAGATTGTTATGCAGGATTCGAAACTACATAATAAATCGTAGGCTTGTGCAGCATTCTTTAACTGTCTTCGTGGTGCAATGCATAAGTGTGTTGATTTTCGGTGTGAGCGTTCTGGGTTCGAATCCCCGGACTGCCACATGTGTTTGTTAATTTCATTAATCGAGTTTAGGAGTAAAGTTGGTTAGCGGAGAGAACATAATAATTAATTCTGGTTCAGTAGTAGTTTATCGAGAGGCCTTCCCTAGCGTTAAGCGCCCCAATAATTAGTATTGACATTCACATATGCATAGCCTCCTATAGTGCAGTTGGAATTGTTGTACATGCTAAGATTGGTATGCAGGATTCGAAACTGCATAATAAATCTTAGGCTTGTGCAACATTCTTTTACTGTCTTCGTGGTGCAATGCATAAGTGTGTTGCTTTTCGGTGTGAGCGTCCTGGATTCGAATACCCGGACTGCCACATGTGTTTGATAATTATTGTATTAATCGAGTTTAGGAATAAAGTTGGTTAGTGGAGAGAACATAATAATACTACATGTCATCAATGGTAAGTGTGTCATAAGTATAACTGCATCTCTACCGTTCTGACGCCCGTGTCTATTATACTATACGTCATCAATGGTAAGTGTGTCATAAGTATAACTGCATCTTCACCATTCTGACACCCATGTCTATTATACTACACGTCATCAATGGTAAGTGTGTCATAAGTATAACTGCATCTTCACCATTCTGACGCCCGTGTCTATACTACACGTCACCAATGGTAAGTGTGTCATAAGTATAACTGCATCTTTACCATTCTGACGCCCGTGTCTATTATACTACACGTCATCAATGGTAAGTGTGTCATAAGTATAACTGCATCTTCACCATTCTGACGCCCGTGTCTATAATACTACACGTCACCAATGGTAAGTGTGTCATAAGTATAACTGCATCTTCACCATTCTGACGCCCGTGTCTATTATACTACACGTCATCAATGGTACAAAGGAGTACAAAGGAGTACAAAGGAAATCAAGCAACAACAGATCTAGTGACCCTTCTAGGTTGCTTGTCCTCCAAAACACTGAGGATCAAGTGTCCAAACAGTGGTTTAGAGTGGGTAAGGGAACATTGGAAAGGGAATTACTGCCCTGGAACTAATGTCCGTGGCAGGATTAGGAAGTTAGTAGGGGACAGAGGGGTTAGTAACTGAGGGGGGGATAAAATAAAGTTATTCATTTACAAACGCAGTCAGTCGCGGGTTTGATGCGAGATATTTGTCTAGGCGGAGTTTAAATGAATCAACGGTGATGCAGTCTATAACGTTTCGGGGAAGCCCATTCCACAAGTTGACAACTCGATTGAAGAAGAAATTCTTAGATTCGTGCGAGTTAAAAGATTTACCAATAATTTTGCAACCGTTTCCCCGCGTGTAATTAGATTGGTCGATAGTGAAGTACTTACTACAGTTCATATTGTCGATGCCTTTGATGATTTTGAACACTTGAATTAAGTCGCCTCTTAATCTGCGCTGGGTTAAAGGAAAAGATTTAATTCTCTAAGACGCTCTTCCTATGGTTTGTTCTTTAGGCTAGGTATCATTTTGGTAACTCTACGTTGAACTCGTTCTAGCTTGTTTATATCTTTTTGGTAATAAGGGCACCAGGATTGAACGCAGTATTCCAGAAGAGGGCGGACTAAGGAATTATAAAGGGTTAGGATAACTTCTTTGGATTTATGCTCAAATGACCTGCCTATAAAGCCAATTATTTTGTTTGCCTTCTTAACAACTTCTGAACATTTTTGACTCGGTTTTAGGTTACTCGATATTGTTACTCCCAGATCGGTTTCTCTGTTTACATTCTTAAGCTGAGTGCCATTCATCGAATAGTTTGCTTTCTCATTTAGGTATCCGATATGTAGTACTTTACATTTATCCGCATTGAAACTCATTTGCCAAATTTGGGCCCAACATGACAATTTATCTAGATTGTGTTGCATATCGTCAACTTGTTCTTTTGAGAGTACGCTATTTGCAATTTTTGTATCGTCAGCAAATTTTGAGATTGTACAGGTGAGACCCTCATCTATGTCGTTGATGTAAATTAGAAAGAGAATTGGTCCTAGTACCGATCCCTGGGGTACCCCGCTACTTACATTGGTCCATTTTGATGCCTTACCGTTTATGACTACTCTTTGCTTTCTGTCGCTGAGCCAATTTTCTATCCATTTCAACACACCGTCTTGTATTCCATGCGCTTTTAGTTTTAGCAGTAAACGTTTGTGGGGAACTTTGTCAAAGGCCTTTTGAAAATCAAGGTATATAATATCTACAGCTTTACTCTCATCGTAGAGGTTGAGGATATCGTGGAAGAAGTCTAAGAGGTTTGTTAAACAGGAACGTTTTTTACGAAAGCCGTGTTGAGTATCTTTAAGTATGTTATTTTCCTCTAAGTGATTTACGAGTCTGTCTCGTATGACCGTTTCTAGCATTTTACATACAACTGAGGTTAAGCTAATTGGACGATAGTTACTGGATAGGGATTTGCTGCCTTTTTTGAATATCGGTTTTACGTTGGCTAGCTTCCACTGATCGGGCATAGTTCCAGACTGCAAGGATTTATTGAATAGTAATGTCAGTGGTTTAGAGAGCTCATCCTTAGCTTCCTTTAGAACTCTAGGCGAGATTGTATCAGGTCCAGGCGTTTTATTTACCTTGAGTTTATCTAAACAATTCAATACTTCTCTCTCTGTAACGGTGATATTGCTTAAAACATCTGAATTATCAATCTGAATCGGCGATGGTGTAGGGATATCACTGAGGTCTTCTGTTGTAAAAACTGATGCAAAGAAGGTATTGAGGGCATTACTCATTTGTTCTTCGTCTTTGGTGTATTCTCCATTTTCATCGACTAACGGTCCAACAGTTGAAGTAACTATTTTTTTCTTTCTGATATAACTATAGAATTCTTTCGGGTTTGTTTTACTTTGATTCGCAATATGTAATTCTAAGGTCTTTTTACTTTGCTTAATTAACTTTTTGGCTTTGCGTCGTAGCTCTACAAATTTCAGCCGTTCTTCGTCATTTTGTGAGGATTTTAATCTATCATTAGCAAATTTTTTAGCAAGCAGGCAGTTTGAAATATCTTTATTCCACCATTTGGGCTTATTATTATGGCCTGGACGCCGAGTTTTCGATGGTATGCAGTCTTGCACTGCTTTTAGGTAAGTGGCTTCGAATAACTTCCAAGATGTATTTATGTCGTTATTGTGAATTAAAAAGCTCCAGTCAGTTTCTTTAAACATAGCTCTAAGTTTATGGAAGTTTGCTTTCTTGAAATTAGGGACTTTTTCGATGCTACTATTTGGTTCGTTACTAGTAAACTTTAAAGTGAAAGTTATCGTATGATGGTCGCTGTTACTGAATTCATCACCAACATTCAAATTCTCTATTAATTCTTCTTTTGTTGCAAGTACAATGTCAAGAACGTTATTACCACGGGTCGGCATTCCAACAAATTGATAAAGCGAACTCTCTTGCAAGTTCGTATACAAGTCATGTCCGGATTGTGAAGTAAGAGTATCGCCCCACTTGGTCACAGGTAAATTAAAGTCACCAAAAATTACGGTATCTTGTGAGTTACTTACATCTGCAATTTGTTCGTAAATTTCTCGGTCAGTTTGCACTGATTGAGCTGGAGGTCTGTATATTAATGCAAGTATTATTTTGGTACCTTTATTATTCTTTATTAGCACAAAAGATGCGTCGACGTTCATAATTTGAGGTTTTGACAAGAGAGTAGGGTTAAGACTTTCTTTGATATAAAGTAAAACGCCACCTCCATTTCGATTTATTCGGCTTTTCTCAAACATTACATAACCGGGAAGTGAATACTCTGCTAAAAAGTCTCTATCTTCTGTATTGAGCCAAGATGCTGTTATGCCAATCACATCATAATTTTCTGTAAACACTAGCTCCTCTAAATCTGAAAATTTATTGCGTATGCTACGAGCGTTTGCATAGAAAACCTTTAAATTTGTTATTTTAGAACTCACGGAACGCGCTTTAATACTATTTTTGGTTCTTGTCGGATCTACATTTATGTTCATGGCTGTCCTCGGTCCTCGCTGTCTCCGGTCCTTATCGCTGGTGGTCCTCGGTTGCCTCTGTTTTTTTCTTGGCGTTGGATGATTTATGTCACTGCTGCTTCTTCTCGGATGGCGTTTTTTGATCCATGGCTGCGGACTGCTTCGTGTAGGAGACGACCCATGCGTGCTGAACCCACAGGGTTTAGATGAGTGCCATCCTTGCGGAACAGAGTAGGCTGGTTGTAGAAGTTGTCCCAGATGTTGATGAATTCAACTTCTTCCCTCAGACACAAATGTTTTAGTCGGCTATTTGTGCTGAAGGCCTTGTCGTAGAATTTGTCAGGTGCGTCGATCTTGGGGAGAATGCCTGAGACGATGATATTCCTTGACTTGTTTTTGTAGTGCTGGATCATCTTGCGATATTTCTCCATCAACTCTTCGGATCTGGTGCGCATGACGTCATTTGAACCAGCATGGATGACAAAAAGGGCATTTTCATTTGCATCCTTTGTGGTACCTTCGAAGGCTTCCACAATGTCGTCCAGTCCAGCTCCTGGGATGCATAAGTATAACTGCATCTTTACCATTCTGACGCCCGTGTCTATTATACTACACGTCACCAATGGTAAGTGTGTCATATGTATAACTGCATCTTTACCATTCTGACGCCCGTGTCTATAATACTACACGTCACCAATGGTAAGTGTGTCATAAGTATAACTGCATCTTCACCATTCTGACGCCCGTGTCTATAATACTACACGTCATCAATGGTAAGTGTGTCATAAGTATAACTGCATCTTCACCGTTCTGATGCCTGTGTCTATTTTACTATACGTCATCAATGGTAAGTGTGTCATAAGAATAACTGCATCTTCACCATTCTGACGCCCGTGTCTATTATACTACACGTCATCAATGGTAAGTGTGTCATAAGTATAACTGCATCTTTACCGTTCTGACGCCCGTGTCTATAATACTACACGTCATCAATGGTAAGTGTGTCATAAGTATAACTGCATCTTCACCATTCTGATGCCCGTGTTCTCTGCAATACACGTCATCAATGATAAATAATGGTAGAGGAAATTAAGTAAATGGCAATGATATATGTATCCTGAACAAAAGGACCCTGTGATTTAAAAAAATCTACAACTCGTAATATTAACTATTTTCTAAAGCCCTGCCAGAGCAGTTGGAGTGTGGTGTACAGTGCAGTCGGCCTAATATGTGATATCTTGGCACCAATTATGTGTCTATCAATAATTGGTATCAATAATATTTGCACATGATCTCTTCCTTTTGAGTGAGATATACAACCATGTTCCGACACTTACCCACCCTATTCAACATCTGACAGACATTAATACAACACAGAGCGAGCCAAACATAATGACAGCTGAATCATGACTTATTAGTACCACTGTACATTTCCAATACTACCCAGCTAATGCTGGGTTTATCCGTAAAGTATATACTGTATGATTGTTGGTTCAGCCCAAGACACTTTGACAACTCAAATGAGAAATGCAAGACACCTTTTGGGAATTCAGAAAAGGAAAGTATGTGTTTACCAATACTGATGTTGATTATGTTTATGCGTAGGGATGTGGCAACCTCACCACCCATCACTTTGTAGCGCAGAATCTAAGCGCAGATAACCCCTGGAGGTTGGGACTCTGAATCCCATATCCAGAATTAACTCCTACTTATGGATCAGCAAACCTTGGATGTCTCTTGCAGATCCTCCCTACCCCTTGTGAGAGTAAGGGCTTTGATACTGACTGACTGACTGACTGATTATGCTGTAAAGATCGAAACACGGCAAATGCTATGAACAACTATTTAAGTTTATGTATTACTCGAGATAAATTATATAATGTTTTTTTCTTCTTAGTTTTTTGTTTTTTTAAGGCAAGGACTATTATGGAATAGACTCCTTGTCTTGGCCGGTTACAGGATAGTTACTATAGGTAGCGCCAACGAACTTGAGAATAATCTCGAACACCTACCTCTTCGTAACTCAAAAGGACCTTGAGAAAACCGGCTGTAAATATCCACACCTATTTCCTGGTGGACTCTTCCCAAATGATAGAAATGTCAGCCCGATTGTATTCATTCATTTTGAGTTATAAGAAGTTAAGGGGTCAAGATTATTGTCAAGTTTGTTAGCGCTACCTATAGCACTATATGTTCGTCCAGACATTGACATCAGATAATACCACATGAAGTAATCTAGAATCTATTATCCTTTCCACAATAATTATTTAGACAAAGATTGCTAGGTCATGGTTCAAAGTTAATCGTCTTGATTCAGAATAATAATTATGGGCATTGGCATCTGTATAAAATAACATAATTGGGTGGTCGTACTAATCTCACTAGGAACATCAAGATGTGCTCTCTAAATCACAATACTGACGGTGCTATAGTTGAGTGTACCTAAAACATGTATGCCAAATGTATGTTTCATTGTTTGATGGAGGGATGATTTTCCTACAGCCTTAATAAGGTGCGTCCACACTGGTGACAAAACATGTCGGCAACACAATATACGATATAGTAGGCAAAAACCTGTTAAGTTATTAACGAAACAGTGTTGCAAACATGTTGGTACTAATGTGTAGGTGACAATATGTCTGCAACACTGTATCATTAACAACTTAACAGGTTGTTGCCTATTATGTTGTATTATGTGTTGCCGACATGTTTTGTCGCCAGTATGGACGCACCTTTAGTGTTGCCAAATATCTGACTAGGGTTATATATATTTCGATTTGTTTTTAAATTACAAAATGTCATAATAAAAGTGTTCGACAGAGATTAGTTAAATAGGACTTCAGAGGCTATCAACCCTATTGGAATATTAAGCCAGCACACTGTAAGTCAAGAATATTTTACAGACTGGAGCCTCTTTTCGAGAATTCCAATCCCATGTTGACAGCGATTGTGAGTGAGATGGGCCATAATTATAAATTTTGATCCCCCCCCAGGTGAAAGACCGGCCGCCATGCAACACGGATCTAGCGACGCCCCCCACCTCCTCTCTCCAACCATCCTATTTCTAACCATAGCCTCATATCTCCTCCTGGACCTCATCGACACTCTACAATACAGATGACACCAAGTATATACAGACATTCCTGTTAGAATATAGAACAATGTAAATGCTCAAGGGGGGTCACCTGCTTTTGTTCTCACCTTTTCTCTCCTTCTCTGGCTTGTATCCATTCGGCCCCATTCAGCCTACTGTTTTAAAACATTTATCCCCATCCAGGTGTCGATTTCTTCCTGGCAAGCGATAGCGAGACAGTATTATATGGACAAATATGGCTTCGCCGGAGTCATTATTCGATAGAAAAGTGTACAACTTTAGCCTGCTGTCAAGAACATTATAAAACATATGCTGGCTCCCTACCGCTCGCCAGGATGGAGATACACTTCTTAAAACAGTAGGCTGAATGGATACAACCCAGAGAGAGAGGAAAACAACAAAACAAAATAAACAAAAAATAATATAAAAGTGGGCCCCCTTAACCTATACAAATTACTGTCATTATCATCATGTACTTTGTCATCATCATCATGATAAACGTTATGAATACTAAAACGTTATATATATATATATATATATATATATATATATATATATATATATATATATATATATATATATATACAGTATATAAATATATATATATGTAAATACAGTATATATATTTATATATATATATATATATATATATATATATATATATATATGTATATATGTATACCAGTACTATGAAACATTATGTATACAATCACTATCCTATAATCAATCTGTTAAGCTAGGAAGAACCATTGATATGAGACTAATAACAATGAACAAATAGTGAAAGATATCCCAAATGAATGAGTACGACATACTGTACAATATTCACCTGTCAGACAATTGTACAGCACCAGTTTGGTTTCAGTGTATTAATAATGATAATATGATAATAATGTTCAGGTTACTTATATAGCACTATTTCTCTCTATCCCTCGCTTCAAGATTCAATAGCGCTCGACCGAAGTTTATTACCAGACAATTACCCATATCCTTGCTCAAGGGAAATGGTACCGGCTACCAGTGTATGCGAAAAACCTTCATGAATGAGCGTGGGATTGAGCTCGGGTCACCCGGGGTGGGAGGCCGAGACGTTTTCCACTACACTACCGAGCCGGTTGAATTGTTTCAACCATTTAATTAATTTCACATGTACATAATATCCTCATGTCAGTGATGTAGACATAATCTCTGATAATCTACTCCCATTTCCTTCCTTACTAAGAAAGTTAATGTGTAGCTTCCATGTTGTTATTAAAAAAAAACAATATTGTTAAGAATTAAATAGTATTGATTGTTATCCTTATTTTACCTTTAAGTGCATTGACTTTTCATATTACCATTGTATAAGATTTTAGTACAGGCTCACCGACGCCTATAGTCTATTCACTGTAAATAGGTGATAAATCTTGACCTCTATCTCTGTAACTCAAAAGGGCTAGAGTAAATTGGCTGTACTTTTCCACATCTATATTAGCTTTATTACTCTAATAGTTTGTTTAGTTACAGAGTTTAGGAGTAGCGATTGCTGGCCTACTAACAGTGAATGGACTATACTGTATATTATAGTAACTGACTTTGTAAATTGCACACTATTATAATTTAAACATTTAAAATATATGCCTCCTAGAGCTGACTATATGTAATTATAAGTAATACAATATATATATATACAAATATATAAAATAGTGGATATTACAATATAATTATAACATCATGGATGGATCAGCATTGATAATACAAGTTTTTGTTTGTTGTCAACAAAAATATAATTATAAATTGTATTCCTACATACTTCTGAATATGACCAAGATATGCAAATTATAAGATTCCTGACTAATGATACGTTTGTTGGTGTCTTACCTACTATTTACCGCCCGTTAAGGGGATAGTGCTTGGTGTTTTGCTGTATGTATATATTAATTTATATATTATTGAGTTTCCTCACTAGGCCTCCATCAAGATTAAAAAAAATAAAAACCTAGACCCCCTGTCAAGATAAATTTGTACATTTTTCGGTTGATGTTGTTGTTGTTGTTCCCCAAGCTGCCTGGCCGAACAGCCCCAAGGCCCCGAGTAAGGCCAAGGCCATAAACGAGCGACCCCACAGAACCCTCCCTGCCGACCACAATAAAACCTGGGTGACCGAAGCCACTCCATGGCGGGGGGCTGAGAGGGTGCGTAAACGCCCGGGAAACCAAAGCCCCACCCAGGGCCCTGTGCCCCTCAGCAATTATGAAGAGAAAGTTGAGGGGCAAAGGAATAATGTGACGCTTTAGCTTCCAATCTTGGTAGATTGGGAGGTCAATCCACGGAAGAGACGACGTCACTCGAGATCTAGAAAATATATAAGTAAAAGGAACAGTCAGAGTAAGCTATGGGTATGGCAGAGATCGCTCAGGTCTCACTCTGATAGACCAGCCCATCACCAGACATTTTTCGGTAGAAACATATTCCGGCCTAATCCCGGTTCCTTCTAAAATAACAGGCTCGCTATCGCTCGCCAGGAAAAAATAGACACCTAAATGGCACGATAGGTCATGATATTGACAAAGAAATGGGGCGAAAGGTCTAAAAATCGCCAAACTAACGGAACGAACGTCTTAAAACCTCAAAACTAATATGCTAAACATGAGGTAGAAGGGGTCCATAACAAGCGACTACCACCCCCTGAATTATTCTCCTATATTAACCCTTTGAGTACTAGCGACATGTGTTATCTTATATTCTAGATATACTTAGACGATATTAAGTAGCTTATGAAGGATCTGTGATAGTTCAAAGGATTGGTTGAGATAGTTTCTAAGTCTTATTATTGCTAGAGGTCCTTCCTAATCTGAATAAAATCGTCTAATAGTTGCCACAATATATTGAAAAGGACGTCCCCGGTACTGTATGGGTTAACTGCATTCGGTACTAAATGTAAGGTGCCTTTTCTTGAGGTATACGTTCATCAAAGTGTATTTAATCGATATAGAGAAGAACTAATGGATGACATATGATGACAGTGCCAGAAAGCGCAAGTAATATGGTTGTAGATATTTTAAAACTATCATATACTCGAGACAAAACAAAAAACACTGAGGTGCGACGCATTACATGACGCATACAAACACATACCTTACTCGAATATAATGACGAATAACTAAACTATTGACATATGTTTTGTTCATGGAATGGCCTAAAGGTTCACAATGGTGTCGAATGGCTGAGAAGAAGACCATTGTGAACCATTAGGCCATTCCATAAACAAAACAAGATTTTTCAGTAATGTTCATCTGTTCTGGTGACCTCACCCGTATAATTGCAGAGTCCCTCCCCACTCACCACCTTAAACCCACCTTGGGCACCCACGACTTCTCCACCAACCTAACATTTGTTTAAGGTATTGTGGTTTTGTTTTATCACACACTATCTACACGTAGTTTATATGTAGTTTAGCTGTTGATGTTATTTTTTTCTTTTTCTCTTTTCGCGATTTCTAACTTATGTTATTCTAAATTATTATTAAATATATTTGCTTTAAATGTCAACATAATTTATTAATCAATTTAATTTTGTATTGCTTTAGGTCTAATGATGACATAGGCAAATCTCGAAACGTCTCAATAATAAATATATTTGTGTATACATTGGTGTTGCATGCCCCTATATATATATATATATATATATATATATATATATATATAGAGAGAGAGAGAGAGAGAGAGAGAGAGAGAGAGAGAGAGAGAGAGAATGAGAGTCAGCGCAAAAGCGAGAGAGTTTGTAACATAAATGGAAGGGTAACGTTGAGAAGGCACGATCTCATTAAAGAGGAAGTGCAGATATAATGCTTTGCTGCGCACATGTGGAAACCGTAGATAGATAATAATAATACGTAAACTAGTTGTAATATTGGACAAGGTGTCACGAGATCACAGGTTTAATTTTCGGTAGTTCTATTAGTTAGTTAAAATAGGACTTCAGAGACTGTCAACCCTTTTGGATGATTAAACCAGCACACTGCAAGTCAAAGTGTCAAAGCTGGAAAGTGTGAAAAGGAACAACTTGAGATGGTTCGGCCATATGGAACGTATGGAAAGCGAGAGAATGACTAAGAGGGTGTACGAGAGCGAGGTGGAGGGACAGAGGGGGAGAGGTAGACCGAATATGAGGTGGAAGGATGGAGTGAGGAAGTACATGAACGAAGGCGGTGCTGGTTGGGGGGAGGGGCGTCGACTGACTGGGGACAGAGGTGCATGGGGGCGGTTCGTTCGTGGCCACCCCTTCGGGGATCACGGCGTCAGGCAATAGATAGATAGACTGCAAGTCAAGTACATTTTCAGGACTGGAGCCCCTTTTTGAGAACCCCAGTCCCCTTGTGGTATTTATATCAGATATATGTAGTTTATGTCGCAAAGCTGGGTACCTGCATTTACCTCCACTCATATGTTTTCTTCCGGACGATTCTCCAGGTCCAAAGCGGGTGACCGAATAAGCACATTCTGTAGGCCCATTTGTAAAGCCTATGGCCTTCATTACGTATCAAAAGTTAAGGGGAGATTGGTCGTTTTTCTAGACCCCATTATCTCTCATGCTTAGCCTCATTAGTTTTCAATTTTTAAGATGTTTGCCCCATTAGTTTGTCAATGTTAAGACCTTCCACTAATTTCCTTGTCAATATTAAGACCTTTCGTGCTATTTAGGCGTCGATTTTTTTTCTTCTGGCGAACGAAAGTGAGCCTGTTATTTTGGAACAACCGGCCTTTGGACACCTTTCTCTCAAACTCCACCTATTGAGCTGTGTATTCGCTAGGCACTGCCCTCTTAGCATATTTTCAAAATGGGAATATTCATACAATGCTAATTTAATGGAAACAGTGAGGGAATTGTTATGGTGTATCAGAGGGCTTTGTGGTAATGCACTTAAACTACGTGTAGCTCAAATTCCAGGTAAATTTTTTGAAAAGACTCGCAGCGTTATTATACATAATTTATTAGGGAAAGTGAAGCGCTATGGAATCCTTATAATATACTCACATAGATTCCACTGTGGAAGAATAGTTTTGATAGTTAACTATAGTTTTGATGTAAATACTACCGCAACTACGAATCTTGTTTCCGAGACCTAGTATATTAACCTAACCAAACAACCTAACCTAACCTAACCTAACCCTAGAGTGCCCTAGACCCAGTACGTGGGATACAACACTAGCCCTTGCAAGTTGCATGCCAGCTACTGTGGGTTCATATATTAGACATACAATAACATCTTTGTAGAACATAACACTTTACCGTAGCGAGTGTACTCCATTTCGAACACTTTTTGTAAACATGAACACGTCCGTAGCAGAGCTCTCGAGATTGCGGGACTGAGTTTGTTTACGGCCTATTTATATCGGAAAAATCGAGTTACAAAACTTATCAAAACTATTCTACCACAACGGAATCTCTGTGAGTATATTATAAGGATTCCATAGAGCTTCACTTTCCCTAATAAATTATGCATAATAACGCTGCGAGTCTATTCGCGATAATTATCAACATTTCAGTTCAAGGATGATGGGTAAATGACGACTGAATAATGAAATCAACTATTAGATAGGTGTCTGAAATATGCAATATATGATTAATGAAAGAAAACAAGGAATAGCGTACATATATCAGAAGATAAAATAATATGGTTAATATACCTGAGTGAGAATAAGTTAATGACGAAAATTAACACCATATGAGGAGGAGCTCTTTATTGACGTTGCGCATATAGCGTCATCATGCCAGGAGGAGCATGTTGTCAATAAAGTGATCCTCCTCATATGGTGTTTATATTAATTATGTCCACTGTTTTCAATGTTTATATATATCAAATTAATGACACTGGTGATCAAATGCACAAGGAAGCTAATTGTGACGAAACTTGGTTATAATTGAATTCATGAATTACTTATATGAATACCTTTTAATATAAGGTATGTATGTATGTATGTATGTATGTATATATATATTCAGGCACATACCCCATTGCTGGGGGTGGCAGACTCGAAACAGAGCCAGAACAGCAACGACATTCAAGTGTTCCAATTTTCATGGTCCGGGATCACTTTCACGTTCCCTCACCTCTTTCTCTATTCCGATGAGTAGGAGGATTTTACAATGGGAGGAGGATTCCTAGCCTCCTGCGCACAAAAGGAAAAACATACATTATATATGCAGTTATTCATAAGGGATGACAATGATCCACCCTCCTAAGTTTAATTTGGTTAATTAATGTCCATAAAATATTATGTTGCCTTGGTCATATATTCACATGGTGAATATATCATACCGTCTTGCGATAACTTCAATACGGCGTGAAGCAGTGATCGATATTATCCGTATATTATAGTCTGTTTCAAATACATATGATTTCGTTCAATTACGTGGTCTCTTTCATGTTCCCATTCTCTAAACAGTTGCGAAATTGTGTAACCCATTCATTATTAATGGGCATTTCCGGTATATTGATACAGTACGCATATTATATTATGCGTTGTATAAGCATTTTGTATTTAGTTGTTTAATCCTATATGACCATACTTGTCATAGTACTATTATTGTCTTTAAGGAGTTACGTTACAGAACCATCAGCCATGTTGGTTACAAGTAACGCCATCTGTTGCCAGCCTTAGTAAATTCCGGCTGTAGGAATGTCAGTGCGATTCCAACTATTAGCGAAGTAACAGCTACCTCTCGCTTTTCCCTATACTGGCATTTGTTTATTTGCTTATTTATTTAATCAGTCCGCTTTTAGGTTTCGAGGGAGCAAAATCTATCTCTCGCTGTTCTCTTTATTGGCATTTTCTTAATTTTGTTTCTTTCTTGGCATATATTTATTCATTGGCATATTAACGTAATATCAGACGGATTTTAAAGGGTGTGTGTGGTTTGTTTATCACTCGTATTGTGACTGCATTTTGACTGTTTTTTCATATGTTTCTTCTCTTCTGTGTTTAGCTAGATCCGCAACCTTGGCCTTGTTAAGGTAGCCAGTATACTTCGGTATTGGTGGAGGGGTAAGAGAATTATTCCTCGCTGGCATAATAGCTAGACTTGGTACTCTTTAGCATTTTATTTTATTCCTGCAGTGGCGTGTCTTAATTTCCAACTGATAATTATTTCGTTTATGTGCATTATTTCTAGTCTATTGAGGATGCCTGGTACGAAGTAGAGGGTGGAGGACTTCAATAGTCTTCAGTTACAGGGAGGATTACTTCGGCCCAGGCTAAGTGATAGACTGGACAAAATAGACTTTGGCCTTTTATATTTGTGTTACAGTGCGCTGCAGGTAGGCTGTGTTACTTACCTCGGTATTATTTCTCCACTTAGCACGAGTGCCAGTGAACCTGTTGAGTTGAAGTCGGCTTAGGACGCCTCAACGATTGTTAGGAGAGCTAGGTGGGCGGTGGTTGATAGGTGTTTGATCCTTGGTTCATTCGTTTATTTTTGATACTTGCTTAATTTTTTTGGCATTCATTGTTGGCATGTATTTACCGTAATTGTATTAACTTAAATTAAATCAGAGCTTTCTCTTATTTGTGCAGCTTAGAAAGGATCCTCCTCAGTATTGCCATTCGG
The DNA here is from genome assembly GCA_032716605.1 of Paralithodes platypus. Classification (NCBI taxonomy): domain Eukaryota; kingdom Metazoa; phylum Arthropoda; class Malacostraca; order Decapoda; family Lithodidae; genus Paralithodes; species Paralithodes platypus. The sequence goes on along the minus strand of CM064511.1, from coordinate 12,129,968 downwards.
TACTGAGTTTTGTTGATATTTGTGGCGCAAGATATTTTGTCACCACAACTAGGGGTTCCAGTTTTTGCATTGTTTGTATAACGGAACCAGTTGGGGGATTGTCTGCACCTTTGGTCCCCGGAGAGCCTGGAAGTTGCGTATGAGCGCTGTTCTGTTGCGATAGGCTGTGTTACGAGTTGAGGCTACGAAGGTGTTGAGTATTTAATTGTCTGTATTAGTCCAAGGACTAGAAGCCTCTACTGTCAGTCGTAACAACATTAAGTTAAAATAAATGCAACCAGTCCCAAAGAAATCCATTTTCAACATGGATCTTCACAAACTGGGTGAATGGGCTGATAAATGGCATATGTCACTAACCTTGGAGAAGCGCAAGGTGATGCTTATTGGTTAAATACATCTTAAGTGAGGTTATTAATAAATTAGAAAATTAATACTGGACAGCCTATATAGTTAAAACAAGAAGTTAATGTACAGTATAATGACAGAATAGTAAAGGTTCTGTCTCGAGTCGGTCACCCCCAGTAAAAAAATAAATAAATAAATAAATATGGGGAATGGGCCTGATCAAATAGATAGATAGATATTAAAGTGCCTGCAATCAAGCCGTGCTGGACCAACCATTTATGCAATACGTATAGTTTCTCATTTGATCATGATGCTATTTGTGGACAGATACTTTAATATGTAAATGGTTTGGCTCTAGTCGGCTGGATTATAACAGGATCTGGAGTTGCCTAAGAGAGATACTATAATAAACTCAAGAACACATATTTTTCTTTTTAGTCAATAGGCTGTGATACCCTATGAATTATGTCTATGCACATCTTAAGGGGAGGTTTTTAGTTTGGTCCCTAGATATCTTCAAGCTTAAGATTACACCCCCTTGAGCCTCCTACAAGATAAATTTTTAAATTTTTCGGTAGAAAAATGTCCCGGCTGAAAGCCGGTTCCTCTTAAATTACAGGCTCGCTATCGCTCGCCAGGATAAAATCGACACCAAAATGACACGAAAGGTCTTAAAATTGACAGAAATGGGTTGAAAGTTCTTAAAATCGTCAAAATAATGGGGCAAACGTCTTAAAATTAGAAAAACAATGGGGCTAAGCATGAAGAAAAAAGGAGTCCAGAATAAAATCCCTCAAGTGGACATCTCCCCTTAATAAGTATGGTTAAGCTAACCTCGGTTTGATACAAATGTAGTCCCAGCTCATCTTACTCAATATTAATTAAAATGTAAAACTTGCAAACTAAACAAACCAAAATTGGGACAAGGACAATATAAAGTCAAATTAAATTATCAAAATCGCTATGTGGAAACAACGCTTACTAAAATGAAAATTATTAAATAAAAGAACACAATCTATCACATAGGGTGTACATTACTACATGAGCAAGTTAATCTGTTTCCCAAGCCAACTAATCGCACATATAACAACGCACTATCGTCACGTTAAAGGAATTAGTCAAGTTTGGGAAGTCCGGGACGTTCTGGTAAATTTGACTAAACTCTGCATGAATAAAGAAACTACATGTTAAATGTCAAAATATTATTTAAAATCAAATTTGCAACATGACAAGACATTAACAATAGTACAAAATACAAATATTGATAAGATAACTATACTATTACAAAATAATATATAAAATACAGTACAGCACTCACTAACGATAGTGCTATCGGGTAGGTAGGTACCTGTAAGCATAGCATGCCTCAAGTGACCCCTATCAATAACTACCCTACAAATAACCTATATTTTATATTAGACTCACAAGATCCTTAAGGGGGGTGACCTGCTAGTTTTATCTCTGTCTCTGCTTTCTCTGGCTAGTATCCATTTGGCCCCATTCAGCCTATTGTGTTAAGACGTTTATCCCCATCCAGGTGTCGATTACTTCTTGGTGAGCGATAGCGAGCCACCTATCGCTCACCCACCATACGGCTTCGCCAGAGACATTTTTCTATCGAAAAATGTACAAATTAAACCTGCTGTAAACATTTTGTTTTTAAATATGCTGGCTTGCTTGCGCTCACCAGGAAAGAATCAACACCTGGATGGAGATAAACGTCTTAAAACAGTAGGCTAGGTGAATGGGGCTGAATATATACAACACAGAGAAAGAGACAAATAATACGAGGTGGGCCCCTTAAACCTATTAACTGCTACTGGTTGAAGCCACCACCTCCACGCTCAGATGTACAGTAGAGCTAATAAGTCATGTCCCAGCTGTCATTAAGTTTGGCTCACTCTGTGCTGTATTAATGTCTGTCGGATGTTGAATAGGGTGGGTAAGTGTAGGAACATAGTTGTATATCTCACTCAAAAAGAAGACATTTGTGTGTAAACATTGCTAATACAAATTATTGATCAACATATATTGAGTGCTGCGACATCACTTATTAGGTCGACTGTACGCCTCCCATCTGACTGAAACTAATTGGGGTTTGGTCCGGCACTTTAGTTTTTCCTTCCATTGATGTAGATGGGTTGAGGTTAGGGAAATGTTGTACAATGTTGCTCCCTCTCGGTGCATTCTGTAGTATTCCCAGACTTTTTCTTGTGCAATGCTACAGGAAAAGCATGCGCCGCTGACAGTAATTTGAGTCGGTCACGAAATATATGTGGACATTTATAGCCAATTTGCTCTAGCTCTTTTTGAGTTACAGAGGATAAGAGATCATGACTTCTCGCCTACTAACAGCGAATAAACTATAGTAGGCCACGGGATACTTGGCCAGATGTTCGAGGTTTGGGACGCTCAGATTCAATTGTAGCTGTCTGTTGTACGGTGGTCGCGCTAATAAGTCATGTCCCAGCTGTCATTACGTTTGGCTTGCTCTGTGTTGTATTAATGTATGTCAGATTTTGAATAGGGTGGGTAAGTGTAGGAACAGGTTTGTATAATTCAATCGATATGAAGAAATGAAGCATAGATATTGCTGATACCAATTTTTTATCAAAACATACTTGGTGCGGAGACATCACTTGTTAGCGCGACTGTACCGCACCTCCCAGGCTTGGCTTCTCTGCTGACTGTTACGAACTGGCACTCGGGTACACAAGGGCTCTCAATCAGGACTCGAATACGGCTCACTGCCACAACGGAAACACACGATCCCAACCCCTGAGTACTGCCAGCCGAACAAAAAACACCAATACCCTCCAGAGTTCAATCTGCTATAACGGGATATACAAGAACTCGGTACTAGTGTTCAACAACAGACTAATAAAGAGACAGGAATTATCTAGTCTGGTCAACAATCAAACAATGGAGTAAGAAACAACAACACCAAAGAATAGTGTTGGCCGAAGCCGAAGTAATCCACCCTTGACTATGAACTTAAGAAGTCCACCACCCTCTACTTCGGATCGGCACTATTACGTTACATTAATTAATAGTCCTTCAGCATCGAGCAAGGAATCTTCTGAAAAAAGTTAGATGCTTCTCGGATGCTCGTAAGAAGTACGTATCGGATTTTGAACAGTAATTCAATAAGCAAAAACACTGGCAATTAAATACTATTAAAGGCTTAAATTGGCATGAGAATAATTAAAAGAATATGCAATAGTAAATGGCAAACATTAAAAGGAAGTACTCCGCAAATGCAACGGCAATAGCCTACTCGGATTGTGCTCGTGGGCCACTAATCACTAAAGTAGCCAAGCTTGCAACACATGAAATCAATAGTGCATAAACAATATCATGCATAAGGAAAGCTTCAATACTATTCTGTATCTACTAATCGAGTAAAGTCTAGCTGGGGTACTGTAGGCAAAAAGGTAGCAGTGACTGAGCAAAAACGGCTTGTAGCCTAGCGAAGTCCTCACGACTGTTTAAAGTATTACGTTAAAACTAACAAGTGCACTTTGAGAAATCCAGATCCCTTGTATCTGGTTTTCTCCCGGCTCCTTGACAAAGTAAAAAAAAACTGTTAATAAAATACAGGGTGGTTAGGCTCTTGCCCTCACGCACTGTAAATTATTAACTCAACACAGTCAGCCGCGAAGACAACCTAGGCTTCACTGAACCGAAACGAGTATGCAGGTTTATCGCTTAACCACTGCATCAAACAACAACTCGCAACACAGAAAAGCCTTACCCCAGTCTAGCATTACCTAGACCAGCAGGAAACAGGAATAATAATAATAATAACACACAGGGAAATGCATATACAAGTGCAACAAACATAAATCAATCCTATTCTAAGTCAACCCTTCCAAAATAGGCTATCTAATAGGCAAGTATCTCGTGAGAACTCAAGCGATAATATGTTGGCTGACTAGCTCTGCACCAACGGGACCATGGAAGTTAAACAGGGGAGGGAAAAGAGGAGATAAGAATGTAAGGTAGTAGAGAAAGTTCCCATCAGTCAGAAGAATATATATAGTTAGCAAGGGAAATGAGAAGTCGCTCTGCCTAATGAGTTCTGATGACAAAATGGCTAGACTTCCCTTTTATACCCGGCCCTCTAGTGAGCCCATCGTGAACTACTAAGGACCGCCCACTGACAACCATTACGTAATTTCTCTCTCTCCTCTGGGATACACAAAGGCTCCCCTAGCACTGAGGGAGGGAGGAATGCGAGTGAGTTAGGCCCACCTCCCGCCTGGCGCACCCACTGACCCCCAACTGTGGCTGTTTCTCTTCCCATCATTACAAATAAGTTTTACACACAATACTTATAACTAATGATATAAAATAGAACTCGTTGACTCAGATGAAAACAAAATACATATTCATAATACTTATAGTACAACGGCTCACATGAACTAAGTTAGGAAACTCTACATAGACTACAGCCAAAGTTCCTGCCCTGACGATCCTAGCGAGAGTGGGGCATGACTAGGCGTTCTGTACAGCATGCTCACACGTGGACATGCGTCACACCTCCCCCAAGATTTTACTCGCTCAACCCTGAGCTAAAATCTGACAAACACAGAACCCCATCAAGCCCCTCACACCCAGCGACCGCATGGCACTAAAACAAAGCTGAGTTTATCACCAAAACACATCTTATTATTAAAAAAAATATTCACATTTTATAACTCCTCCCAACAATAGCAAAAAGACACAATATCATGCTCCCAGAGCGAGCTTACAGCAGCTTAGCCGTTTGATAGTTCGTGGACTACTCAAACTCTATAGGCTATGACAAACTTATACGATTATCTACATCAAAAGAAAGAGTTTTTATATGATTTTTATATTTTAATATTTTTTTCCCAGCTGCACTATAAGGGCAGCCTATTTTCCTCCACTCAAACCCACACACCTGTGATAGCCTACGACTGATCATCCACCCTTGATAAACAATCCGCGATCACATTGTCACATCCAGCAATATGACGGATGTCCAGGTTATAATCCTGCAACATCAAAGACCACCTGGTCAGTCTCATATTGCGATTGTGAAATTGATTCAGGAATCTCAAAGGGTGATGATCAGTGTAGATAACCACGACTGGGCCATAGGCTAGAACATTCACCTCGAAGTGCCTGAGCAACAGCACAATCGCCAGTAATTCCTTTTCTATTGTAGAATAGTTCTTTTGTGCAGCATTGAACTTCTTAGAAAAGAAACTTACTGGGTGTTCCACACCTTCATTGTCTGTCTGTAGCAAGACGGCACCAGCCCCTACACCACTAGCATCTGGTGCCAGCTGAAAAAGCCTGTTAAAGTCTGGGGCCCTGAGTATCAGGTGAGTACATAGCAAATGTTTCACCAAAGTGAAAGCCTTTTCACACTCAGGTGCCCACAAAAACTTTTTGTCTTTAGATAACAAATCTGTGAGAGGTGCCAACACCGTTGAGTAACCTTTTATGAAGCGTCTGTAGTAGCCTATCGTACCCAAGAATCTCATAATCTGCTTCTTGGTTGTTGGGTGCGGAAATTTATTGATAGCCTGTACCTTGTTCTGAGGAGGGCACACCTGTCCCCTTCCCACTACAAACCCAAGGTACTGCACAGTGGCTTTTACGAAGTCACACTTTGCCAAATTTACTACCAGACCTGCTTCACTAAGTTTCCGGAACAAGGTCTCAAGGTGCTCACAATAGCTCTCAAAGTCGTCATCATAAATGATTACATCGTCCAAATATACGGTGCAATTTGGAATGTCCTTTACAATTTCATTTATCAGGTTCTGAAACGTTGCTGGTGCATTCTTAAGTCCGTAAGGCATAACATTGCACCGGTAGGTACTCCCGTCCACAACAAAACCACATACCTCTTTAGAACGCTCGGACAAAGGTACTTGCCAGTAACCTTTTATTAAATCTACTTTAGACAAAAAACGAGCATTACCAATTTTGTCAACACTATCATCAACCCGAGGAAGAGGATATGGGTTAGTTGGAGTCAAACCGTTTAACCTACGGAAATCAATACAAAAGCGTACCTTGCCATCTGGCTTAGGCTGCAGTGTTACGGGGGAAGTCCACTTAACTGTGCCTTTCTCTATCAACCCTCTACCGAGCATATACTCCAACTCATCCCTCAGAACTGGTAGTTTTATGGGGGGCACACGGTACGGGATTGACTTAAAGGGTATATGGTCCCCCACGTCAACATCATGCATAGCCTGAGTAGTGAGGCCTGGGTGTTGTTACGAACTGGCACTCGGGTACACAAGGGCTCTCAATCAGGACTCGAATACGGCTCGCTGCCACAACGGAAACACACGATCCCAACCCCTGAGTACTGCCAGCCGAACAAAAAACACCAATACCCTCCAGAGTTCAATCTGCTATATTGGGGTATACAAAAACTCGGTACTAGTGTTCAACAACAGACTAATAAAGAGACAGGAATTATCTAGTCTGGTCAACACTCAAACAATGAAGTAAGAAACAACAACACCAAAGAATAGTGTTGGCCGAAGCCGAAGTAATCCACCCTTGACTAAGAACTTAAGAAGTCCTCCACCCTCTACTTCGGATCGGCACTATTACGTTACGTTAATTAATAGTCCTTAAGCATCGAGCAAGGAATCTTCTGAAAAAAGTTAGATGCTTCTCGGATGCTCGTAAGAAGTACGTATCGGATTTTGAACAGTAATTCAATAAGCAAAAACACTGGCAATTAAATACTATTAAAGGTTTAAATTGGCATAAGAATAATTAAAAGAATATGCAATAGTAAATGGCAAACATTAAAAAGAAGTACTCCGCAAATGCAACGGCAATAGCCTACTCGGATTGTGCTCGTGGGCCGCTAATCACTAAAGTAGCCAAGCTTGCAACACATGAAATCAATAGTGCATAAACAATATCATACATAAGGAAAGCTTCAATACTATTCTGTATCTACTAATCGAGTAAAGTCTAGCTGGGGTACTGTGGGCAAAAGGTAGCAGTGACTGAGCAAAAACGGCTCGTAGCCTAGCGAAGTCCTCACAACTGTTTAAAGTATTACGTTAAAACTAACAAGTGCACTTTGAGAAATCCAGATCCCTTGTATCTGGTTTTCTCCCGGCTCCTTGACAAAGTAAAAACAAACTGTTAATAAAATACAGGGTGGTTAGGCTCTTGCCCTCACGCACTGTAAATTATTAACTCAACACAGTCAGCCGCGAAGACAACCTAGGCTTCACTGAACCGAAACGAGTATGCAAGTTTATAGCTTAACCACTGCATCAAACAACAACTCGTAACACAGAAAAGCCTTACCCCAGTCTAGCATTACCTAGACTAGCAGAAAACAGGAATAATAATAATAACACACAGGGAAATGCATATACAAGTGCAACAAACATAAATCAATCCTATTCTAAGTCAACCCTTCCAAAATAGGCTATCTAATAGGCAAGTATCTCGTGAGAACTCAAGCGATAATACGTTGGCTGACTAGCTCTGCACCAACGGGACCATGGAAGTTAAAAAAGGCAGGGAAAAGGGGAGATAAGAATGTAAGGTAGTAGAGAAAGTTCACATCAGTCAGAAGAATATATATAGTTAGCAAGGGAAATGAGAAGTCGCTCTGCCTAATGAGTTCTGATGAAAAAATGGCTAGACTCCCCTTTTTATACCCGGCCCTCTAGTGAGCCCAACGTGAACTACTAAGGACCGCCCACTGACAACCATTACGTAATTTCTCTCTCTCCTCTGGGATAGACAAAGGCTCCCCTAGCACTGAGGGGGGGGGGGGGGGGGTTTGTGCTAGTGAGTTAGGCCCACCTCCCGCCTGGCGCACCCACTGACCCCCAACTGTGGCTGCTTCTCCTCCCATCATTACAAATAAGTTTTATACACAATACTTATAACTAATGATATAAAATAGAACTCGTTGACTCAGATGAAAACAAAATACATATTCATAATACTTATAGTACAACGGCTCACATGAACTAAGTTAGGAAACTCTACATAGACTACAGCCAAAGTTCCTGCCCTGACGATCCTAGCGAGAGTGGGGCATGACTAGGCGTTCTGTACAGCATGCTCACACTGGACATGCGTCACAAAGTGTTAAGGGGGTTGTGCTTGGTTTTGGGTCGATATTCTATATTTTATTAATTTCACCACAACACCAAACACCCCCAATGAAATTAATTAAAGTATATATGATCCGCTGGGATTCGAACCCGGGTTATCACACACAGATTTTTGCCACCTTAACCATTACACCTGTGTGTGATAACCCGGGTTCGAATCCCAGCGGATCATATATACTTTAATTAATTTCATTGGGGGTGTTTGGTGTTGTGGTGAAATTAATAAAATATAGAATATCGACCCAAAACCAAGCACAACCCCCTTAACACTTTTTCTCTTACTACACCAATACAAACTTCCCTTCTTTCAACCTCACCCAGGTTAAAGGTTTATGCAGGTTTATATTTAATTAATGTTTGAGTTTCATCAATGATTTGATTTCATTGATTGAGAACATTTAAGGCTTCAGTATGGCATGTCAAGACGGGGGGAGACTAAATTGGTAACTTGGTTGAGCCCGAGAACTTTCAGTCTTCTACTGTACTTCTCACTTCTCCGCTTGATCTTCCTCTGTCCAATTACTCTTATTTCCTATTTTACTGCAGCCACTTGCGAGTTTCAAGCTATAAAGAAGTTGGAACCATAAACATCGATATTACACAGAAATAAAAAAATATTGTAGGTTTCTAATGGATAAAACAGTATGTTGAATTGGGTTGTATGTATTTATATAAGCACTACAACCGCAATTTAGGTGATCATTCTGTTAATTATCGATATCTACAGCTCCAACTTCCTTATAGGCCGAAACTCGCAAGTGGTGAATGGTTCGACCTTGTATATCCGGCACTCTCTTGGCACTGCACTCTGATTGGCGGGCGGTACCCAGGTGTCTTTAACATTTAAGGGGGGATTAACATTAATCCTCTATTATAAACCCCAATGCACTTGAATACATTCATGAAAGCATGTGGTCCTCCCGGGATTCGATAATAACAACCAGTCATGGGAGCTCTGAATACAGTTTCTTAACTCATTCAGCACGCTTATATTATTTTTGTCTTATTCTGGTTACCATTAGACGATAGTCTTTAGCTTATAATCTACCTCTAGGACCCAAAGGGGTACGTACAGTCAACTCGTTTAATCCTCAGAATCTCGGAAATTTTAGTTGTGTAATATTTTTTGTTTAGATTGCTGTAGGAAACTGTATTGCTTATACATGTTTTAATTCATCTCTTTTCCATGTTATACATTAACTGTTAAGCTTTTCATAAGTCTAAACAATATTCTGAGACTGCGGATTATTCGAGTTGACTGTACATTCGCAATATATCCCCTGAATAACATAGGTCCTTCTTAAACTGAAGAAAATCTCCGAATGTTGTCCAGAATTTGATGACAAATACGTGGTCGTGCTGGAGGGGTTAAAGGGAAAGTTGTCTGCTGTGAAATGATATTTTATTGAAACTGCCTGAAAAAAAAAAATAGTTGTATGCAGGTGCGAGCTGCTGGATTGGTGGAGAGGGTTTGCAGGACGCGGAACAGCCTACCAATCAGTGCAAGGTAGAGGTTTTCACGGACATCAGGTCAGGTCAGGTGAAGGTATTGAGGGATAAGCCTTTACAACGGCACCTCATAGCTACATTCTACTTTCCCTATTTTCTGAAGAGTGTAGAGAGGGGAAGAGGTTGTTCGAGAGAGAGGAAGCTGTTGGAGTGGCTTTGTTATGTGATGGTATTGAGTGATAAGCATTTACAACTGCACCTCGTAGCTACGTTCTTCTTTTCCTATTTTCTGAAGAGTGTTGAGAGGGGAGAAGGGGTGTTGGAGAGAAAGGAAGCTGTTGGAGTGGGTTGTTATGTGAAGGTATTGAGTGATAAGCATTTACAACGGCACCTCATAGCTACTTTCTTCTTTTCCTATTTTCTGAAGAGTGTTGAGAAGGGGTGTTGGAGAGAAAGGAAGTTGTTGGAGTGGCTTTGTTATGTGTGTTACTAGTCTGTATACATGTAATGATTGACTGTTCCAGCCTTCATGACATTCAGAGAGGAAGCATCGGGTTAATTGTATATCATAACCAAGCAAGTACGAATATGTGATGAGTTTAGTACACACTATTATCCTTTAGTCATATTTAGCATACAAATCCTTAACACTAAATCAAACTAACATCATGAAAAGCTATACATTTTAGGATTTTTTGTTTATCTCTTTTAGCCAAACCGGGTATACTAATAATATTTGGAACTCAGTCATGGAAATAAATATTAATGCCATACATTCTAGTATTTAATTGGAAAAATCTGCATTAAACCCAAAAGAACAATCCAAAATGGTGGACGAAAAAAATATAAAACAAATGTCTTCATGTCAAGAAAACTTCCACAGCAGTTGAACACAGAATGAAAAGAAAAGTTAAACAGTTTTACTGTTCGAAGAAGAGCAAGACAAATAAATAAACTTGTTAAATCATGAATCACGATTGGACCCTGAAATGGACCAGGAGATCTGTAAAATGTTAACGGGGTAAACTCGCTTTTTCTGAACCCCCTTCTCCATGCTTAGCAATTTAGTTTTGAGGTTTGAAGACGTTCGTTCCGTTTGTTTGGCGATTTTGAGACCTTTTACCCCATTACTTTGTCAATATTAAGACCTTTCGTGCCCTTTTGGTGTCTATTTTTTCCTGGCAAACGATAGCGAACCTGTAATTTAAGAAGGAACCGGCCTTCGGCCGGGATTTTTTTCTACCGAAAAATGTACAAATTTATCTTGATAGGGGGTCTAGGGGTGCTTTTTTAAGCTTGATGGAAGTCTAGCGAGGAAACCAAAATATAAAGGAATATACACATAATTAGACCCAACAAACGAGCAGTACCCCTTTAACTATTGCCTGTCTGTTTGGTATTGTTTGTTATTGGAAACGGAATTATTTCACAGCTATTGTGTTACCGAAAATACCACGCATATTTACATATTTTTACACACACATAAACTCTCATACTATGCACAATAAATATAATTATATGTTCACGAAAAAACCCCCACACACACTGTATATTTATATGTTCACATACACACACGTATACACACACCTTTACACACACACACAAACTCTCATACTATGTACAGTTGGTCAAAGTTCCAGCTGACCCACCCTCGCTCTGGGGCTCTCAGAATTATCTGGAAATACTGGTGTAGGAAGGAGGTGTGTCTTACAAAGATTGGGATTGGCAGATCTGATTTCGGCTATATCATTGCTAGCACATATACTAAACTAGTGAAACTAAGCCTATCTCAAATACTAATGCATACATCGCTATGTATGATCCCGAACATTCACCCAAAGTTCGTAGATTTGCTTAAATATTCAAGTTATTATATCCACTGATTGGCAACGCATATAAAGCTGCTGGCTGCCACAACATACTTTACTCGATTTTATAAGAATACATATTTCTGTTTTATTGGTGGCTTCTTAATGAAGGAGCATTTATTCTTCACAACGTGAACATTACATAGCCTAATTTTCAGTAATATACAGGACAGACACAGGTAACTCATTAATGGCAAGTGGTATCCCTGCACCACTACAACAATATTGCCAGGTAATTCTGCGAGCCCCAGAGCGAGGGTGGGTCAGCTGGAACTTTGACCAACTGTACATTAAATGATACATGTTCACGAGTATGTTCACGTAAACACATATACACACAGTCACATAGCCTACACACCGACACAGACGGACATTTTAACAAGTACTGTATAGAGACAGAGGGCTTAGTACTGTATAGAGACAGAGGGCTTAGTACTGTATAGAGACAGAGGGCTTAGTACTGTATAGAGACAGAGGGGCTTAGTACTGTATAGAGACAGAGGGCTTAGTACTGTATAGAGACAGAGGGCTTATTACTGTATAGAGACAGAGGGCTTAGTACTGTATAGAGACAGAGGGCTTAGTACTGTATAGAGACAGAGGGCTTAGTACTGTATAAAGACAGAGTGCCTAGTACTGTATAGAGACAGAGGGCTTAGTACTGTATACAGACAGAGGGCTTAGTACTGTATAGAGACAGAGGGCTTAGTACTGTATAGAGACAGAGGGCCTAGTACTGTATAGAGACAGAGGGCTTAGTACTGTATAGAAACAGAGGGCTTAGTACTGTATAGAGACAGAGGGCCTAGTACTGTATAGAGACAGAGGGCTTAGTACTGTATAGAGACAGAGGTCTTAGTACTGTATAGAGACAGAGGGCTTAGTACTGTATAGAGACAGAGGTCTTAGTACTGTATAGAGACAGAGGGCTTAGTACTGTATAGAGACAGAGGGCTTAGTACTGTATAGAGACAGAGGGCTTAGTACTGTATAGAGACAGAGGGCTTAGTACTGTATAGAGTCAGAGGGCTTAGTTATCTCCTCCATTAAGGGGAGGAAGACCGTTTTTCTGGACCCCCTTCTCCCTAATGCTTAGCCCCACTAGTTTTGAGATTATAAGACGTTCGGCCCATTAGTTTGGCGATTTTAACACCTTTCGCCCCATTTCGTTGTCAATTTTAAGACCTTTCGTGTCATTTAGGTGTCGATTATTTCCTGGCGAGCGATAGCGAGCCTGCAATTTTAAGAGGAACCGGCCTTCGGCCGGGACATTTTTCTACCGAAAAACTTACACATTTATCTTGAAGGGGGTCTAGGGTTTTTTTTTCTATACTTGATGGAGGTCTAGGGAGGAAACTAAAAAAAAAAATGAATAAATTAATTAATAAACCAAACAAACGGCCAGTCTCCCCTTAATGAAGAAGCAAAACTGTTCAGTATTTTAAGCTCAATCAAGTATACAACATATATTAATATTAGCTTGATTGGTATTGTCAATAAAATGTAAAGTGCTTTCGTTTGTTTTGGAAAGAGGATTTTGTGAGAATTTTCAGAAACTGTCGCGTTATGACATTCACAATAATGTGGGCTATTAGAGTTGACAAATCTCTTTTACATTCCATGAAAATCATCCTATTTGGAAAATTGGAATGCGTATTTACCTGTTATAAGTCAATATGAATACATTTACCTGTTATAAGTCAATATGAATACATTTAGTAATAGAATGAAAAGAATAATATGATATAATTATACTTCAATACACATATACATTATGTGTCAATTTGTTGGATGGCAGCTTACGACCAGGAGGTGAGCCTTTGGGAGGTAGACATCTGTCACAAATGCTTCCCCTATTTCAAAATTTAACGACGCCCCAGCCCCCCTGATGTCGCTACAGCAGCACAGCACCCCCATGAGCTGACCAGCCAACCAGGGCCCTAGATCCCGACGAGGCATGAAGAGGAGACGGATCAGCCAGGACCGAGAAAAAAACCGCGATGGCAGGTGATTCCATGCCTATACCTGTGTAGGCAAAAAGGTGATTGATGTCCAGGTGAGAGTAGCGAGTTAAGGGCACACTCCACGGTGACTGCTGCTAGATGCTCACCATGCCGATGCCGCTCTTCAGCTGCCATACCCCAGCCCAAAGTTATCACATCAGACGAATTGACCCTTTTTGTATGCAATTATAGATTGATTTTGGATAGAACTTGCTTTTCAATAAATAATATATATAGTTTTGTAGTTGATGTATAGACAATTATATACGTTAATTCGTTCCCAGAGAAATATTTTCAAAATTATAAATAGGTGAAGTCCACGAATATTTATGAGTGTGCTAGAGACTATGGCATCCGAGTGTACAGTATATTGGTTGGCGCGCTTGCCTCACAGCCAAGAAGAGCAGGATTTCATCTTTAAGGGGGGGTAAAAGGTAAATTTAGTTTGCTCCCTACAGTAGATGTCTATCAAGCTTGAACAACTATCCCCAAGACCCACGGTCGAGAAAAATGTCCGGGTCAAAGGCTGGTTTACCCTAAAACACAGTCTCGCTGGCCCTCCTAAAGAAAAACATCGATAATTAATTGGCACGACAAATGTACGTATTGGCAAAGAAATGGGGTGACAGGTCTTAAAATCGCCAAACTAATGGGGCGAACGTCACAAAATCTCAAAACTATTTGGGTTAAACACCATGAGAGAGAAGGGGGCCTAGAAAACACGAAACCCTCCCCTTAATAAGAACAACTAGCAACAACACGAAACCCTCCCCTTAATAAGAACAACTAGCAACAACACGAAACCCTCCCCTTAATAAGAACAACTAGCAACAACACGAAACCCTCCCCTTAATAAGAACAACTAGCAACAACACGAAACCCTCCCTTAATAAGAACAACTAGCAACAACAACACGAAACCCTCCCCTTAATAAGAACAACTAGCAACAACACGAAACCCTCCCCTTAATAAGAACAACTAGCAACAACAACACGAAACCCTCCCCTTAATAAGAACAACTAGCAACAACACGAAACCCTCCCCTTAATAAGAACAACTAGCAACAACACGAAACCCTCCCCTTAATAAGAACAACTAGCAACAACACGAAACCCTCCCCTTAATAAGAACAACTAGCAACAACACGAAACCCTCCCCTAAATAAGAACAACTGGCAACAACACGAAACCCTCCCCTTAATAAGAACAACTAGCAACAACACGAAACCCTCCCCTTAATAAGAACAACTAGCAACAACACGAAACCCTCCCCTTAATAAGAACAACTAGCAACAACACGAAACCCTCCCCTTAATAAGAACAACTAGCAACAACACGAAACCCGTACATTAATCAGAACAACTAGCAACAACACGAAACCCTCCCCTTAATAAGAACAACTAGCACAACACGAAACCCTCCCCTTAATAAGAACAACTAGCAACAACACGAAACCCTCCCCTTAATAAGAACAACTAGCAACAACACGAAACCCTCCCCTTAATAAGAACAACTAGCAACAACAACACGAAACCCTCCCCTTAATAAGAACAACTAGCAACAACAACACGAAACCCTTCCCTTAATAAGAACAACTAGCAACAACACGAAACCCTCCCCTTAATAAGAACAACTAGCAACAACACGAAACCCTCCCCTTAGTAAGAACAACTAGCAACAACAACACGAAACCCTCCCCTTAATAAGAACAACTAGCAACAACAACACGAAACCCTCCCCTTAATAAGAACAACTAGCAACAACACGAAACCCTCCCCTTAATAAGAACAACTAGCAACAACACGAAACCCTCCCCTTAATAAGAACAACTAGCAACAACACGAAACCCTCCCCTTAATAAGAACAACTAGCAACAACACGAAACCCTCCCCTTAATAAGAACAACTGGCAACAACAACACGAAACCCTCCCCTTAATAAGAACAACTAGCAACAACACGAAACCCTCCCCTTAATAAGAACAACTAGCAACAACACGAAACCCTCCCCTTAATAAGAACAACTAGCAACAACACGAAACCCTCCCCTTAATAAGAACAACTAGCAACAACACGAAATCCTCCCCTTAATAAGAACAACTAGCAACAACAACTAACACATTTATTATTACAAGGACAATATGAGGCTCCCGGCGAGGTGCAGTACGGTCGCGTTAATAACTCATTTATCGGCTGGCATTACGTTTGGCTTGCTCTGTGCTGTGTTAATGTCTGTCAGATGTTGAATAGGGTAGGTAAGTGTAGGAATGTGTTTGTATATTTTAGTCGATATGAAGAAATGCACCTTAAACATGGCTACTAATTATTGATCAAAACATACATGGTGCCAAGACATCACTTATTAGCGCGACTGTACACTCCGGCTTTTGGGTATATTATTCCACAACAGATCTTTTACAGACAAGCAGGTTGTGGTGGGAGTAATATAATGATGGTTGTCATGACGACGGTGACGCCACTCGGACAAGTTTATGTTAAGGGGAGATGGTTCGATTGTTTTATCTATTAATTCATGTATTCCTTTATTTCTTAGTTTCCTCGCTAAACCTCCATCAAGCTTAGAAAAACACCCCCTAGACCCCCCTTCCAGATAAAGTTGTACATTTTCGGTAGAACAATTTCCCGGCCGAAGGCCGTAAAATTTCAGTATCGCTATCGCTCGCCAGGAATAAATCGACACCTAAATGGCACAACAGGTCTTAAATATGACAACAAAATTGGGCGAAAGATGTTAAAATCGCCAAACTAATGGGCCGAACGTCTTATAATATCAACGCCACTCGGACAAACCTGGACAAGTTTATGTTAAGGGGAGATGGGTAGTTTTTCTGATCCCCTTTCTCCCTCGTGTTAAGCCCCATTTGTTTTGAGATTATAAGACGCTCGGCCCATCAGTTTGACGATTTTACCACCTTTCGCCCCATTTCGTTGTTAATTTTATGCCCTTTCGTGCCATTTATGTGTCGATTTTTTCCTGGCGAGGTATAGCGAACCTGAAATTTTAAGAAGAATCCGTCTTCGGCCGGTGCATTTTTCTACCGGAACATGTACAAACGTATCTATCTCTTTTGGTGGGTCTAGGGGGTGTTTATCTAAGCCTGATGGAGGTCTATCGAGGAAACTAAGAAATAAAGGAATACATGAATTAATAGACAACACATACGACTCATCTCCCCTTAACAACAGTTGGTGGACTAGTGATGTTCCCGCGGGCCAGCAAACCCACATTATTAAGGCTGGCTACAGGGAGTGCTTTTGGTAAATATGCAGGAGACGCAACAATATAGGTAACAACTTTCTAATATTAGTTTTGGGTCCCTACCATTATATGCTTCATTGCTATATAATTGTTTTCACCGGAAAACAAAAATTGGGGGATTTTTTATTTTGTTCTTAGATAATTTTTTTCAATACCCTAACCAAAAAACCTAGCCTAACCTAACCTAATTGTATTTGGGGGCTATTAGGATAGGTTAGGTATTTTGGTTAGGTAAATGAAAAAAAAAAAAACAAAGAAAAAAAAAATCCCAAGAAAAAAATATAAATCCTAAGATTTTTTGTTTTCCCCCTAGGATAAACATTATATAGCAATGAAGCATATGGTGATAGGAACCCAAAACTGATATTAGAAATGTGTTACCTATATTGTTGCGTCTCCTGCATATTGACCGTGCTTTTTGTTTTGGTCTATATATTTATTTATATATATATATATATATTTGTATAAGTAGGCAGTATGTTTTCGTTGAGGCAAAATTTATTAAAGACCAAGGCATATTTGTTTTTTACTAACTTTTTAGTCACAGTTGAGCTAGCAATCAGCTCGTAATTCCTGATAATTAACCCCTGTGTATTTTAGTGACATTTGTACAATCTTATTTCAACTCTGACCCAGTGTTATACAACTAGTGTGTTTTAATTAAATTAGCGTAGTTCGATATGTAAGTGATATTTATATATTTCTTTTAATGCCTGAGAACACTCACTTGTTCTTTTAAACAAATGTTAACTATTTATTTCATATTTGGAAGAAACATATATTAATTTATATTTTTTACTTTTACAGATATAAATCTACTGAAGATGTGCAAAGAAAGCACGAAACGTTTAGTGAATAAATAATAGGACAAATAAAATGAAAGTTGACGTATTATTCAACACCTAATTGAAAATAATCGTGAACTTTGGAAACTTTATATATAATTTGAATGATGAAATCAGAGTTACAGTGAGAAATATTGAAAACACAAGTAAAAAGTTAGTAAAACACAAATATATATATATATATATATATATATATATACTGTATATATATATATATATATAGATATATATATATATTTGAATTCCCTCGCTAGACCTGCATCTAGCTTAAAAGAGAACACCCCCTAGACCCCCTGTCAAGACAAGTTTGTACATTTTTCGGTAGTATGGCCGGTTCCTTCTAAAATTACAGGCTCACTATCGCTCGCCAGGAAAAAATCGACACCTATAGGGCACGAAAGATCTTAATATTATCAAAATGGGGAGAAAGATCTTAAAATCGTCAAACTATTGGGGCAAACCTCTTAAAATCTCAAAACTAATGGGGATAAGCATGAGGAAGAAAGGGGACAGGAAAAACGGCCCATCTCTCCTGAATTAAAGCTGGGTACAGGGAGTGGTATGTGTGTGGTGGTGGTGTTTGGGTTGATGAGTCTGGTTGGCTCAAGCTTTCTCTCTCTCTCTCTCTCTCTCTCTCTCTCTCTCTCTCTCTCTCTCTCTCTCTCTGTAATAATAAAAATACATATACTTTCTCACTCTCTCTCTCTTTCTCTGTAATAAGCATGTACATAATAATAATAATAATAATAATGATAATAATGATAATAACAACTATGATCATACTGATTATTATTATTATTATTTTATTATTATTTTTATTTTTATTTAGTTTATTTCTCTCTGAGGTTGAAAATATAAAACGTTTGTCTGTTTAATCTATGTACAGTATAATGCTTGTTTTACCTTAACTACGAAGTCACAGGCGACCTTTGGCGACCGAAATAGTGCCTGGGTTCCTACCATAGTACACTCGGATACCATAGTCTCTAGCCCACTCTTACAAATGTGTGGACTTCACCTATTTCTTATTATGGAAGTATATCTCTGGAAAAGAATGAATTAATATAGTTTCTATAAATCAACTACAACACTATACATAGTTGTAGTATTTATTTCTAAATCTGTTATCCTACTACTACTACGGGGGATAATTCGACAGTCATTTAGAAGTTCGTATATATTATTTAACAGACTTCCTAACTACTCTAATAATAGGTTCTTGGCTCGGGCCGAGATGAGTTCAAGACGCAGATTGAATATTACGTCGATTCATGCTAGGTTGCACTTTGGACCCTTAGAGTTCCCGTTACTCCCATTCAGGTATTGACTCAAGTCGGCTTCGATCCTACGACCCGTTTTTAGTAATTAATCCTAAATAATTAAATCAAAACCCTGCTGTATTTGCTCTTTGTCTAACAAAAGCAAAAGTGATATTCTTTCCTCTACTCTTTAGGTTTTCCCACGTTTACTGAGCCTTGTGTGTCCTTTCTTAATACCAAGGCTATAACACATATAATCTATCTCCTCAATACCAAGGCTATAACACATATAATCTATCTCCTCAATACCAAGGCTATAACACATATAATCTATCTCCTCAATACCAAGGCTATAACACATATAATCTATCTCCTCAATACCAAGGCTATAACACATATAATCTATCTCCTCAATACCAAGGCTATAACACATATAATCTATCTCCTCAATACATAGAATCTATTATTCCTTTGACACAACCCTCGTTACTACACAAGTACCTCCACAATGACATACAATCGTACCAATTACCGAATGAGATTACCAGGTTTATCTAGCATATAATATGGGTTCCGCCACCCAGTTACTTCACAATCTAGGTTTACAATCTTTATCTCAATAACACTATTGGGTTCCGCCACCCAGTTACTTCACAATCTAGGTTTACAATCTTTATCTCAATAACACTATTGGGTTCCGTCACCCAGTTACTTCACAATCTAGGTTTACAATCTTTATCTCAATAACACTATTGGGTTCCGTCACCCAGTTACTTCACAATCTAGGTTTACAATCTTTATCTCAATAACACTATTGGGTTCCGTCACCCAGTTACTTCACAATATAGGTTTACAATCTTTATCTCAATAACACTATTGGGTTCCGTCACCCACTTACTTCACAATCTAGGTTTACAATCTTTATCTCAATAACACTATTGGGTTCCGTCACCCACTTACTTCACAATGTAGGTTTACAATCTTTACCTCAATGACACATTCCGAATTTACCCTCAAGTAACCCTAGTACAAACACGCTATGTTACCTTGCACCTTAATCAATAATCGTTCTAACAAAAGATGAACCGTGCCTCAAACGCATACACGGAATAGCTCTTTTAGACTTAATAATAACGCAACTCACATTGGACTAGTGTCCTTCTTCACAGTTTCCTTTTTACACAACTTAATGAATGATTCATATGGACTAGTGTCCTTCCCTAGCTATAGCTAATCTATTAGGCAACTAAACAACTGTTTCCCTCTTTAACTTACTGGTTGCCTCATTTATTAACAAAAGTATTCTTTCCCTCCCCTCTTTACTTTTACTCTTTTAATCTTTAATCTCTCCTATCAGATCCTATATAATAACTCTTTCGGCATGGCGCCGTTCCTAACAAAGATAACTAATTAATAACACATCATCATCTTTATATATTCAGGTGAGTCTAAATTATTTTTTCTTTAGTCTTGTCCTAGAAGGACACATCAATTTTATTAGAAACCACCAGGTTAGTCAACCACTCTCTCTTTCTTTCTTTATCATATGCGGGCCCAATATGGGTCCTTAAACAAATATATTCTGGTATGCTGGATCAGGTGTGTGTATGTCTGGAACTGTGCTTTACCACCTCAGAGCTGGCCAGTAGCTCTTCTGGAAGTCCTCACTGCCGTCCACTTTCTGTCGTCCCTCTTGAAGCGCTTGACTGTATGTGTGCAGACTAGCAACGTAATGACAGGTGGCTGGATACTGATGGTGCATCCTCCGAGTGGGCGAAAGTGAGGAGAGGTCAGGGGTGGTCTGGGTTGTGACTTTAGGTGAGGGCAGGGTAACTGAAAAGGTGGGTCCCTGGTTCTCCCGGGCACAAAGCCCGGGCGATAGAGAGCAAGTAGGTTGCAATGTGTTAACCCATGGGCTCTGAGGGGTGAGTGACCCCCGGAGTCCGCGCGTTATACTCAGGCCTCCCGCTCCCCCCTGCTGTGATTGGCTGCCTGGCAGGCGCCGAGACACGATCGCTCTGGATTCTTTCTTGCTTCATCTCCTCTCTTCAAAATAAGTCCCAGGAAGCTGATTATAACCCTCTTTTGGCAGCTTACGGGAGTACAGGGCTGGCACCGAGGTATTACTCAATTGATAATCAGGAGTTCTTCGGGCAGAGAAAGAGAGTGACTTCTGAGGTGGAGTAAGAAGTCCAGCTTCGCGCTCCGATAATGAAGGCCGCTGATTGGCTGGTGGGCGGGGCGTGGCACGTTGCAGCCGTGAGTTGTCAAAATCAGCTGGCTGTGCAAGTAAGTAAAAGGGGGCGCGGTGATTGGCGGAGGGCGTTTCTACTTTATCACCCCCTAATGAATTTAGGCGAGCTCCTGATCGCCGCAATACTGTTCCCCTAAAATGTATGCCCTCCGGCTGCCACTCCAGCAGTCCACTATGCTCACAGAGACATTTATGTAACTGGAGTGGAGAATTCTGATTTCCCACGATAGTTTTGGCTATTAAAACCTCCCCGGGCTGGCTGAGGAACTGTTTAAGAGCTCGAGTGGTATTTATTCTTTGCCCTTGCCCGTCGACTATTGCTACCAGTCAACGGAGTCGGTACTGAGGATCAGAGGGAAGAGGCATGGTGCCTTGCAACTGACAGGCACGTGCCCCGGGGGTCCTATTTATAGCTTCGTCCGTGTGCCTGATTGGTGGGCGGCTAATTCCACCACTACAAGTGAGAGTTTGGATGGGTCCCGTGAACTTAGTCGCTCTAGCGAGAGTCTTATCTGGAACATTAAGCAAGGGAGTTCCTTTGGATTCTTTTACTTTAGCTGTGGGAGAACCATTCATATGGCTGCCGTCAAATGATACGCCTCGCGGTTCCACCTCATCTAGAGGACACTCTTCCTCACTACTTAAAGTTATATTTAAATATCTGGGAAACTGAAACTTCGCTGTCTGGGACCGTAGACTTTTCCTCCTCGGTAAGCTCATAAAATTCGTCTTCATCACTAGATACGATCTCTTCGCTTCCTAGGTCTCCTTCTGACTCAACCTCAGGAAGACTCTCGATTCTTTTGACTAAGTGACCACCAAAGTGGAGAATCTTCTAGGTAGTCTCGAGTCGGAGTAGGACCTCTAACGTTGGGTCGAGCTGAGGAAGTATCAGGGTCGTCGACCCTGGATTCCGTTTCCTCTTCGCTCCCTTCCTCGCTACTCCACTCGCTCGTTTCTGGGGGAAGATTACCCTCATATCGTTTGGTATGACGAATATCAGTAACTGACACGACGTCTCCATAATGTAAGTATAACACTTGATAGGGCTCGTTTGTCTCGACAACCCTGAAAGGACTCTTGTATTTCTCCTCCAGTTTACCAGCTCGGGTGGGGTCATGTCTCTTGACCAAAATATACTCCCCCCCGGTAATAAGGATTATTTAGAGAAACATTCTTAGGTTGTTGCTGAACAATATGATCATGCACTTCCTGTCGTCGCTCCCCTTGTTCCTTCCAGTATTTTCCGGGTTGGGAATACTGCGTGTATGGCAATAATCGTTCTTGAGGCAATTTTGGTATGTTGCCAAAGATAATCTCATAGATAGAATACCCCGTAGTCCTACAGGCCGTGGTATTCATTCCCAGACAATTTCAGGCAAAAGCTCCGGCCAACCCCGGACGATTTTCTCCCCTTGTGAGCTCAGACTAGCCCGGATGCAGTTGGCTAACACCCTATGATTCCTTTCACAGACAGAATTTCCCTGAGGGTAATATGGGGAGGTGTGCTGTATCTGATACTCCAAGGTTTCTCCCAAGTGTTGCCAGATCTCATTATTGAATTATTTTCCCCTGTAACTCAGAATACCTCCAGGGGTGCCATACACAAACATTTTCTTTTCCAGGATAACCTTGGCCACCGTTTCAGCTTTCTTGTCCGGGATAGCGCAAGCAACTGTGTATTTAGAGAAAATGTCGACACAGGTCAAGATGTACCTTTTGTTTGTCTGTCTGGGCAGAGGTCCCATAATATCCACCGATAATTTGGCCCAGGGTGTACCAGCGGTAATATGTCCGGGTAACTGTCTAGGTCCCCTTCCATCTTTGCCCCTCTGGCATCCCAAACAATTTTGAACGACTTCTTTAACAATCTGGTCGGCCCTCTTGGTCCAGTACCTTTCATTGAATTGTTGGAGAACCCTAGACTGCCCCAAATGAGCCCCCCTTCCCTTTTGTCCGTGGAGGATTTGGATCATGTGTTTGGCCTCTGAATAATCAAGTATGACCCAATCTTGAGAATTCCTCCAGGCTCCCTCCGAAAACTTCACTTTATTACTAGGTCTAGGGTCATGTTTTTCCCCGTGGGATTCAGTGGGTTGAACGGGTGCTACCGGTAGTCGAGACAAGACATCGGCATTAGTGTGTAATTTACCGAGTCTATGTCTAACTTCAAACGAGTACTCTTTCAAAATCCCCTTCCACCTGACAAACAGTCCGTCTTCCGTTTTCATTTTTCGTAGCCATTGTAAGCTATGGTGGTCCGTAATAACTTCAAAGTGGACCCCGGCTAGATACGGACGGAAATATTGTACAGCCCACACTAGACATTCCTTTTTCGTAACGCTATAATTCCTTTCGCCCTTATTCAGTGTCCGGCTAGCACAGGCCACTATACTTTCCTTTCCGTCCACTTTCTGGGACAGAACGGCTCCGATCCCTTCATCAGAAGCATCGGTGTATATTTGAAACGGCTTGGTGAAATCCGGATGACAGACTACGGGGTTAGAAGTTAATTTTTGCTTCAAGTGATCAAAAGCTACCTGACAACTCTGATCCCAGTCGAACCTCCTCCCTTTTTCTAGTCTCTGAGTCATGGGCCGAGCAATCTTAGAAAGTTAGGTATGAACCTTCGATAGTAGGAGGCCATTCCCTGAAATGCTCGAATCTCTTTGACAGAGGACGGAGGTGAGATTTCAGCAATAGATCTCACTTTATGTGGGTCCGGTTGAATACCTTTACTGGAAACCACATGCCCTAGATATGCCACCTCACGGGCCCCTAATTGGCATTTGGAAGGTTTCAGTTTAAGTCCTGCCCCCCTGATTCTTTCTAACACTTCTCGGAGTCGGTGAATATGTTCTTCCCAGCTAGGGGAAAAGATTATGATATCATCTAAGTACGCCAAACAAGGTTTCCAGGTTAATCCCCTCAATACTTCGTCCATGACTCTAGAGAAACTGGCGGGGCCATTGCAAACTCCAAACGGCAAGACATTAAACTGGTAGAGTTTGCCTTCGCTCGTGGCAAATGCGGTTTTCTCTTGATCCTTGGACCTAACTGGTACTTGCCAGTATCCACTCTGGAGATCTAGGGTAGAGAACCAGGCCGACCCTTTGAGGGATTCTAGCGAGTCATCAATACGAGGTAGGGGCTGTGCGTCTTTGATGGTGACATAGTTTAATTTTCGATAATCTACACAAAACCGAGTAGACCCATTTTTTGTTTTAACTAGGACTACCGGAGATGACCACGGACTGTATGATTCCACTACTATCCCCTGTTTAATCATGTCCTCAACTTGTTCCTTTTCTTTTTGTCTCATAATATGGTTTTGTCGTCGGTAGGGTTGTCTAATAGGAGGCCCATGCGTGTGTATCTCATGGGTGTGTCGGGTTCGAGCCGATCCGTGGTCCCCTTCGTTTTGACCAAACACATCCCGGTACGTCAATAGCAATTCATGTAAGGTACTGGTTTGACTTGAGGTTAATATTTTTGGGATCTCAGGTAAGTTCACGGCTCCGTCAGTTCCAACAGTAGTGGGTTGAGCGGGTGTGACTTGTTCTAACAGTTTCCCTTTTTGATAACTAATTGTGTCATCACCAAAATTAGCTAAAACTAGTTTCCTCTGGTCGGCAGTAACTGAAGATATTCTCACCCCATTCTGTGCATCGGGTTCAAAAATCCCGGCAGTCATGCCTGGGTTTGGGGGAATCTCTATCATTCTCCAAGATCTAGGAGGAACAGATAATTTTCCTGTGGTAGCTATTATTTGGGGTTGGAGAGTAGTCGTTGTGTCTTTCGGCCCACACTGAATAGTTACTCCCAACTTACTCATGAGATCTATTCCCAGATACCCATCGACTCCACTACTGTCTTTTCCCGGTAAAACACAAAAATTGCGTTAGTTTTTCCTAGGATTGTCAGTGGTAGACCCCTGGCTCCTGACAACTGAATACTGGTTTGATTTATTGGGCCCATTTCTCGCTGATTTTGTTTTACGAAATTCTCCAGGAGACAGCTACGGTTTGCCCCCGTACCAATCAACATGTTCGCGGCTTTCCCATTTATGACTACAGTTTCACAAGGCGATTGTCTCTCTAAGATATTGACCTCACTATACCGCCCTTCTATGTGAGATTTCACAGAACATTTTCTCTCTCCTCCGGCATCGTAACTTTTGGCTGGCTTTCTGTCTCCCGGTATTCTACCGGAAGCATCCTCTCCGGTCCGGATCGGTTCCCCTGGGTAGAGGTCGATCGTTTGGGAGTGCGAATCTGGGGTCAAATCTAGGGGTTGGGGCTTGTGGACGGTTGGTACAGTTCCTAGCTAGGTGTCCGGTCTGTCTACAAGTGAAGCATCGAATCAGGGCTTTCGGATACCCTTTCTTTCGGTTCTCCTCTTCCCATTTTTGTATTTCCTCTTTTACTTCTCTAGCCTCCATAATATTGTGGGGGAGAGGGGGGGGGGGGGGGGGGGATGATGGGGCCCGGGATGGGTAGGGAGAGGATGAGGAGCGGCCTCCTCCAAACGATAGAGATTTAGAGGTAGAATTGGCGTTTTTTCTTGGGGTTATGACCTTACGTGACTTTGACCGAGAACGGTTTGATTCAGGTGAGGGTAACTCAGCTGGGCTGGTGGGTTTTCGTTTTAGAGGAGATTAGGGAGGAATGGGTGGGCGTTGTTTGTGTAGGAGGTGGTGGGGGAGGCATGAAGGATGTTGGGGTAGGAAGGTCAGGGTCAGATGCATTGAGAGTTGGGTCAGTGACAGTTGTGAGGGGGGGGGGGGGGTCTTGAGGTTCATTTTCAGTGGCGGGAGGGATTGACATTTCCGGGATTTCGTTGGCGCTTGGGGGTTGAGGAATAGGGGTAGTGGAGGATGAGTTGGAGGTAGAGGTTGAGGGTAGTGGAGGATGAGTTGGAGTTAGAGGTTGAGGGTAGTGGAATAGGGGTAGTGGAGGATGAGTTGGAGGTTGAGGGTAGTGGAATAGGGGTGGAGGATGGGTTGGGGGTGGGGGTTGAGGGGAGGGAGGATGTTGGGTTGGGGGTAGGAAGACGGGTGGCTGAGAGAGATGGAGTATGAGATTTCTTGCTGTGTTGGAAACAAGACTCAGGGATAATGATGGCAGGGAGGTTGTGGGCAGGCAGGCCATCATTCAGGAGTTTGTTAAATTGAGGAGTTACTTTTTGGTTTGTGAGATGGAGAGCAACATTGACAAGGACTGAGGTTTGGGCGAATATTTGTCGATTGAAGAGTGGGCTGGGAGGATTGGTGTTGGG
The DNA here is from genome assembly GCA_032716605.1 of Paralithodes platypus. NCBI lineage: Eukaryota > Metazoa > Arthropoda > Malacostraca > Decapoda > Lithodidae > Paralithodes > Paralithodes platypus. The sequence continues at coordinate 12,103,244 of CM064511.1, read as the reverse complement.
TGGGGGTAGGGGGGGAGGATTGAGGGGTGTGTGAGGTGGCAGCTGAAGCATATGATATGGCAGTGACTGGGTGGGATGAGAAAAGAGGACGTTTTTCGTTGGGAGTGGGTGGAGTAGCCTTTGAGGTTTTTCTGTGTTCTTGTAATACATTGAGACGGAAGGGACATTCGGCACTGATGGCAATATGAGAGCCGTTGCAGTTTGAGCATTTCAGGGTGCTTGTAGAGCAGGTGGTGAATGAGTGCCCTGACTCAGCACAACGAGAGCAACTTGTAGGATTTTTACATTAGGCTGTGGGATGTCCATACTCATAGCATTTGAAGCACTGTTTAAGATTTATCCAGGACTCAGGGGCTAGAAACTCAGGCGGCAAAATCATGTGAAATGCCTTGAGACCTGTTTTGAGGACTTTACTGGCCTCCTGGGGGGAGGCACAACGAATTTTGATAGCATTAGTCTTGAAAACTTCACAGACATTTATAGAGTTTTTCTGGGCAATTTCCCTGGCAATCTCATCTTCATCTTTGCTGAGGATGCTATTGTCAGGGTGTAGAATTTTAACAGTACAGGCAGCTTTGAGTTCTGGGGAGAGGACTCCCAGCAGACTGAAGTTTCTTGAGGGTGGCAGGGTTGAGATACACATCAAGATCTTTTTGAGAAGCAAGTCTTATCTTGATGCCATTGGGATTTTGGAAGACCCTGACTATTTGAGTTTGGGTTATGCTAAAAATATGGGAGCATGGGTCATCAGGGGGAGGCTTAGTGCACTTGAACTTGACGTAGAGTGCCATACTGAATCATTGGGGAATTGATAAGTGCTAACTATAGGAAAATTTGATTAAGTGAATGGGGAAACAATAACAAATCTGAGGATGGGGGGATAGAGTTAATTGATGGATTTTTGTTAGCTAAAACTCTACCCAGGGGGCACCCCTAAGGGATATCCCCAGAAAAAGCCTAGCTCCTACCTATGTCCTTGGACTGTAGGCAAGCCTATGTCACAGGACCCTAGCCTACTTGCAGTCTAAACCCTGCCCACTTGCCTCCTATAACCAGGGGCTAACCCCCCCCCCCCCCCCCCTTCATGGCAATGCCTTGAGGGTTCGGCGTCGTACTACAAGTGGGCTTCTACTGGGCGGGAATGGGTAATATTTAATAATTTTGGAGAAAGGAAAAAGTGAGGAAAGAAGTTTGGGAAAGATAAGAGTAAGGAAAGTAATGAGAATGGAGAAGGATGATGATGAGATATGAGGTGAGATGCAGGGAGCTGATTGGCCGGGAGAGCGCAGTAGGAGGTGGTTATTGGAGTAGAGCGGTTGCTGATGGAGGAGACTAGCAGGCTAGGTCTGGCTGGTCCTCAAGTCCATCTTCAATCTTCTTTTCTTCTTTTCTTCTTTCTTCTTTCTTCTTCAGCTTGAAGGTCTTGAAGATGGGGGGCGACTGGCCTGTTGGGAGAGACCAGAGCGTCACCAAGTACATTAGTCCAGGAGCCAAGGGGTGTTTGCATGCATGAAAGGGCCGGAAAATCACCCACTTGATTTAGTTAGAGGGTCCACTGGGACACCTTTTTAGCGAGGGTAGACATCCCGAAACCCGGCAGTTATCGTGTTATTCGGGATTTCCGCTGAATGTAATGAAATCAAAATAACTCCTTTTTTTACGTGTGACGGTTACATAAATTGCAATAACTCGGCAATGATATGGTCTACAAAGTTCTTTCACCACTCAAAATAAAGCTTAAATAATTATCTATTCAATGGATACAAACACAATAAGATTGGTCAATACCCAAGGTCACAAGAGGCCAAAGCATGACCTTTTCTGATGAGGAACTAAAATGTATGACTTTTCAAAATTAAATATTTGTGAAAAATAGGTAAATGGATTGAACGTTTAATGCTTTTATATTCTGGTTAGGTGCACCATAGGCAAGTTTTTGAAATTAGTTGGAAAAGTTGATTACGTAGTTAACCCCTTGGCGTCTAGTACAGTTAATATGAAGTTTGCGAATGATATACCAATAATAGCTATGTATTGGTTATATAATTATGGTACTACTGAGTCAGCTAAAGTTCTATCAAAACACTCTGTATCACAGTATCACACATTGCATATATATCTTCAAAGCAGATTTCAATTATTTTTTGTCACATTAATGAATGACCTACTTTTGGGGAGAGGGGTGAGCCGGGGATACAGTTGGCAATGTATTCTGTGATGTGTCACATTAATGGCCTAGGTTTTGACATCCTTTCACCTGACATTTGCAGTAAGGGCAGCATTTCATATCTAATTGTCTGCAGACACAGCGTTTAGTAGAGCAGGAGGTACATTTACAGGGCATTGCAAAGTCATCCGGTAGCAAGACTTGAAGATGGTCCGGTTGAAGAATGCCATCTTCTTCAATGAAACCAAAGTCTCTGGGATCCAGTTGAGGATTGCTTAGGCAGTGTAGCTGTAGTTATGTCCCAAAGAATGCCCTGAGGACATGACCTTTGACTGATCGGCTGGTGGGAGGCAGTTCCAAAATAGTCTTTTTGCTGTGGTGGTAGAGGTAGTACCGTAATTCATCCATTGTTCTGCATGAGGTTCCTGATTTGTACACATTCACAAGGAACTCTTCCACCAAGATGAAGTTAATACAGTTCAATTCCTTTCCAAAATCAATCAGATAATGCACCGGATCTGCCTTCAGTGCAGCAGCCTTTGTACCAAATTTACTTGTGGAAATCACAACCAGTGAGATGGTGCAGGGCAACTAAGATTTTGCAAGTATCTGATCCCAACTTATCGCCTAGAAACATGAAGGGGTATGTATCTTGTGGTATTACCAACATGAAGGGGTATGTATCTTGTGGTATTACCAACATGAAGGGGTATGTATCTTGTGGTATTACCAACATGAAGGGGTATGTATCTTGTGGTATTACCAACATGAAGGGGTATGTATCTTGTGGTATTACCAACATGAAGGGGTATGTATCTTGTGGTATTACCAACATGAAGGGGTTTGTATCTTGTGGTATTACCAACATGAAGGGGTATGTATCTTGTGGTATTACCAACATGAAGGGGTATGTATCTTGTGGTATTACCAACATGAAGGGGTATGTATCTTGTGGTATTACCAACATGAAGGGGTATGTATCTTGTGGTATTACCAACATGAAGGGGTATGTATCTTGTGGTATTACCAACATGAAGGGGTATGTATCTTGTGGTATTACCAACACCAGCACGAATCCACATCTCTCGTAGGCCATGTGCCTTCAGAAGCGACCAGTAGTGTAGGGCCAAGATTACTACATCAGTATCATTTGATATAATAACCACTCTCTTAGTCCCATTCTCAACTGCATGACGAGCATGTGGGTTAATTCTGACGTCGGCCTCTTCAATCGTTGTGTCTAGATCAGGTAATGGTGTCTCTTTTCCATTCAAAATAGCCAGGCATGGCTCAATTTCAGGTGGAAGTCCAATCGAGCTAACAACTGTATCTGTCATCGGTTTTGGCTTGGTTAAGATGCGTTGTCGAATGAGTTTCTGTAGCTTGGATTTGTTTGCAGATGAGGCCCAGACTGCATCCATTGTGACTGGCAATTGCGTTCCTGTACCTATCCCATATAAATCAATTGGGGCTGCAACCACACCTCTAGTTCTTTCGCTGTCCTTCACTGAACCCTCAATGTATGTGTCAAAGACGAAGTCGACATGTTTAGAGTTGCTGCCAAGTACATATGACACCTCCAAGAACTTATCGCAGAGTTCACCAAAGGTGTTCATCTGGGATACCCGCATACGACGAAGGCCTGCCATTACATCAATGATAGTCACTGTATTTGCTGGCTTCCATTTAGATGGTGGTATATAGTCTGCTTTTTCAAGGTGTTTTTCTAACTCAGTGCACAGTTCACTTTTGTTTGGTTTGGTCAATAGTCCATTCTTGTCAAAGAGGTAACTGCTGTCAATCAGGTCAAACCCCAGCAAAATGTTTCATGTCATATCCTCGGACACGAGCAATGTCATAGATCTTCTGGGTTTCTGCCATTTGCTTCTTGGTCTCTTTGCTTGTAGACTTATAGGTACTTTGGTTTCCCTTCATGGATTTGAATGTCTTAAGGTTCGTCCTGTGAATGGTATCAAAAATGGATCTGTGTTTCATTACGATTCTTTCATTTCGAAATGTTTCGTTTCATACTTCTTCCTAGATCTTTCATCAAATTCGAGCAGATTGTCACGGATTTCCTTTGTCATGATTTCCTGTGTGAGGATGTTGTGAAGCTTGTCTTTGTCTCCTTCACACGGTAACGTCATGGGGTTGTCATGTTCTTTTACATACTCAATCATATCCTGAATCAATGTCTCAGATGACCTTGTTGCTGATAAGTTGAACTCGTGGTTTACTAAAAGTTCTGTGCTAGGTGTGACGACTCCACTGACCTGACGTTGGAAATTGACAACAGCTAACATTTCATGGTAAATGATCTCCCACTGAGCAACGAATTGCTTCTTTTTGGTGCTGCCGATGATACCCCCAGCACTCTTCTGGGATCGATTTATCGTCTGAGACACACGTCTGCCCCTACAACAATGAATGGTCCATCTGTCCGCTTCACCACGAACTTGCCTGCCAGGAAACTCTTGTACACATCTTCTGGTAGCTTTCTCATATCTTCTAGGTATAATGAAGCCCATCTAAAATAGGTGACCCTATCACATCCAGCAAATAGCGGCAGCACAGATTGAGCACTTTGGAGATGGAGTTTCCAGTCTCCCTCACCAACCAACCAAGTCCCAAGGACCCTAACCAAGTCCTTTAGAACAGCCACCATTCTGACGAAGTGGTCCCAGAATGTAAAAGTCTCTGACGCTACACTTCTCTGACATCTAAATTTATTGAAGTCTTCAACCATGACTTCTGAGTTTGACATAAATGCCTCCAAATGAACCTTGCTTTCCTCCCTCTTCTTTTCTGCTACAGAGTTTTTCAAGTCTCAGATGCTCAAGCTCATCCCTGTACCTCTCAATTCCTTCCACTTTGAGGAACTCCACCCACTGCAGCCTTTCTATACACTCAGAGAGCATGAACAAACCCTTCAACGACCTCGACCTCATATAATGTGATCCATCAAGAACTGATCTTACCACATTTTGGCCAAATGCTTTAGACTCTACCAATATAGTTTCTGCTCCACTGCCATTAATGAGCTTTCCTATCGCACCCATTACTACCTTAATCATATGAAAAGAGCCCAGACATAACACCAAGTTATTAAATTCAAATGGTTTGCTCATGGTGATTTCACGGGCAATGTGATACACCCCTCATCACATACCACGGGCAAGTGTGTTTGGTCTAGTTGACTCAAAATATTCTGGAAGTTTTTTAATGCTGTGTAAACTGTGCCATATTCCGTAACAGGGTGGGGAAGGACTAGTAGGAAACCTACAACCTTGTGACACACATTCTCATCAGTAATAAGAGAGTTAAAGGCACTCCAAGAGGGCATTGTTTGGTCCATAGTTGTTTCTTTAACACCTTCCGTCATACATGATAGATACATTCTACTTACAGTCCAAGCTACGTCCTTCCTGCTGACACTTTTTGCATGTGAATTGTCTATTTTGTACAGTTCTTCCGGAACTTCGTAGATTGTTGGAAGGCTTGGCTTTTTAGCAGTTTTCGTGTAAGGAAACAAAGTCTGGCAACCTAACTCTTGTGTGAATTGTCTCTCTCTGTGGGTGACACCAGTCTCCGATATCTTAGGCTTACTATTCAGAGTCACTCCTTGAAGTTTGTCCTGCATAAGAATCATAACAGTGTCATGACTTCCTCCTATGCCAGATAGTGTTGCTTCCTCATGATCAAAATTATCAAAGGCCCCCAACGTGAAGGTTGATGTGTTTAAATGACTAGGAAGTGGGACCTGACCCTGACTTGCTTCTGTAACAAATGATGCCATATCAGAATGATAGCAGAGTAGCTCGTCATAACTAATTGCCAGTCCAAACCTATTGAGACTAGAAATAAGCGTTTTTGACCTACACACATTATAAATAGCTTCAGAGTTCAACATGTGCAAAGGGGTTCGCTTTTTACAATTATTTACAATGTAAAAGATGACTTGATACACATATAGTACTGTTTTTATCTTGGAAGATCTAGTGTCACTCTCCTCATAAATTTCAGACTCACCATCTACAATATTGTCACTGTGTAAAATATCAACATCAAAAAGAGCTGAACAAAGTCTGCAACGTCACTGGGAATTATCATGTCAGAATATGCTTTCTCAAGTTCATTGGCATCACAGAACCTGTCATTCAGCTCAAAGTCTTCGTTGAGGATGCAATCTCTCAACATGGTACCACACTTTCTTACTGTTTCCCTATCTAACGACCTTTCACTTCTCTCTGGCTCTGTCTCAGCTGCACCTGGCTTGAAAACAATTATGTTTTTTTTTTAACCGGTTGAGACAAAAAATGAGACATCCCCCCCAAACAGGTGGATTAGGTACATTTTCACATCCCTGTTTGTGTACGTAAAACGAGTTTGATCATTACTCCGCGCTTCATTACAGCACTTGGAAATATAAGTCAGGTTATAGCATATCCCCGAGTTCAACCCTGGTTCTAAATCTTTCATAAAATTTGCAAAGATATCAAACTTCTGCTGGCCAGTTGGCGTTGACGATGATTCAGTTGCTACTTTTTCTCCTTTCCTGATGTAGTTATGAATACACTGGCTGTGACAGTAAAGATCCGCTCCAAATACGGCATTCGCATCTTGCAAGTCGGAAGTTCGGGTAAACACATCATCCTGAAGTATCATGGCTGCCTTTAGGAATGATTCAGCCCGTCCTTTTTCAGAAATCCTCCATTTATCATATACGTTGTTGTGTTTTGGATTTCCACAAATGACACATTTCTTTAAAAACTTGTTAATAATAGCTGGCAGAGATGCGGGGTCTCGAGAATCCACCATAGACCGTCTACTCCTTTTAGAGGATGAGCTATCCTCTGGGGAATAAGCAGCAATATCCGTGGAGACTTCGGTTAACTGCTTGAGTTTATCCAGTGTTTTCTGAGGGTATATGTTTATAACATTCGTTAGTAACATGGTATAAGAATTTGCCTTTGTCCACTTGCTTCAGTCTTTCAAAAACTACATCCTTTTTCACTTCCGCTGCTTCAATGATACGTGCCCTGCCATTCTCTGTGCTGGTCGTTTCACATTTATCATCATACTTTTGGCAGATTATGCTTTTCTTGGGATCGCAATAACCACTTGAGGATGGTGACTGTGATGCCCTTAATCTTTTCTTTGGTAAGCCAGACATTCTTCACTGAAACAAAAAAACAAAAATTAGATTTCCCTAAATTTTAAATGAACAATATATGAACAGAGAACATAAAATATACTGGATTAACTCATTTTTGCATTCCTATTACAATCCTAAAGAATACAAATTACGGCATATATCTGTTATGCTTCAGTACGTTGATACGGTATATATACCTTTTATTGATTGCTACACAGGGGTTAAAATACGTTATCAACTTTTCCAACTAATTTCAAAAACTTGCCTATGGTGTACCTAACCAGAATATAAAAGCATTAAACGTTCAATCCATTTACCTATTTTTCACAAATATTTAATTTTGAAGTCATAAATGTTAGTTCCTAATCAGAAAAGGTCATACTTTGACCTCTCGTGACCTTGGGTATTGACCAATCTTATTGTGTTTGTATCCATTGAATAGATAATTATTTAAGCTTTATTTTGAGTGGCGAAAGAGCTCTGTAGACCATTTCATTGCCGAGTTATTGCAATTTATGTAACCGTCACACGTAAAAAAAGGAGTTATTTTGATTTCATTAAATTCAGCGAAAACCCCGAATAACACGATAACTGCCGGGTTTCGGGATGTCTACCCTCGCTAAAAAGGTGTCCCAGTGGACCCTCTAACTAAATCAAGCGGGTGGTGCCCCTGTAGTCAATCAATCAAATGAATATAGAAAAGATGGGTGAGGGTGAAAGAAGGGAAGTTTTTATTGGTTGTGTAAGAGAGAAAGTGTCAAAGTAGGAGGATAAAGAGTGTCGGGGCTGGCCCCAACGTGCGTGAGTTGTTGATTTTAGTTTGGGGGTTTAGAGGAGGGTTGTGACTGTTGGTATTATTGAGACATATTTTTTCGAGAGCTTCAGTATGGCATGTCAAGAAGGGATGGATAAAAATAGGTGGTAAAGGCAAAAGATAATTAATTTTGGGTGGTACAAGTTAATTTTGGTGAAGTGAGATTCAGGGGCTTTGATCGGTCAAGAGTGGCAGATAGAGGTTGGGCTGTGGACGAGCCGGCATGCCCCACCGCCTCTACCAGTCTGGACGAATCAGATAAGTCTGGGTGAATTTGAATATAAAATTTGGTAATGGAGAAGGTTTTAATGATGGTCTGGCAATTTTGGATGGTAAGGGTCTAAAGTGGAGCAGCAAGGCATGGCTGTCAACTGCCGAGTTTAGAGATGATTGCACTGTCTTATGAAGAGCTTAATTTACTTTAGTTTTTATTGAGTATTTTGTGAAAAGAATTATACATTTTGGCTGGTAGGTGAGTAAAAGGAATGGTGAAAATTGATGTGTGGAATTTGTGGTGTAACAAAGTTATTATGTGAATAGGGGATTGGGAGCCTCTCTGTTAATTGGATGCAAGATGTTCGACCAGGGACGGATGGGTCGAGTGATATTATTAATAATTTGGACAAAGTGATCAAAGGTCTCAAGTTTTTTCAAGTTGTTTATTAGCCAGAAAGTTGTTGTAGACATTAAGTGGAGGGATGCGGGAGAGTTCATGCAAGTGTTCCGATGTTTGGAACTCATTCCACCGAGTTCTATGGAGCCACCTCAGTGCTTTGTTCTGTATTCTTTGGAGTTTAATTTTGTGGGAGTTTGCCAAAAGAGTGCTGGTCAGTGGGGCATATGAAAGTAGCGGTCTAATTAGGGCTTTGTACAAATGGGTTTTAGTTTTGATGGAGGCATTTCGAAAACGGAAAATTGATTGAAGAGATTTTGAAGCAATGGGGATAACCTGATTTGCATGACGATGAAAGTGAAGTTTTTTGTCAAGGGTTTCTAGGCCGAGTACTTTGGTTAGTGGGGGGGTGAGACAGTTACTGGGATGCGATCGGGAGGAGGTGCGCGGGAGCTTGAGGAATAGTGGTCTTAGGACGTAGGTAACCAGTGGATATGGTAAGGTGATAAAGTGAGAGGAAAATCGTGGTTCTTTTTTTTAAGGGGTGGGGGGACGGGGGGGGGGGACCCCGTCAGGTAACCAGTGGATATGTAGGTGTGAACTAAAGTAGAGGAATAGTGGTTTCTGAGGACGTAGGTAAACAGTGGATATGTAGGTGATAAAGTAGAGGAATAGTTGGTCTAGGGACCGTAGGTAACCAGTGGATTATGTAGGTGATAAAGTAGAGGAAATAGTGGTCTAGCCAGACGTAGGTAACCAGTGGAGGGATATGTAGGTGATAAAGTAGAGGAATAGTGGTCTAGGACGTAGGTAACCACGTGGATATGTAGGTGGTAAAGTAGAGGAATAGTGGTCTAGGACGTAGGTAATACCAGTGGATATGTAGGTGATAAAGTAGAGGAAATAGTGGTCTAGGACGTAGGTAACCAGTGGATATGTAGGTGATTAAAGGTAGAGGAATAGTGGTCTAGGACGTAGGTAAACCAGTGGATATGTAGTGTGATAAAGTTTAGAGGAATAGTGGTCTAGGACGTAGGTTAAACCAGTGGATATTGTAGGTGATAAAGTAGAGGAATAGTGTTCTAGGACGTAGGGTAACCAGTGGATATGTACGGTGATAAAGGAGTTTTCGAGGATGAGCCTGGAATCCGCCATTTCTGTTCCCATTGTGCTATTCGGTCAAGCTCTCTCTTGGCTTTGTTTGTCAAAAACCGTCTATGGTAGTTGCCCTATCAAGTTGCGTCACGTCGTCAGAGTTAGGGAAATTGTGAGAGAGTCATTATTGATTGGCATCTGGCATGTGAGAAATAATCAGTCAAGATTTGCGGAATATAGGGATGTGTAATAGTAGGTATCGATAACACATAAACATGTAACTGATTAGTAAAGATGAGAATCACTGATCGGAGTAGGAATTTACCGTTCTAGAGGCTAGTAGTTTCAAAACAAGGAAAATAATAAGTTAGCTCTAAACACAATAGAAAATTAGTTGCAAAATAAAAAGTAATAGGTTGAGGGTATATTATCAAATTGTAGGAAGTTTATTGTAACAAAATTA
>CM064511.1:11893179-12092837 GCA_032716605.1 Paralithodes platypus | reverse complement strand
ATTTTACATTACCCCTGAGGTTAACTAATTGAGACGATAGTTACGGGGTAGAGTAGCTTTTGCGGCCTTTTTTAATATCGGTGTTTACGTTTGGATAGCTTCCACTGATCATGCATAGTGCCAGACTGCAAGGATTTATTGAATAGTAATGTCATTGGTTTGGAGATGCTCATCCTTAGCTCTCCTTTAGAACTCTAGCCTGAGAATTGGTATCAGGTCCCGCCGTTTTAATTTACCTTGATTTTATCTAAACAATTCAACTGTAACGGTGATATTGCTTAGAACCTCTGAATTACCAATCTGAATCGGCGATGGTGTAGGTATATCACTGAGGTCTTTTCTGTTGGTAAAAACTGATGCAAAGGAAGGTATTGATGGCTTTACTCATTTGGACTGTCGTCTTTGGGTGTGGTATTCTCCATTTTTCCTCAACTAACGGTCCCACAGTTGAAGTAACGACTTTTTTTCTTTCTGATATAACTATAGAATTCTTTCGGGTTTGTTTTACTTTGATTCGCCAAGATAAACTCTAAGGTAATTTTACTTTGCTGTAACTTAACTTTTTTGGGCTTTGCGTCATAGCTCTACAATTTCACCCGTTCTTTCGTCATTTTGTGGAGGACTTTTAATCGAGCAGGCAAAAGTGTTAAGCAAAGCAGGCAGTGAGTTGAAACATCCTTTATTCCACCCATTGGGGTTTATTATTAGGCCCTGGATGCCATATTTTTCGATGGTAATGCAGTCTGGCACTGCCTTGTAGGTAAGTGGGTTCGCAATAACTTCCAAGATGTATTTATGTCGTTTATTGTTAATGTAAAAAGCTCCAGTCCATTTTCTTTAAACATAGCTCTAAAGTTTATGGAAGTTTGTTTTCTTGAACTTAGGGACTTTTGCGATGCTACTATTTGGGTTCGTTACTAGTAAACTCTAAAGTTTAAAGTTATGTATACGATGGTCCGCTGTTTACGGAATTCATCACCAGACATTCAAATTCTCTATTAATTCCTTCCTTTTGTATGCAAGTACGAATGTCAAGAATCGTTAGTATCACGGGGGGTTTTTTTCTCGGGCATTCGAACAAATTGAATAAAGCGAACTCTCTTGCAAATTCGTATACAGGTCATGTCCGGAGTGTGGAAGTAAGAGTATCGCCCCACTTGGTCACAGGTAGAATTAAAAGGCGGCAAAAATTACGGTATCTTTTGAGTTTTTTTTTTTTACTTATATTCTACCATTGTGGTTCGTAAATTTGGCTCGGTCAGTTTGCACTGATTGAGGCTGGAGGTCTTTATATTAACGCAAGTATTATTTTGTGTGTAACCTTTTATTATTCTTTATTAGAACACAAAGATTGTGGTCGACATTTCCACAATTTGAGGTTTTTGACAAGGAGGGTAGGGTTGAAAGACTTTTCTTTGATATAAAATTACACGCCACCTCCGAATTTCGATTTATTTCAGCTTTTTCTCAAACATTACATAACCGGGGGAAATGAATACTCTGCTAAAAAGTCTCTATCCTTCTGTATTGAGCCAAGATTCTGTTATGCCAATCACATCATAATTTTCTGTAAAGCACCCCATCCTCCCTCTAAATCTGAAAATTTATTGCGTATGCTACGAGCGTTTTTGCATAGAAAACCTTTAAATTTGTTTATTTTTAGAACTCACGGAACGCTCCTTAATAATATTTTTGGTTCTAAATGGTCGGATCTACATTTATGGTCATGGCTGTCTTCGGTCCTTATCGCTGGTGGTCCTCGTCTTGCCTATATTTTTGTTTGCTTGGCGTTTGGATGATTTTAGTGTCACTGCTGCTTCTTCTCGATGGCGTTTTTTGATCCATGGCTGCGGACTGTTTTCGTGTAGGAGACGACCCATGCGTGCTGAACCCACAGGGTTTTAGATTAGTGCCATCCTTGCCGGAACAGAGTAGGCTGGTTGTAGAAATTGTCCCCAGAGGTTGATGAATTCAACTTCTTACTTCAGACACAAATATTTTAGTCGGCTATTTGTGCTGAAGGCCTTGTCGTAGAATTTGTCAGGTGCGTCGATCTTGGAGAGAATGCCTGAGATGATGATATTCCTTGACTGTTTTTTGTAGTGCTGGATCATCTTGCGATATTTCTCCATCAACTCTTCGGATCTGGTGCGCATGACGTCATTTGAACCAGCATGGATGACAAAAAGGGTATTTTCGTTTGCATTCTTTGTGGTATCATCGAAGGCTTCCACAATGTCGTCCAGTCCAGCTCCTGGGATGCTATTTTTCTGTCGTCGATTTGGGACTCTGTCGCAGAACTCTTTGACCTGTCCTCGTAGGATGGAATCACCAACGAGCCTGAGAGAGAGAGAGCAAAATTGAAATTGAAATATTTTATTTTGTCTTTAGTATAAAATACAACTTTGCTTAACCCTTCCTGCCCGGGTAGCATTTTATAAGGACACCGCGGCAGATGGGCAGGACCCCGGGTGTCCTTATAAAAGTAGTAAGCTTGAAAGCCTATTCAGCTTGGTCTGAACGCCGTGCGTCTGACGCATGTAAACAAAGCCGATCGTTGCGTCACCGCACCTCCGAAAATAATAAGGAGACGTCGGATCAATGTTTATTGTTGTGACGTCAAACGAAATTAGTGTCTGAAAAGCTCCGATATTGTCAACATCGCGGAAAAATTCACTCCACGGAACTCGTCATCACTACTGAAGCAGTTGACTTAGAGAGCTCTACTCAACGCCAGTCTACAGATTGGAAACCGCACTACGTTTAGGGATGCGTGGGAAATTTCTAGCAGTTAAAACAACAAAAATACGGTAGCCTAGGCCTAGACGTTTTTCGGCCAGATCGCCCGGATACGACCTCCGTCCGTAGGAGGACCTGCCCAGGCCACGAGGGTTAAACATTATTTGTAAACAAAACAAATAATAATAATAATAATGAACAAAACAAGGCTGAGCCTTTTTTTAGAGTAGTCTCTCCTAAAGGCACCTGACTGAAACTCGATCTATAAAAATGTAACTGTATTTCATATACTCAGTCTCAGTTATGTTCCCTGTGTACTACGTGTTGTAAAGGATTTTCACTTCGAAGTGAAATAGAATAGTGGTGATTAACATTGACTATGCACTCATTTCCCATAGCTCATATCTTAGTGTTATTTATCACAATTACCTATTTATAAATTTTATATATATATATATATATATATATATATATATATATATATATGTATATATTTGAATATATATATAATATACATTGCACAACTATTGACTTGATGGTCAAAGGGTACACTTTTAATTATACACAAAATTCGACACAAAGACACATACACTTCCCTAACAGTATATGCCTAATTAGTACAAAGGAGTACAAAGGAAATCAAACAACAACAGGTCTAGTGACTCCTCTAGGCTGCTTGTCCTCCATAACACTGAGGATAAAGGGTTTGAGGCAAGATATTTGTCTAGGCAAAGTTTAAAAGAATCAACGGTGTTGCAGACTATAACGTCTTGGGGAAGCCCATTCCACAAGTTGACAACTCGATTGAAGAAAACAGTGGCTTAGAGTGGATAAGGGAAAATTGGAAAGGGAACTACTGCCCTGGAGCTAATGTCCGTGGCAGGATTAGGATGTTAGTAGGGGACAGCTGAGTTAGTTGTTGTTGTTGTTGTTGTTTTTCCCCAAGCTGCCTGGCCGAACAGCCCCAAGGCCTCGAGCAAGGCCAAGGCCATAACCGAGCGCCCCCACGGAACCCTCCCTGCCGACCACAATAAAGCCTGGGTGACTGAAGCCACTCCATGGCGGGGAGCTGAGGAGGGTACAATGCCGTGAAACCAAAGCCCCACCCAGGGCCCTGTGCCCCTCAGCATTATGAAGAGAAGTTGAGGGGAGGAAAGATGTGACACGGCTTCCAATCTTGGTAATTAGAGAGGTCAATCTACGCAAGACTCGTCACTTGAGATCTAGAAAATATATAAGTAAAGGAACAGTCAGAGTAGCTAGGGTATGGCAGAGATCGCTCAGTTCTCACTCTGATAGACCAGCCCATCACCAATGACTAAACCCAATCCTCTCAGCATTCAGCTAGGAAAGGCCCTAGAAAGCCGCCTTTGGCGGGGGGATAGCTCCCCTATTTCAACCCCTTTCGGGGTCGGGCACCCGCCCAGCTGAGTTAGTAACATAACACAGTCATACGTGATATTTCATTTTTTTTTTTTTTTTTTTTTTTTTCTATGTGATTGAGGGAGGCAAAAGGCATAACTGCCTATAGCGAGTGCCTCCCCCATAGTTGAAAGAGTGACAGGGCCAAAATCAAGGACGTTCGAGCCAAAATGCCTGGACACACGGAGTTTGAAGCAATTTAAGTCATAGGAAGAGGGAAAGACTGATTCTGGGAGAGATGTCCAGAGCTCAGATGTTGAGTAGAAGAAAGTTTGAGAGTAACGTTTAACTCTTGGGTTGGAGAGTTGCACAGAGTAGGGGTGGGATTGAGTTGCAAGACGGGTACCACGTGCCCTACGTAAAGGAGGTGGTATGCACTGGGATAGCTCTGAGGAACACTGATTATTATAGTAGCGATAGAATAGCGAGAGAGATGCAACATTGCGGCGGAGAGAGAGAGATTGCAGAGTTGGTGAGTGGACGGGAGTTAATGATACGAAAGGCCTTCCTTTCAACTTTGTCTAGGAGAGTGGTGTGAGAGGAACCTCCCCACACATATGAACAATACTCAATACAAGGGCGCACTATGCCCCTGTACAGAGCAAGAAGCTGTGCAGGGAAAAGAACCCCCTAAGGCGGTTGAGCACACCCAGCTTCTGGGAGCTGCCTTAGCAAGACTGGTAATATGGTCCTTCCAAATGCGAGCAGAAGAAAAGAGACACCAAGAATATTGAGAGAAGATGAGGGTTAATTTTTGTATTGTTGAAGAATAAGGGATAGTCCGCTGGAGATCCTGACGGTAGATAGATGGAGAAATTGTTTTGGAAGCATTAAAGTTAGCAAGGTTTTCTCTGCCCCAATTGGAAATAGTATTTAGATCAGAATTTAAGAGTTCTATGGCTTCATTACGTTTGTCGTTGGGGATTGCTGGCTGGGGCGTTCTGAAAAACTAATGGGGTAGTGTAAGGTTGAGTCGTCTGCGTATGAATGCATGGGTATTAAGGTACAGTTAAGGAGATCATTTATAAAATTAGAAAGAGAATAGGAGATAGGACAGAACCCTGAGGAACACCGAGTTTATAGGGTGAGGAAGTGAACAATGGCCGTCCACAACCGCAGCTATGGAAGGGCCGGAAAGGAATCTAGATACAAAGGCACAGATGGAGGGATAGAAACCGAAGGAGTGTAGTTAAATTAAAGATTTATGCCAGACCTCTATCGAAGGCTTTCGATATGTCTAGTGCAATAGAAAAGTCTCACACGAAGTCCCGAAAGGAGGATGACCAAGAGTTAGTAAGATATGAAAGAAGATCACCAGTAGAGCGACCCTTAAGGAAGCCATGGCGATCTGAGAGCAGATTATGAGAAGAGCAAATGCTTAAGAAATTTGGAAGCAAGAATAGTTTCAAAAACTTTAGAAAGACAAGATAAGAGCACTTGGACGATAGTTGGAGGTTAGAGCGGTCACCCTTCTTTGGGACAGGTTGAATGTGAGCAAACTTCCAGCATGAAGGGAAGACGTTAGAGGATAGACAGAGACGAAAGAGTTTGCCTAGGTAGGGAGTCAGCACGGAAGCACAGTTTTTGAGAACAAAATGTGGGAAAGAAAGAGTAACGTCTTAGTAATATATACACAATAATCATTGATGAATCTAAGGAGGGAATAAAATATAGTTATTTATTTACAAACGCAGTCAGTCGGGGGTTTGAGGCAAGATATTTGTCTAGGCAAAGTTTAAAAGAATCAACGGTGTTGCAGTCTATAACGTCATGGGGGGGCCCATTCCACAAGTTGACAACTCGATTGAAGAAAACATTCTTAGATTCGTGTAAGTTAAAAGTCTTACCAATAAAGTAGAAGTGCCGCTTTCGCATTTTGGAAAGAAAACGACATACCCAATTCTGCGAATTTGATAATTTCTTCTCACAATTTACTATTTAAGGCTTTATAAAAATATTGTTCAGCATTTTGTTATGTTATTATAACTTAACATTGAATAGGAAAACTATATACCCCCAGTAAATTATGCATCAATGGTTCGGGTTGCTTAGATATATTTATAGCATAATATAATTAATATTTTAATTTTTAATCTGGAAGTTGGCCGGTATATATATATATATATATATATATATATATATATATATATATATATACTGTATAAATATATATACTGTATATATATACATATATATATATATATACTTTTTTGTTTACAATTATCACAACGAGTTTGTTAAAATGTAAATTTTACAAATACGTAATAATGGAACTTTGACCCTGATATTTTATTTTGACCTTTCAGTAGGACTATATGTTTTAATTTCCTGATCATTCTACAAACAAATCAAGGACAAGTTTACTTTAGCGAATAATTATTGGTTACTTTTGCAGGAACTATAGGAAGAGCTGGAAGTGACCTTTAACTTTTATATTGACCTTTATGGTTTTAGTGTGAACAATTAATATTGTAATTTGCATGTTAATTAAGGCCAACCTTCTCAGCAATTTCGGTTAAATTTGAATTAATAGTAAAACGTTAATGCATTGACCTTAAAATTTGACCTTGGCCTGTGACCCTGACCTTTGAGTATTATGTAGCTTAGTGTTATTTCTTTACTTCTGCATACACTTTCTGGATATATCTATTACGATTGATGAGAACCCATAGGTCGGTTACAGGAAATTTATATTTATCTATTTTTTACATTTTGCCTTACCTCTGACCTAGAATTTGAAATATATATGTGGAATTATTTTAAGAAAATATCTATGTAAGCAACACCTAGGTGAAATTCATATAATTTTTAACACCACTTTTAATAACTGAACTCTGATCTAGACCTTTATGAAAGGAAATTAAAATATTGCATGCCAATTTAATTGACAATTCAAGTTTGTATATCATTTCTGATGAACAATTGTTATTTGGTTTAGGAAAAAATATGAATATAATTGGAAGTAACCATTGACCTCTATTCTGACCTATGTGGAATGTGTCTGATAATTTGCAATTATCCTTTTTTTTTTTTTACCAAGGTCAACCATTTCAGCAAAATTGGTGAACTTTGAATAAACCATACAGAAGTTAATAAATAGACCTTAATGTTTTGTCCATAAGCTATATCCTTGACCTCTTAGTAATATTATATTTTCTATATGTTGACCTTTGTGTAGCTATTTTAGATAATTATGCTATGATGGACGAAAAACAATCCATTAATTTAGAAATATTACTAATGCATATGACGTTGACCTTTTCTTCTTGGCCTTTCACCTTGATATTTGAAATATATATGTGGTCATTATTCAATAAAATGCATACATAAACAACATCTAAAAGAGCTGTGTTGGTGAAATTCTGTTTATTCTAACTAAAAAATCTTGGTTTACTCACGCCTGTTCTACTGCTGTCCGCAATAAGGAGGAAGCATTCAAACGGTACCGACACCTTAAAACTCAAGACTCTCATTCTTCCAATGTTTCTGCCCAGAATCAAGGCAAATGTGTTCTTCGACTTGCCAAACACTCTTTCATCAATAATAAATGCACTGAACTATCCAACTCTAGCTCTTCCCAAGTTTTCTGGCATCTAGCCAAAAACCTATCCAACAATTTCTCTTCCTCGTCTTTCCCTCCCCTTTCCCACTCTGATGGCACAACCATCACTTCTTCCTCTGACAAAGCTAAACTCTTCGCTCAAACCTTTGCTAGAAACTCCACCTTGGATGATTCCGGTGCTATTCCTCCCTCTCCCCCCTCCTCTCTCTTACTTATGCCTAATATCCTTATCTCTTCTAAAGATGTACTTTCTACCCTCTCTGGGCTTAACACTAATAAGGCGTACGGTCCGGGCGGTGGTCCTCCTGTTGTTCTCAAAAACTGTGCTTCCGTGCTGACTCCCTGCCTAGGCAAACTCTTTCGTCTCTGTCTATCCTCTAACGTCTTCCCTTCATGCTGGAAGTTTGCTCACATTCAGCCTGTCCCAAAGAAGGGTGACCACTCTCAACCCTCCAACTATCGTCCAATTGCTCTCATCTCTTGTCTTTCTAAAGTTTTTGAAACTATTCTTGCTTCCAAATTTCTTAAGCATTTCTCTTCTCATAATCTGCTCTCAGATCGCCAGTATGGCTTCCTTAAGGGTCGCTCTACTGGTGATCTTCTTTCATATCTTACTAACTCTTGGTCATCCTCCTTTCGAGACTTCGGTGAGACTTTTTCTATTGCACTAGACATATCGAAAGCCTTCGATAGAGTCTGGCACAAATCTTTAATTTCTAAACTACCCTCCTTAGGTTTCTATCCCTCCATCTGTGCCTTTGTCTCTAATTTCCATTCCGGCCGTTCCATAGCCGCGGTTGTGGACGGCCATTGTTCACTTCCTCACCCTATAAACTCCGGTGTTCCTCAGGGCTCTGTCCTATCTCCTATTCTCTTTCTAATTTTTATAAAATCCGTTTTCGGGGGCTCTGTAGGACCATTTTTTAAGCTTTTTGAGCGGTTTTTCGTGGTTTTTCCTTCATTCCTAACCCATTCGCTATTGTTTCTGGAATAAAACCATTTTTTGAAAACCGGCCGGGTTCTGGTGCGCAAACATTACAAAACTAGCCGGGGCTCCACGGGTTAATAACTAAACTTTGGCATTGACCATTAAGAGTGCAAATATTATGTTTATTGCATAAACATGTTGACAAATTAAACATGTATGTATATTTGGATGCCAGCAAAAATTCAGCTTGGGTGAAATTATGATTGTAATTGGAATTGACCTTTGACCTTTATTTTGAGCTTCGTGGAATCTGCCTGGTATTTGCAGTTTTTATTCTTATACCAAGGTCAACCTTTTCAGTGAATTTGGTAAAATTTGAATAAACCATAAGAAAGTTACCATACTGATCTTAACATTTAACCTTGATCTATGACCTTGACCATTTAATAAGACTTTAGTTTTGTATTTGTTGACCTTTGTATAGCTGCTTTAGATAATCCTCAACGTTTGGCGAAATTATATCCATCAGTTTAGAAGTAATACTACAAAATCTGATTTCGACCTTTATCTTTGACCTTGGACCTTGAAATTTGAAATATAAGTGTCATACAATGATTTTCGTCAGGTTTGCGTATTGGATCTAGTGAGTTCTATCAATACTGGAGATATCAGAGTTCATACAATACATGCATTGAAGGCAAGCAGAGGATACATATAACACCTAAATTAAATTTAACCCTTATTTAGAGCGAGCAACATAAGTCGAGTTAAATAAAGCTGGACTATGTGGCGGCGCTCGACATAACTCGAGTGGCAATTTCAGCACGTAATGTGGCTGAGAGAGAGAGACAAGTGGTGGCAGGAGACTAGCGAGCGTATGACTGCTCCAGACCACCGCGGCGAACCTACTGACACAAATCTCAGCTCCCTCCTCCCTCTCTCACTCGCTACATACTCAATTATGTACTGAAAGTACCGAATTACCTGCTTTTTGCACTCGCGTTGCACGGTTATTGCAAGAAAACTATCCATCATACAAGGATCGTTATGGTGTCATTCGAAAGCTCTGTTTATGCCCTTTCAGGGATAGGTACTTGTTTTACGTTCTGGGTCTTATTTAGGCATGAAAATGATCACGTAAACAGCCCTATTTTGGCTAAAAACACCCCGCTGTGCGGTACACATAAATAAACCGCATAGGCCGCTCGTAAGGTGTTAAAGAACAGTTTCTTTCAAACTTAAGTTTTATGTACGTATATAAGAGATAATAAGTTTTAACAGTGAACAGATAAGTTTGTACAACAGTAACTAATACGCTTCAAGCACGAGCGAGGATCTAGAGGGAGCTCAGGTATAAATATAGGTTTAACTTTCATCTTACATAATTACCCAACACTTATATGTTTGAGAAAACACTGAATAGTAGTAATATAGTCAGACGGTAATTATATCTTTAACTATAATATTTAATGACACTTATTTGACGAGTAGTAATCTTGAGTCACTATACTAGACTCTACTATTGACAATCGCACCTGGCGCACTGGTGAGAATTTTAACAGAGTCGATATGTGAGGGGCTCCAACAATATAATCACTTTCAGAATTTAGACAGAGTCAATATCATGGGACTCTAACTTCTGAGGCACCTTACGCACTGGTGAGAATTATAACAGAGTCGATATGTGAGGGGCTCTATCTTTATATTAACTTGTAGAATTTAGGCAGAGTCGATATCGTGGGACTCTAACTTTGTAGGGGCACCTTGCGCACTGGTGGTAATTTGTTAGAGTCGATATACTAGGGACTCTAACTTTCTAGCACTTGTATGATTTCTGTCGGAGTCAATATCTTGGGACTCTAACTTCTTATACCTCGTCACCGGTATTAACTTCTTTACGTGTTTCTCTAATATCTCCAAAATTGAACACTTGAAGTCAAAGGGTTTTTTAAGGGGAACAGCTTGTAGTCTTTTGAGTCTCCGTGGGGCCGTCCAGGTTGGACTGTCGTGTGAAGTAGTTACAGATGGATTAATGTAATGGTGTGGGGTTTTGAATGAGGCTCCGTAAATATATAAATATATCTGGGTACCTCATCGGACGAACGCGAGTATATATAGCATATAGCTTAGGGATACTCGACTATCCTGACCTTTATATTAATCCCGTGATGAAGTTCTGTTCAGGTACTCTTGATATAGGGTCTTTAATTAACACTCAACGAGAGGCCTAGCTGGTATATTTGACCGTGCCGCACGCCCAGCGTTTTTTTTTACCATAAATGGCGTTGTTTCCGTGCTCTTTTTCATGCATAAACAAGAGCCAGAGCGTAATACAAGTATGTATCCGTGAAAGGGCGATAATTGAGCTTTCCAATGACACCAGAACCATCCTTCTACAATCACTGGTTGTCTTGCAACGATCGTGCAACCGAAGGGCAAAATTGCTAAAATACGATCATTTCGTTACATAATTACGTGTGTAGCGAGTGAGAGAGGGTGGAGTAGTGTGGAGTACATGTCAGTGGGCCCACGACGGTCGTGGCGAGCGGTCCTGAGGCAACCTACGCTCCTCCCACCGCTCGGCTCTCTCTCAGAGCTAATATTGCGCCAAAATTGCACACAGACTAAAGGCGGGCCCCGCCACATAGTCCAGGTTTTTAGATACGAACTTAAGTCGGGCCCCAATAGACAAGGGTTAATATAATGCCTCAGTTATGACGAATTGGCACTATGTCGGGATAACGCGAGGAGACAATATGGCTATGGCCACTCTTGTCTTTCTCGACTACCACTGACCTTTGTAAGAGGTTCAAGGAACTCGGGGCGGTGTTTAAACCCTTTAGTTGCAGAAGTCAGACCAATAGTATGCTACAGACAAATGCACCAAGGACTTCCATATGCAGAGTGCCGGTTAAGGTATATCGCGGAGCCCTGAACTACACAAGTGACTTTGGTATGCCAACTATCTCTAGGTAGTTATTAAAGAGTGCGGTTTTAATAATAAATGGTGAAATGTGGGTATGTCCTGGTACTTCAATCTTCTACTATTAAAGGTGCAGCCTATTCAAGGTTCTATGTTAACAGATGGTATGCCACACAATTAACAACGATCCCTCAATAGGGAAAGTAACTCCTCAGACCTGTGAGATATCCGGTATGCCGTTTATCACCAACTGAATGGGAGGGTAACTTTAGGACCTTACAACCTGGTATGCCAGTAATGCGAAGCACTAAAATTGCTTGCCTGTTCAGCATTCTTCAGCATAGTGATGATGTTGGCTGATATGTCCCGGTGTTGGTATGTGGGAGCATAAAGGTCATAGGTGCTGTCAGGGGTTAATCCGAGGGATTAGGAGGATCCTCTAGAAGCTGGTGGGTGAAGATTTTGGCCTTTTGGTGGAACAGGGGTGCAAGTGCTTACTTGGTTGGTGGTGATAGGAGTCCTTTTCGTCCTGGCTGAACACTATTTTCCTTTTCTGTTGTTCTTGAGGGGTAGAAGATATATTGATGTTCTTCCCGGGTGTAGTAGGCTTCTCTTCTGGCGGTGAGGACTGGTGGTGGGGAAATATTATTACTCCTCAGGAAATGG
Source organism: Paralithodes platypus (assembly GCA_032716605.1). NCBI lineage: Eukaryota > Metazoa > Arthropoda > Malacostraca > Decapoda > Lithodidae > Paralithodes > Paralithodes platypus. The sequence goes on along the minus strand of CM064511.1, from coordinate 12,080,597 downwards.
TAAACAAATGGTGCGTGTGTTGTTTCTTGTACGCGTGTTGTTTCCTGGGGCCGCATTTCTTGGTTGGTATTTCTTTTTTTCCTCCTGTCTTCTGTCCTTTATTCTTCTTGTATTCCGTTGATTGTTGATTGCTGTGGGGCAATTTAGGAATCCGGGGCATAGTAGATGTTTTGGTAGGCAGGGCTTTTTTCTGTGTTTCTTCTATTGTTTTTCCTATAGTTTCCCTTTTGTTTGGGGTGGGGAAACGCTTTCTTTGGTGGTCTCCTTTGTTCTTTCTTGTCTTATTTTCTTCATGAGTTCCTCCTTGCTTCCTTGTTGTTTTCTTTGGTGGTTGTAGGGTAGTATTTTTGTTTTCGTTATTTGAATAAGTATGGCATATATTCAATCAAATTGATATATATATATATATGCATTGTCCAAGAGAGATATATTGGTGAAATTATAATTATATTTGTAGTATTTCTTTTCTTTTCTCGACTATACTACTTATGTGGGGGATAAATCGACAGTCATCTAGAAGTTTGTATACTTTATTTAACAAAACTTCCTAACTACTCTAATAACGGTTTCTCTGTTCGGGCCGAGATGAGTTCAAGACACGGATTGAATAATACGTCGATTCACAATAGGTTGTTCTTTGGAACCCTAGAGCTCCCGTTACTCCCTAGCTGAATTCCCGTTATTCAGGTATTGACTCAAGTCGACTTCGATCCAAATGCACGTTATTAGTTTCTAATTTACTAGAGTTTATTCTGTGCCCTGCTGTGTCTACGGTGGAGACCAGGGCCTAATAAAACAATCGTTATTTACCATTTTAACCAAAACTGATATTCTTTATCTATCCTTAAGAATTAAACACGTCCACTGGGCTTATTGTATCAACTCTCGAGACCAAGGCATTAATACATATAATCCCTGTACTACTCTTTCCTATATCTTACATTAACTCATATAACAAAGACGTCGTTACAACAAGGGTACCTTAACACTCTCTGAATAGACAATAGATTCTTACAAATGAACCGGCCGGAATTACAAGTTAGTTAGATTTTCTTCTCAAATACAATCTTGGAGTCTAGTATACAGTTACGCACATGAACAGGTTGTTTACACTCTTTACCTCGATAAATCTAATTGATAACACTTCCCACTTATACACTCCCGCAATCCTATTACAAATAAGCTATATTAACAATACACACTTAATCGATAATATTTCTTAAATGGGTAAACTATACCTCAAGTCCTCTACATGGAAAAGCATCACGGTTACTCCTATTACAAATAAGCTATATCCACAATACACACTTGATCGATAATATTTCTTAAATGGGTAAACTATACCTCGAGACCTCTACATGGGAAAGCGTCACGTTTATAATCCTTTATATAACTTCTTATGAATACATTACTTATAGTTGACGAGACGTCCTTAACGCTCCCTCAAAACTATCCCTATTTCCTCGCAAATGATAATGGATATAGTATCCTTTTTAACAAACAAGTTCGTTATTTATGTGGACGAGTGTCCTTTCCTATCTTATAACTGAACTATCGGGCAACTTACCCAAAATTGATTTCCCCTGAGACTATTGGTTGCCCCTCTGTCCTCAAGAAATGATTTACCCCTTTTTACTTGATATACTTAAATCTTTCCTATCAGATCCCATCTAATTACACTCTCGGCATTGCGCCTTTGCTAACAAAAATAACTATTCTTAATACATCATCCTTTTATTTACATGTAAGTCTAGAATCTTTTCTCTTTAGTTTGTCCTATATGGACACATCAATTATTATAGGAACCACCAGGTTAGTCAAGTATTTTCTCTCTTTCTGTTTAAGTCATATTCGGGCCCAATATGGGTCCTGTAAAAATATATCTTTTGTCTGTGGTCAAATGCGTGTGCTGAAACTGTTTTACCACCTCAGAGCTGGCCAATAGCACTTCTGAAAGTCCTCACTCCCGTCCACTATTTGTCGACCCTCTTGAATCGCTTGGCTAAGAGTGTGTAGACCAGCGATGTGACGACAGGCGGCAGGATACTTATGGTGTATCCCCTTTGTGGGCGACAGTGACGAAAATTCAGGGATGGTCTGTGCTGGAACTTTAGGTGGGGGCAGGGTAGCTGGAATGGTGGTTTCAGAGTTCCCTTGAGTGCCCGAGGGAGAGAGTAAGCAGGTTGCAGAAAACTAACCCAGTGGGCTCCGAGGGGTGAAAGAACTCTGTAACCTCTCCACCCCTCCCTTTATAGTCCCGCCCCCTTCTCTCCCGCGCTGTGATTGGCTGAGCGGTTCGCGCGGCAGCCCGCTCGCTTTGATTTCTCGCCTTCTCCACCTCCGCTCTCCTCTCCTCATAATAAGTTCCTGGAAGCTGGTTACAAATGTTTTCCAGCGGCTTACGGGAGTATATAGGGCTGGCACTGAGGTATTGAACCTACTGCAACCAGAGGAAACTGTCTGTGAAGAGAATGAGAGCGATTTTATAGGTGAGGTGGAGAACTCAGCCTTGCTCTCCGAAAATGGAGACCACTGATTGGCTGGCTGGGAAGTTGTAGCGTGTTGATATTTAGAACTGTCAAAATCAGCTGGCAAGGCCAGCAAGTCTAGGGGAGCGCGGTGATTGGTGGAGAGCTTTTCTACCTTATCACCCCCTACTAACTTAAGGCGAGCTCCTGAGATCGCTGTAACACTGTTCCCTTGAAATTTTGGCCATCCGGCTGCCACTCCACCAGTCCACTGTGCTCACAAAGGCATCTGTGAAGCTGGAGTGCAGGATTTTGATTTCCCACGGCAGTTTTAGCTATTATAACTTGGCCGGGATGACTAAGAAGCTGTTTGAAGGCCCTGGTAGTGTTTATTCTCTGTCCTTTTCCATCGACTATTGCTACTAGTCGACGGAGTCGGTACTGAGGGTCAGAGGGGAGAGGCATGGTGCCTTGCAACTGACAGGTACGTGCCTCGGGGGTCCTATTTACCCTCGTCCGGGTACATGATTGGTGGACGGCTAATCCTACCGCTAGGAGTACAAATTTATGTGGGGCCCGTGGGTTTAGACGCTCTAGCTGGGTTTTTATCCGGAACATCAGTCAAGGGGTTTTCTCTAGGTTCATTTACTTTAGCTGAGGAAGAGCCAATTATACGTTTACCTTCCAGAAATACGTCTCTCGTTTCTACCTCGTCTCGAAAACACTCTTCCTCGCTACTTAAAGTCTTATTGAACTCTCTCGGGAGATCTGAAACTTCGCTGTTTGGGATCGTAGACTTTTCATCATCGGTAAACTCATAGTAATCCTCTTCCCACTAGGCGCGGTTTCTTCGTTTCTTACCTTTTCCCCTTGCCCGAATTCAGGGAGACTCTGGTTAGGTTTGTGACTAAGAGACCACCATAACGGAGAGTCCTTCGAATAGTTCCGGTTCAGGTTACGACCTCCAACATTAGGTCGAGCTGTGGAAGTACTAAAGTCATCAACCCGACTTCTATCTCCCCTTCGCTCCCTTCCTCGCTACTCCACTCGCTCATATCTGGTGGTAAAATACCTTCATATCGTTTAGTGTGACGAATATGGGTAGTCGACACAATATCTCCATGATGCAAGTAGAACACCTGATAGGGCCCGTTTATCTCTATAACCCTGAAGGGACCCTCGTATTTCTCTTCCAGCTTACCAGCTCGGGTGGGATCATGTCTTTTCACCAGAATATACTCCCCCCGGTAATGAGGATTATTTAGAGGAACGTTCTTAGGCTGTTGCTTGGTAATATAATCATGAACTTGCTGCCGTTGCTCCCCTTGTTCCTTTAAATATTGTCCTGGTTGGGAATATGTGGCGGAAGGACGGGGGTAGGGTAATAATCGTTCTTGAGGCAATTTCGGTGTGATTCCGAAAATAATCTCATATGGAGAATACCCAGTAGTCCTACAAACCGTGGTATTTACCCCCCAGACAATTTTTGGTAGAAGTTCTGGCCAACCTCGGATGATTCTCTCCCCTTGTGAGCTCAGACTAGCCCGGATACAGTTTGCTAACACCTTATGGTTCCTTTCACATACAGCATTCCCCTGGGGGTAATACGGGGAGGTGTGCTGTATCGGTAGCCCAAGGCTTCTCTCAAGTGTTGCCAGATTTCATCATTAAATTCTTTTCCCCTATCACTCAGAATACCTCCAGGGGTACCATATACAAAAATGACCTTTTCTAGGATAACCCTAGCCACAGTTTCGGTTTGCTTGTCCGGAATGGCGCAAGCAACCGTGTATTTGGAAAAGACGTCGACGCAGGTTAAGATGTACCTTTTGTTCGTCTGTCGGGGCAGTGGTCCCATAATATCCACATATAATTGGTCCCACGGTTTACCGGCCGTAATATGTCCGGGCGACTGTCTAGGTCCCCGTCCATCTTTGCCCCTTTGACATCCCAAACAATTTTGAACAACTTCTTTAACAATCTGGTCGGCCCTCTTGGTCCAGTACCTTTCATTAAATTGCTTTAGAACTCGAGACTGTCCCAAATGAGCCCCCCTTCCTGCTTGTCTGTGAAGGATTTGGATCATGTGTTTAGCCTCCGAATCATCAAGTACTATCCGATCTTTACAATCCCTCCAGGCTCCCTCAGAGAATTTTACTTTGTCGCCATACCTAGGGTCATGCTCTTTCCAGTTAGGTTCAGTGTGTTGGACGAGTGCTACCGGTAGTCGAGACAAGCCATCAGCATTAGTGTGCAGTTTACCTGGTCTATGTCTAACTTCAAAGGAGTATTCCTCCAAAATCCCCTTCCACCTAACAAATAATCCGTCTTCCGTTTTAATTTTCCTGAGCCATTGCAAGCTATGATGGTCCGTGATAACTTCGAAATGGACCCCGGCTAGGTAGGGACGGAAATATTGTACAGCCCACACTAGAGCTAGACATTCCTCTTTTGTAACGCTGTAATTCTTTTCGCCCTTATTCAGCGTCCGGCTAGCACACGCTACTATGCTTTTCTTTCCGTCCACTTTCTGGGCCAATACGGCTCCGAGCCCTTCATCAGAAGCATCAGTGTATAGCTGAAACGGCTTGGTAAAATCCGGATGACCAACTATGGGTTTAAATGTTAATTTTTGTTTCAGATGATCAAAAGCTATCTGACAACTCTGGTCCCAGTCGAACCTCCTCCCTTTTTCCAGTCTCTTAGTCATGGAGCGAGCAATTTTTGAAAAGTTGGGTAAAAACCTTCGATAATAGGATGCCATTCCCAGAAACGCTCGGATCTCTTTGACAGAGGACGGGGGTGAGATTTCTGCAGTAGATCTCACTTTACGTGGGTCCGGTTGAATACCTTTACTGGAAACCACGTGCCCTAGATATGCCACCTCACGGGCCCCTAATTGGCATTTTGAAGGTTTCAGTTTAAGTCCTGCCCCCCTGATTCTTTCTAACACTTCTTGTAGTCGGTGAATATGCTCCTCCCAACTAGTAAAAAAAGATTAAAATATCATCCAAGTAGGCTAAACAAGTTTTCCAGGTTAATCCCCTCAATACTTCGTCCATGACTCTAGTGAAACTGGCTGGTCCGTTGCAAACTCCGAAAGGCAAGACGGTAAACTGGTAGAGTTTGCCTTCACTCGTGGCAAATGCGGTTTTTTCTTGGTCCTCTGACCTAACTGGTATCCAGTATCCACTCTGTAGGTCTAGGGTAGAGAACCAGGTGATTCAAGTGAGTCATCAAGGGTTGTGCGTCTTTGATGGTGACATCGTTTAACTTTCGATAATCTACACAAAACCGAGTAGACCCATTTTTTTTTTCACCAGGACTACTGGAGATGACCACGGACTGTAGGACTCTACTACGATCCCCTGCTTAATAATTTCCTCGACTTGTTCCTTTTCTTTTTGCCTCATAATGGGATTCTGTCGTCTATAGGGTTGCCTAATAGGAGGCCCTTGAGTGTGTATCTCGTGGGTTTGTCGGGTTCGGGCCGATCCGTGGTCCCCTTCGTTTTGAGCAAACACATCTCGGTACGTCCAGAGCAATTCATGTAAGGTATTTGCTTGATTTGATGTTAATTGTTTCGGAATTTCAGGTAAGTTCACAGGTCCGTCAGTTCCAACAGTGGTGGGTTGAGCGGGGGCGACTTGTCCTAACAGTTTTCCTTTTTGATAATTAATTGTGTCATCGCCAAAGTTGGCTAAAACTAGTTTCCTCTGGTCAGTAGTAATAAAGGTGGGAGATATTCTCACTTTATTCTGTGCATCAGGTTAAAAAATCCCGGCAGTCATGCCCGAGGTTGGAGGAATCTCTATAATTTTCCAAGATCAAGGGGGGATAGACAGTTTTCCTGTGGTAGCTACTATTTAAGGGCGTAGAGTGGTCGTTGTGTCTTTCGGCCCACACTGGATAGTTACCCACAACTGTCTCATGAGATCTATCCCCAGATACCCATCGACTCCACTGTTCGGTTTTCCCGATGAAACACAGAAATCGGTGGTGAATTTAATTGGTAATTTGCAGTTATCATTCTTATACCAGGGTCAATCTCTTCGGCGAATTTGGTGAAATTTGAATAAACCATAATGGAGTTACAATAATGACCTTAACATTTGACCTTGATCTATGACCTTGACCATTTAGTAACACTTTAGATTTTTACATGAGGGCCTTTGTATAGCTATTTTAGATATATCTTCAACGTTTGGCGAAAATATATCCATTTGTTTAGAAGTAATACTAATACATCTGATTTTGACCTTTGACCATGGCCTTTCACCTTAACCCCCACACACATAATTTGCTAACTTACTGACAGGGTGGTGGAGTGCCCGGTATTTCCCTCACAACACTCTCTCTGACACTGAGGTACCGGTAGACGTTGGAGGTATTTGGGATTGCCACCAACCGACAGATTCCCTAACTTATCGAGCTCAATATGATGCAAATGCATCATATAACTTACTTATTGAGCTATTTCACTAAGTTCATATGACGAGATCGCGTCATATGATACTTTTGGGCATACCGCCATATGACGCAATCGCGTCATAGATGTCGGAGGGGGTTACCCTTAGGAATATTCAATTAAAAGTTGGCCAGTATGTATGTCATATACATAGCATGTAGCATTCCGAATATAGAGAAAATTGAATGAGTAGTTAAAAAGTTGAAAAACTGACCTTTATCTTTGACCTTAACCTTTGAATGAGGTCAATTTCCTTTTTTGACTGACATCCGTACTGACCGTCTGAATTTATGTGTAGTAATTTCGTAAGCATCAGTAAATAACCCTGGGAGGAGATATTGTACGGACAGACAGACAAGTACTTATTACTGTTCATATTGTCGATGCCTTTGATGATTTTGAACACTTGCATTAAGTCACCTCTTAATCTGCACTTGGTTAAAGGAAATAGATTTAATTCTCTAAGACGCTCCTCGCATGGTTTGTTCTTTAGACTAGGTGTCATTTTGGTAACCTTACGTTGAATTCGTTCTAGCTTGTCTATATCTTTTTGGTAATAAGGGAACCAGGATTGAACGCAGTATTCCAGAAGAGGGCGGACTAAGGAATTGTCAAGAGTTAGGATAACTTCTTTGGATTTATGCTCAAATGACCTGCCTACAAAGCCAATTATTTTGTTTGCTTTCTTAACAACTTCTGAACATTGTTGACTCGGTTTTAGATTGCTCGATATTGTTACTCCCAATTCAGTTTCTCTGCAGTTTCTCTTAAGCTGAGTGCCATTCATCAAATAGTTTGCCTTCTCATTTTGGTTTCCAATTTGCAGTACTTTACATTAATCCGCATTGAAACTCATTTGCCAAATTTGGGCCCAACATGACAACTTCTCTAGATTGTGTTGCATATCGTCAACCTATTCTTTTGGGAGTACGCTATTTGCAATTTTTGTATCGTCGGCAAACTTTGAGATTGTACAGGTGAGATTATCATCTATGTCGTTGATGTAAATTAGAAAGAGAATTGGTCCTAGTACCGATCCCTGGGGTACCCCACTAATTAATTGGTCCATTTAGGTGCCTTACTGTTTATGATTACTCTTTACTTTCTGTCGCTGATCAGGCCTTCTGAAAATAAAGGTATATAATATCTATAGCTTTACTCTCATCATATAGGTTGAGAATATCGTGGAAGAAGTCTAAGAGGTTTGTTAAGCTGGAACGTTTGTTATGAAAGCCGTGTTGAGTATCTTTAAGTATGTTATTTTCCTTTAAGTGATTAACGAGTTTGTCTCTTATGAGTGTTTCTAGCATTGTACATACAACTGAGGTTGAGGTAATTGAACGATAGTTACTGGGTAAGGATTTTCTGCCTTTTTTTTAATCTTGGTGTTACGTTGGCGAGCTTCCACTGATCAGGCATAGTCCCAGACTGTAAGGATTTATTGAAGAGCAATGTCAGTGGTTTCGAGAGCTCATACTTGGCTTCCTTTAGAACTCTGGGCGAGATCATACCAGGTCCAGGCGATTTATTTACCTTGAGTTTATCAAAGCATTTCAAAACTTCTCTCTCTGTAATGCTGATACCGTTTAAAACATCAGAATTATCAATCTGAATCCACGATCTTGTAGGGATGTTATTAAGGTCTTCTGTTGTAATATATGAGGCAAAGAAGGTATTGAGAGCATTACTCATGTTTGCTTCATCTGTTTAATGCATGGAGTACACACATACACCATTAATTCAGACCTATATATGATAATATGGTGAATCATTTACTGTAGACTACATATCCATTTCTATAAAACATTTTTTTTTTTTACAAATGCTAACTACACATACCTGTATACATTATACTGTACACCTTTACAGACAAACATGCAAGCATGTTTATTACAATATAGTATTAAAACTCATCCAACCCTTTACATGACTACACATATATACACGCACAATCAGCGTATATATTGTTAAAGGTAATACATTTGTCGATCTAGGTAAAAGGGATGTTGTAATTATTGGTAGTTTAATTAGTTATATACCTATTTTAGTAGTAACTGTTGATATTGTGTTAATAGAAAAGCTATTAATTTTCTTTTAAACCGAGATATTTCCTGTATATTTCTTACAATTTGAGGTAATCTGTTCCATACCTTAACTCCATGATATTTTATACATGTCTGAGCTTGACTAGAAGTCATGAGAGGAATCCTTAATAGATCAATTCCCCTTAATTTGTACCTTTCATTGTTACTAGGTGTAAACAAATCAGTGTTATTAAGGTTATGCATACATTTATATACGAACAACGCACTGTAGTAGGTATTATCCTTAAATTTAAATAATTCAAGTTTACTAAACAGTTCATTTGTGATGTATGTGATATCGTTCTAATTATCCTTTTTGTTTGTGATTTGTCAATAGTTAATAATTTGGTTTTACTAGTTGCAGCCCAAATTATGTGGCAATATAACAACTGTGGATCAGAGTTGGGTCAATTAACCGAACACAGTAACTAGTTAAGTTAAGTTAATTTTAAAATGTCATCAACTAAGTTAAGTTAAGTTAACACATATAGTCAAATTAACTAGTTAAATAAATTTTCAAGCTTAATCGGTTAAGTTAATCAATTAACTTTGACTAATTCTGTGCAGTTATCATTTGTTTATTATATGTTACCGATGTTACTGCAATTAGTTAGGATTACTATATTTGATGGAGATTTTCCACTTGTATTAAGATGACAGTATAATAGATAAATAGATAGATAGATGAACATTAAGTCATTGAAAATATATTCTGGATAACATTAGGCAGTTTTATTAAGGCTTGGAATGACTCCTCTTATAAAGAAGTTAAACACTCTAGTAAATCCGTCCATATGAGTATACATTTCATTCTTCTATTCAGTTAGACATAAGACAATTATACTACGCTCAGGAAAAGCCTCTCACAGTCAATTATTTTACCAATTTAGGATAGGTTCGTATTATATTTTCATAAGTTATAAACCATAATATTCGACCTAGAAAGGAGGTGTGCGCTCCACCGATCGCCTCCTAATCAGCAAATTTCGCAACATTCAACCGGGAAGAATAAGGTTTTACAAAATCCTTAGATTAATGCATTGGCAATAAAACCTAGGCCCCCCTTCTGCTGTGGGGAGATTGTAGGCACCAATCGATCAGGGCTAGACCCAGGTGAGGTTATAGGCATGTGATAAAGAGTCGCTGGAACTCCTGTTTCATTTGCTTGGCCTCTCTTACTGATTTTCTTTGTGCCTCATTTACACTGAGAGCAATCCAGCTAGCTATCACAAACACCTTCTCTTCCTATTGTTACGACCTGGCACTCGGGTACACAAGGGCTATCAATCAGGAATCGAATACGGCTCGCTGCCACAACGGAAACACACGATCCCAACCCCTGAGTACTGCCAGCCGAACAAAAAACACCAATACCCTCCAGAGTTCAATCTGCTATAACGGGGTATACAAGAACTCGGTACTAGTGTTCAACAACAGACTAATAAAGAGACAGGAATTCTCTAGTCTGGTCAACAATCAAACAAAGAAGTAAGAAACAACAACACCAAAGAATAGTGTTGGCCGAAGCCGAAGTAATCCACCCTTGACTAAGAACTTAAGAAGTCCTCCACCCTCTACTTCGGATCGGCACTATTACGTTACGTTAATTAATAGTCCTTAAGCATCGAGCAAGGAATCTTCTGAAAAAAGTTAGATGCTTCTCGGATGCTCGTAAGAAGTACGTATCGGATTTCGAACAGTAATTCAATAAGAAAAACACTGGCAATTAAATACTATTAAAGGTTTAAATTGGCATAAGAATAATTAAAAGAATATGCAATAGTAAATGGCAAACATTAAAAAGAAGTACTCCGCAAATGCAACGGCAATAGCCTACTCGGATTGTGCTCGTGGGCCACTAATCACTAAAGTAGCCAAGCTTGCAACACATGAAATCAATAGTGCATAAACAATATCATACATAAGGAAAGCTTCAATACTATTCTGTATCTACTAATCGAGTAAAGTCTAGCTGGGGTACTGTGGGCAAAAGGTAGCAGTGACTGAGCAAAAACGGCTCGTAGCCTAGCGAAGTCCTCACAACTGTTTAAAGTATTACGTTAACACTAACAAGTGCACTTTGAGAAATCCAGATCCCTTGTATCTGGTTTTCTCCCGGCTCCTTGACAAAGTAAAACAAGCTGTTAATAAAATACAGGGTGGTTAGGCTCTTGCCCTCACGCACTGTAAATTATTAACTCAACACAGTCAGCCGCGAAGACAACCTAGGCTTCACTGAACCGAAACGAGTATGCAGGTTTATCGCTTAACCACTGCATCAAACAACAACTCGTAACACAGAAAAGCCTTACCCCAGTCTAGAATTACCTAGACTAGCAGAAAACAGGAATAATAATAATAACACACAGGGAAATGCATAGACAAGTGCAACAAACATAAATCAATCCTATTCTAAGTTAACCCTTCCAAAATAGGCTATCTAATGGGCATGTATCTCATGAGAACTCAAGCGATAATACGTTGGCTGACTAGCTCTGCACCAACGGGACCATGGAAGTTAAAAAGGGTAGGGAAAAGAGGAGATAAGAATGTAAGGTAGTAGGGAAAGTTCACATCAGTCAGAAGAATATATATAGTTAGCAAGGGAAATGAGAAGTCGCTCTGCCTAATGAGTTCTGATCAAAAAATGGCTAGACTTCCCTTTTTATACTCGGCCCTCTAGTGAGCCCAACGTGAACTACTAAGGACCGCCCACTGACAATCATTACGTAATTTCTCTCTCTCCTCTGGGATAGACAAAGGCTTTCCTAGCACTGAGGGGAGGGGGAAGGGGGGGGGAGTGCTAGTGAGTTAGGCCCACCTCCCACATGGCGCACCCACTGACCCCCAACTGTGGCTGCCGCTTCTCCCATCATTACAAATAAGTTTTACACAATACTTATAACTAATGATATAAAATAGAACTCGTTGACTCAGATGAAAACAAAATACATATTCATATTACTTATAGTACAACGGCTCACATGAACTAAGTTAGGAAACTCTACATAGACTACAGCCAAAGTTCCTGCCCTGACGATCCTAGCGAGAGTGGGGCATGACTAGGCGTTCTGTACAGCATGCTCACACTGGACATGCGTCACACCTCCCCCAAGATTTTACTTGCTCAACCCTGAGCTAAAATCTGACAAACACAGAACCCCATCAAGCCCCTCACGCCCAGCGACCGCATGGCACTAAAACAAAGCTGAGTTTATCACCAAAACACATCTTATTATTAACCAAAAATTCACATTTTATAACTCCTCCCAACAATAGCAAAAAGACACAATATCATGCTCCCAGAGCGAGCTTACAGCAGCTCAGCCGTTTGATAGTTCGTGGACTACTCAAACTCTATAGGCTATGACAAACTTATACGATTACCTATATCAAAAGAAAGAGTTTTTTATATGATTTTTATATTTTAATATGTTTTTCCCGGCTGCACTATAAGGGCAGCCTATTTTCCTCCACTCAAACCCACACACCTGTGATAGCCTACGACTGATCATCCACCCTTGATAAACAATCCGCGATCACATTGTCACATCCAGCAATATGACGGATGTCCAGGTTATACTCCTGCAACATCAAAGACCACCTGGTCAGTCTCATATTGCGATTGTGAAATTGATTCAGGAATCTCAAAGGGTGATGATCAGATAACCACGACTGGGCCATAGGCTGGAACATACACCTCGAAGTGCCTGAGCGACAGCACAATCGCCAGTAATTCCTTTTCTATTGTAGAATAGTTCTTTTGTGCAGCATTGAACTTCTTAGAAAAGAAACTTACTGGGTGTTCCACACCTTCATTGTCTGTCTGTAGCAAGACGGCACCAGCCCCTACACCACTAGCATCTGTTGCCAGCTGAAAAGGCCTGTTAAAGTCTGGGGCCCTGAGTATCGGGTGAGTACATAGCAAATGTTTCACCAAAGTGAAAGCCTTTTCACACTCAGGTGCCCACAAAAACTTTTTGTCTTTAGATAACAAATCTGTGAGAGGTGCCAACACCGTTGAGTAACCTTTTATGAAGCGTCTGTAGTAGCCTATCATACCCAAGAATCTCATAATCTGCTTCTTAGTTGTTGGGTGCGGAAATTTATTGATAGCCTGTACCTTGTTCTGAGGAGGGCACACCTGTCCCCTTCCCACTACAAACCCAAGGTACTGCACAGTGGCTTTTACGAAGTCACACTTTGCCAAATTTACTACCAGACCTGCTTCACTAAGTTTCCGGAACAAGGTCTCAAGGTGCTAAGTCGTCATCATAAATGATTACATCGTCCAAATATACGGTGCAATTTGGAATGTCCTTTACAATTTCATTCATCAGGTTCTGAAACGTTGCTGGTGCATTCTTAAGTCCGTAAGGCATAACATTGCACCGGTAGGTACTCCCGTCCACAACAAAACCACATACCTCTTTAGCACGCTCGGACAAAGGTACTTGCCAGTAACCTTTTACTAAATCTACTTTAGACAAAAAACGAGCATTACCAATTTTGTCAACACTATCATCAACCCGAGGAAGAGGATATGGGTTAGTTGGAGTCAAACCGTTTAACCTACGGAAATCAATACAAAAGCGTACCTTGCCATCTGGCTTAGGCTGCAGTGTTACAGGCGAAGTCCACTTAACTGTGCTTTTCTCTATCAACCCTCTACCGAGCATATACTCCAACTCATCCCTCAGAGCTGGTAGTTTTATGGGGGGCACACGGTACGGGATTGACTTAAAGGGTAGATGGTCCCCCACGTCAACATCATGCATAGCCTGAGTAGTGAGGCCTGGGTGTTCAGCAAATACAGTGGGGTATGAACCGAACAACTGACGGATAGCATCAAACTGCGGCTCAGGCAAATGAGCTATAGCCTCGTCAGCCCTTAGGCTCGAGTTCCCCGCCCACTGATCCGCTGAAACATGTTGATCCCAGCTATCCTCCTCTGAAGCTTGACTGTCCCCCTCTCCTTCTCCACCACGGCCGCAACAAGCCAACACAGGGACAGTGAGAAGCTCAGAGGGGCGCCTCACATACTCTTTAATAAGGTTCACGTGACATAACTGGTTCTTTTTCCTCCTGTCTGGAGTGGCAACAAGGTAATCTAAGTCTGAAATTTTTTCTACAATTTTATAAGGTCCAGTGTACTTCGCAGAGAGGTGGTTACCAACCAAAGGCAACAAAATTAATACCTCTTGTCCTACAGTGAACTTCCGGAGCCTCACTTTGCGATCATACCTGTCCTTCATCAAAGCTTGTGATTCTGTCAAATTTCTACCTGCCATCTCCAGACTCTTAAGCATGCGCTCACGGCTTTCAAGCACATACTTTAATAATGGACAAGGCTGCACAGTCCCCTCCCAAATTTCTTTCAGCATGTTAAGGGGGCCCCTGACACGGTGTCCAAAAATCAGCTCGTTTGGACTAAATCCCAGGCTCTCACCAGGTACCTCCCGAGCAGCAAACAGCACATAAGGCAATCCAAGATCCCAATCCATACCGTTGTCAGCACAATAACACCTGAGCATGCTTTTAAGTGTAGCATGCCACCGCTCAAGCACCCCTTGACTCTCAGGGTGATACGCTGACGATACTACTGCTCGTATCCCATGCTGTTGCATTGTTTGCTTGAACATGTTGGAGGTGAAATTAGATCCCTGATCAGACTGAATCTCCTCCGGGTACCCGTACCTTGAGAAGTACCACAACAAGTTACTGACTACCGTCTTAGCCATTCCATTTTTCATAGGGTATGCATCGGGGTATCTAGTGGCAACATCCATTATGGTTAACAAAAATTTATTTCCCGCCTTAGTGGGAGGGAGTGGACCAACCATGTCAACAATAATTTTACTAAAGGGTGGCCCAATCACAGGAATAGGGTGTAACGGAGCCTTAGGAATAACTTGGTTCGGTTCCCAACACGTTGACAAATATCACATGAGTTTATCCATGACTGCACATGAGACTTCATCCCCGGCCACCAAAACAATTTCCCCAAAGCCGCCACCGTTTTTCTCACCCCTAGATGTCCTGCCAGTGGTGTCATGCGCCAACCTCAGTAGGCTATCCCTGCACTCCCGTGGCACCACCAACTGGTCCACTACTCCGGACCCCTTTTGCCAACTACGTTTAGGGTCTTGAAAACGCCTATAAAGGATGCCTTCTAAATAAAAAAAAATCTCCTGGCTGTGCATCGCCGTCCTCGTCGAGCTCTACAGCTCCATTAGCACACGTTTGGAGCTCAGGGTCCTCTAGTTGTAACCGACGTATATCTGAGGGTGCCAAGCGATCTAACTGCTCCCGGAGCAATGCATGACCTTCCCTGATACTGGGCTGCTCCCTCTGTCTCTCTCGATGTACATAACGTTGCTGTCGTGGAGACTCGTCATGCCCAGCCTCGTCACTCTCGATGACAGGCCCAGGGGCTACTCCAGAATTAAGTAATGGTGCTAATACTGAATCACCCAGGAGAGCCGCCGAGTCAAAACTCTTAAAACCAACTCCAGCTTTAGCCTCCTCCTGTTGATCGTTCCTCCGCTGGTCTGAAGACGGAGGACTAGGCTGTGACACTTTAGCTGCCCGAACTCGGGTGACAACACACGCCATGGGTTGTGTCTGGCACCGCTCGACCCACTCTTGCTCTTCCCTACTCACGTCGGCCGGCCTCTCGGCAACGACTAAGGGTAGAACCTCAGAAGCGGGCATTGCAAAGTCGTTGCCGAGAAGAAGGTCGACGCCCTCCACTGGCAGTTTCTCCACAATCCCGACATCCAATTCACGTGCCACACCATCCACCTCCAACTCCAACCGCACCAGCGGGTATGACCGAGTTGCATTAATACCCTGCACCACTACCACCCGAGCCGCGTTTATAGGGTAGCCAGTCAAGTTTTTCATCAGAGTCTGGGAAGCACCTGTATCATGCAAGACCTCTACTCCATGCTTGCGCCCCGCCCACATCACGCAACCCCGCCCTCTATGGTCGCAAAAAAACATCCTGAGCAGGGTTCGAGCCTCCCAGGTGCTTCTGCATTGGCTGTGCCTCAGCCTCTGACGAACTGCCCCAGGCAAACTCAGATGACTTCGGAGACACACCAATGTTGCAGGCCAAAGACACAGCTGCTGTAGGTGGTTTGCTAGACAGACTCTTGCAAAGTGCCCCTTTTTATGACAATGATAACACTCCAACTCCCCTTTGGGCTTCCCTTGGTACTGGGAAGTGCCCGGCCCCTTCTTAAATGGGACGGTGCTAGTCTTGTGGTCAGTCTCGGTATCATGGCTCTTGTACTTGTTTGCATAAGGTATATCACTAACTCGGGGGGGGGTGGGGCGTCACGCCCCTTGTTACCTGCCTCACTACGCTGGGCAGACCCGCACCCACGAATTAGTGATAGCCGGAGGTCAGCCATCTCAGCTGCCTCCTGTAGAGTTTTTGGGTTCTTTTCTTTAATAGTTAAAGTCATTTCTGCACCAGTACACTTATAAAACTGCTCGAGCAGAAACAGCTCAGTCAACTGTTCGGCCGTCTCAGCTTTCTCAGAACGTGTCCAGTTTTTAAGTGCATCTTTTAAGTCCCGGGCATGTTCAAGAAAGGTCGCCTCCCTAGTCTTTGTAACACCCCGAAACTTCAATCGATATGTTTCCGGTTGCAACTCGTATGCCCGTAGGACAGCTCTCTTCAATTCTGGGTAGTCAATGCAAGACTCTAAAGGCAGTGCATCATAAGCCTTCAGACCCTTACCCGTAAGTCTTGAGGAGACTAGAGCTGCCCACTTCTCTTCAGGCCAATTATGCTCCCTACATTTCTTCTCAAAACGATTAAATTCTGTGACTTTCAGTTTCACTAAATACCGGCACCAATTTGACTAATTGGGCCAAGGACTGTTCTCTTACTTGGCCCTCACGGCCCATCCAAGTCCCTGTCGACTCTGCACGAGACTTATCTAAATCTAATTTAGCACAATATTTCTCTGAGTCGTACCTAAGCTCAGCCTCATGCCTCCTAACCTCAATCTCATGCCTCCTGGTCTCATCCTCCTGCCTCCTGGGTCTCATTCTCCTGCCTCCTGGTCTCATCCTCCTGCTTCCTAGCCTCAATCTCCTGCTTCCTAGCCTCAATCTTAGCAAGCTCAAGTCTAAATACCATATCTGGAGACAGGCAGGAAGAGGAAGCTGCCACTACTGAAGGAGGGGGGGCAAAAACTGGGGAACCACCATGTGCACCACCCGAGGGCACTCCAATCTGCCAATTCTCATCCCTCTGTGGGAGAGTGCTAACCTCCGGTAACTGAGTGGACGGCACTGTGGGAGTCAAGTGAGAGGGGATCTGGGGAGGAACCCCCCCAAACGCCCTCTCCTCCGAAACCCCATGTCGCCCACGCAACACCCAGGAAATCAGCTCCCCCTTGGACATCCCTACTACATTGGAAATGCCCAAAACCTTGGCTATCAGGTGCAAGCCACAAACATCACCCCAGTCAGCCTCTCCTCCGTCACGTGGTACCGCTTACTCACAAAAACTCTAGCATCCTCCTCACTGGTTACTAACGGCACACCTTCAAATGGCATCTCTCGCTCATTCAGTGCTAATGCACGACATACTGAAGTCCACAAACAAATTCTCGAGACAAAAGTGTTAAACTTCCTATGCAAGCACTAATTACTAAATTAACTGGAGTCTCTTAAATGCTTTACTAATTGCCATACAAAAACAAATATTCTTCAATATGCACGCTAAAATACAAAACAAACAAATGTTGTACAACTCTGCAAAAATTTATACTGTTCACAAAATCCTAAGCAAGGTCGCCATTTGTTACGAACTGGCACTCGGGTACACAAGGGCTCTCAATCAGGACTCGAATACGGCTCGCTGCCACAACGGAAACACACGATCCCAACCCCTGAGTACTGCCAGCCGAACAAAAAACACCAATACCCTCCAGAGTTCAATCTGCTATAACGGGGTATACAAGAACTCGGTACTAGTGTTCAACAACAGACTAATAAAGAGACAGGAATTATCTAGTCTGGTCAACAATCAAACAAAGAAGTAAGAAACAACAACACCAAAGAATAGTGTTGGCCGAAGCCGAAGTAATCCACCCTTGACTAAGAACTTAAGAAGTCCTCCACCCTCTACTTCGGATCGGCACTATTACGTTACGTTAATTAATAGTCCTTAAGCATCGAGCAAGGAATCTTCTGAAAAAAGTTAGATGCTTCTCGGATGCTCGTAAGAAGTACGTATCGGATTTCGAACAGTAATTCAATAAGAAAAACACTGGCAATTAAATACTATTAAAGGTTTAAATTGGCATAAGAATAATTAAAAGAATATGCAATAGTAAATGGCAAACATTAAAAAGAAGTACTCCGCAAATGCAACGGCAATAGCCTACTCGGATTGTGCTCGTGGGCCACTAATCACTAAAGTAGCCAAGCTTGCAACACATGAAATCAATAGTGCATAAACAATATCATACATAAGGAAAGCTTCAATACTATTCTGTATCTACTAATCGAGTAAAGTCTAGCTGGGGTACTGTGGGCAAAAGGTAGCAGTGACTGAGCAAAAACGGCTTGTAGCCTAGCGAAGTCCTCACAACTGTTTAAAGTATTACGTTAACACTAACAAGTGCACTTTGAGAAATCCAGATCCCTTGTATCTGGTTTTCTCCCGGCTCCTTGACAAAGTAAAAACAAGCTGTTAATAAAATACAGGGTGGTTAGGCTCTTGCCCTCACGCACTGTAAATTATTAACTCAACACAGTCAGCCGCGAAGACAACCTAGGCTTCACTGAACGGAAACGAGTATGCAGGTTTATCGCTTAACCACTGCATCAAACAACAACTCGTAACACAGAAAAGCCTTACCCCAGTCTAGCATTACCTAGACTAGCAGAAAACAGGAATAATAATAATAACACACAGGGAAATGCATAGACAAGTGCAACAAACATAAATCAATCCTATTCTAAGTTAACCCTTCCAAAATAGGCTATCTAATAGGCATGTATCTCATGAGAACTCAAGCGATAATACGTTGGCTGACTAGCTCTGCACCAACGGGACCATGGAAGTTAAAAAGGGTAGGGAAAAGAGGAGATAAGAATGTAAGGTTGTAGAGAAAGTTCACATCAGTCAGAAGAATATATATAGTTAGCAAGGGAAATGAGAAGTCGCTCTGCCTAATGAGTTCTGATCAAAAAATGGCTAGACTTCCCTTTTTATACTCGGCCCTCTAGTGAGCCCAACGTGAACTACTAAGGACCGCTCACTGACAATCATTACGTAATTTCTCTCTCTCCTCTGGGATAGACAAAGGCTTTCCTAGCACTGAGGGGAGGGGGGGGGGGGGGGGGGGAGTGCTAGTGAGTTAGGCCCACCTCCCGCATGGCGCACCCACTGACCCCCAACTGTGGCTGCCGCTTCTCCCATCATTACAAATAAGTTTTACACACAATACTTATAACTAATGATATAAAATAGAACTCGTTGACTCAGATGAAAACAAAATACATATTCATATTACTTATAGTACAACGGCTCACATGAACTAAGTTAGGAAACTCTACATAGACTACAGCCAAAGTTCCTGCCCTGACGATCCTAGCGAGAGTGGGGCATAACTAGGCGTTCTGTACAGCATGCTCACACTGGACATGCGTCACACTATCCACTTCACTAGACTAAACATGCACATCACACTTCATTCCTCCACACCAAAATGTTAAAAAATTATTAATTATAGCTCAGCCCCGGAGTCCCCAGGGGGGGGGGGGGGGGACCATAAATGCCCCCACACTCGACCAACCATCCCCTGACGACATCACAACATAACCTGGACCTCGGCCTGTTACTTTTTCTATTGATTTCTGCAACATTCGCGGACTTTCTTCTAACTTTCACTCTGTTGAACACCATCTCTCCTCCTACAAACCTGATCTTCTCTTCCTCACCGAAACTCAGGTGTCTGTAGCAACATCCAGCAGCCCCTTTTCTGTATCCTACTTTCTCTATCCTAGTTTCAAAGCCAAAGGCGGATGTTGTGCATATGTGCACAACAAACTCACTTGTTCTCGTGTTCCCGATTTCGACTCCTCTGAATTCTCAACTTTATGGCTCAAACTTTCCTGTCATTCTCTAACTAAATATTTCTGTGCTGTCTATCTTTCCCCTAACTCTACCTAGTTTCTCAATTTCTTTGACTATTTAAACTCTACAGTGGAACACATTCTATCCATTTCTCCTTTCTCAGAAATCTCCATCTTAGGAGATTTCAACGTTCACCACCGCCAATGGCTCTCCTCTCACACTACTGACCCAGCTGGTAAACAAGCCTACGTCTTTTCAATCCTAAATGACCTAGAGCAGTTAGTTCAGCAACCCACCCGTATCCCGGATCGCCTCGGAGATCGGCCAAACATTCTTGAATTGTTTCTAACTTCTAACCCTTCTTCTAATACTGTTGATCTATTCTCTCCTTTGGGCTCCTCCGACCATAAACTTATCTCTGTCACCTGTCCTATCTCTCCAGTACGGCCACCCGATCCTCCTAGCCAGCGGCGCTTGTGGCACTTCGGCGCTGCCGACTGGGAGGCTCTCCGGCAGTACTTCTTTGATTTCCCATGGAATGATTTCTGCTTCCGTGGCCGGGGACCCTCGGAGAGTGCTGAGCGCATTACCGAGGTAATCCTATCGGGCATGGAAGCATACATTCCATTCTCTTTCTATCAGACTAATGCTAAAAAATCTTGGTTTACTCACACCTGTTCTACTGCTGTCCGCAATAAGGAGGAAGAATTCAAACGGTACCGACGCCTTAAAACTCAAGACTCTCATTCTTCCTATGTTTCTGCCCGGAATCAAGCCAAATCTGTTCTTCGACTTGCCAAACACTCTTTCATCAATAATAAATGCACTGAACTATCCAACTCTAGCTCTTCCCAAGCTTTCTGGCATCAAGCCAAAAACCTCTCCAACAATTTCTCTTCCTCGTCTTTCCCTCCCCTTTTCCACTTTGATGGCACAACCATCACTTCTTCCTCTGACAAAGCTGAACTCTTCGCTCAACTTTTGCTAGAAACTCCACCTTGCATGATTCCGGTGCTATTCCTCCCTCTCCACCCTCCTCTCTCTTAGTTATGCCTAATATCCTAATCTCTTCTAAAGATGTACTTTCTACCCTTTCTGGGCTTAATACTAATAAGGCGTACAGTCCGGACGGTGTTCCTCCTGTTGTTCTCAAAAACTGTGCTTCCGTGCTGACTCCCTGCCTAGGCAAACTCTTTCGTCTCTGTCTATCCTCTAACGTCTTCCCTTCATGCTGGAAATGTGCTCACATTCAACCTGTCCCAAAGAAGGGTGACCGCTCTCAACCCTCCAACTATCGTCCAATTGCTCTCATCTCTTGTCTTTCTAAAGTTTGTGAAACTATTCTTGCTTCCAAATTTCTTAAGTATTTCTCTTCTAATAATCTGCTCTCAGATCGCCAGTATGGCTTCCTTAAGGGTCGCTCTACTGGTGATCTTCTTTCATATCTTACTAACTCTTGGTCATCCTCCTTTCGAGAATTCGGTGAGACTTTTTCTATTGCACTAGACATATCGAAAGCCTTCGATAGAGTCTGGCACAAATCTTTAATTTCTAAACTACCCTCCTTCGGTTTCTATCCCTCCATCTGTGCTTTTGTCTCTAATTTCCTTTCCGGCCATTCCATAGCCGTGGTTGTGGACGGCCATTGTTCACTTCCTCACCCTATAAACTCCGGTGTTCCTCAGGGCTCTGTCCTATCTCCTATTCTCTTTCTAATTTTTATAAATGATCTCAAGTGTACCTCAATTCCCATCCATTCATACGCAGACGACTCAACCTTACACTACTCCATTAGTTTTTCAGAACACCCCAGCCAGCAATCCCTCAACGACAAACGTAATGAAGCCATGAAACTCTTAATTTCTGATCTAAATACTATCTCCAATTGGGGCAGAGAAAACCTTGTTACCTTTAATGCTTCCAAAACCCAAGTTCTCCATCTATCTACCCGTAAGGAACTCCCAGCGGATTATCCCTTATTCTTCATCGATACAAAATTCAATCCTTCATCTTCTCTCAATATTCTTGGTGTCTCTTTTTTTTCTGCTCTCAGTTGGAAGGACCATATTACCAGTTTTGCTAAGGCAGCCTCCCAGAAGCTGGGTGTGCTCAACCGCCTTAGGGGGTTCTTTTCCCCTGCACAGCTTCTTGCTCTGTACAGGGGCATAGTGCGTCCTTGTATTGAGTATTGTTCACATGTGTGGGGAGGTTCCTCCCACAACACTCTCCTAGACAAAGTTGAAAGGAAGGCCTTTCGTATCATTAAGTCCCATCCACTCACCAACTCTCTACAATCTCTCTCTCTCCGCGGCAATGTTGCATCTCTCTCGCTATTCTATCGCTACTATAATGATCAGTGTTCCTCAGAGCTTTCCCAGTGTATACCACATCCTTTACGTAGGGCATGTGGTACCCGTCTTGCAACTCGATCCCACCCCTACTCTGTGCAACTCTCCAACCCAAGAGTGAAACGTTACTCTCAAACTTTCTTCTACTCAACATCTGAGCTCTGGAACTCTCTCCCAGAATCAGTCTTTCCCTCTTCCTATGACTTAAATTGCTTCAAACTCCGTGTGTCCAGACATTTCGACTCGACCGTCCCTTGATTTTGGCCCTGTCACTCTTTCAACTATGGGGGAGGCACTCGCTATAGGCAGTTCTGCCTTTTGCCTCCCTCAATCACATAGAAAAAAAAAGAAAAAAAAAAGACAATAGAGTATTTAAGGGGGTAGTACTCGCTTTTTCTGGACACCCTTCTCCCTCATGTTCAGCATATTAGTGTTCAGGTTTTAAGAAATTTGTTCGGTTAGTTTGATGATTATGACACCTTTCGTCCCATTTCTTCGTCAATGTCAAGACCTTTCGTGCCGTTTAGATGTTGATTTTATCTTGGCGAGCGAGAGCGAGCCTCTAATTTTAGAAGGAACCGGCCAGGACATTTGTCTATCTAAAAATTTACAAAACAAAATTGAAAGGGGGTCTAGGGGGTGTTTTTCTAAGCTTGATGGAGGTCTAGCGAGGAAACTAAACACATAAATTAATAGATAAAGATATAGGCCAAAACGCCAGCAGTACCCCCCTTAAGGTGACGGCATTTTGATCAAACGTTTATTCAGTAACTGCCAGAAAAGAAGTACTATAGTCTGTTCCTTATAAGTAGGCCAGCAATTGTGACCTCTAACCTCTTGTAACTCATGAAGGGCTAGAGCAAATGAGCTGATATTTCTATCATTCGGGAAGAGTCTACCAGTAAATCGGTAGGACAATTTACAGCCCATTTGTTCCATCCTTTGCTGAGTTATAAGAGGTTGGGTGTTTTAATGTTGGCCTGCTTATACTGAATAGACTATAGTGTGATGTCATCTGCATAGTATCCAGAAACACGCAAGTGTCCGATCCTCAACTCAGGGGCACATGGTAGATTAAAGGGGGTGACCTGCTTTTTTTCTCCTTTTCTCTCTTTCTCTGGCTTGTATCCATTCGGCCCCATTGACCCTACTGTTTTAAGACGTTTATCGTCGTCCAGGTGTCGATTTCTTCTTGGCGTGCGATAGCGACCCGGCATTGTATTAGTTGAGAAGTGAATAACTTGACGTTAATTCAACATAAGAAAGATATAAATCTAAATCAACTCATAGAGGTACAATAATGAATATACATTTTGAATTAACGTCAAGGTATTCACTTCTCAACTAATATCCGTATTTACATATAACTTTGTCACTGCGTGTGTGCCTACGCAGTATTGTCTAATTACCTCGCTTCACTCGCTACCTCCCGTTTGCTATTTACCTTCAGGATATTAGTTATTGTATTGTTTGAGACTAACCTCTCTGTGTTTATTTATACTATACTTTACATAGTTATCTTGTATACTTCATGATACTATTTTGCAATTGCATATTATTTATTCCTACCAGTGTATTTAAGCAGGAACATTCATACTTACTGTATTATTCTTGTATGATTCAATTGAGCTCATTTATTATAGATGAGACTCAATCTTATTGTCTTACCTTGTACCCTAGCTAAATAATAAATATAACTTGTGTACCGAAACTGTGTATTCTGTGACATTGGTGGTGATTGATTGATATAAGATTTATGTATTAAAGTCAGCTGTGTTCCCGTTGAGTGTTATAGTTCTGAGCTTTCCTATGGTGGAAATAACGAATTAGTATAAATCGTGCTAAATTACAGCGTCGCATAACATAGCATATTCGCAGAATTACCAGCGAAAATACAGTTGTAGTGCATCTAGAGTATAGATACCTAAAATCCAAATGAGCAACCTTTCCATCCGTGAGCAAGTTGCTTAATCTAAGTATTTCTACCAAATATTGATGTTTACGGCACCAACTTCCTCATAGCTCCAAACTCGCAATTTGACCACTTGCGAGTTTCAGGCTGGAGACCTAACTAAGGAGAGATGGGCCGTTTTGTTGGCCCCCCTTCTTCCTCATGTCGTTTTCAGATAATTGTTGTGCCCCATTAGTTTGTCGATTTTAAGATCTTTCGTCCCATTTCTCAATATTAAGACTTTTCGTGTTATGTAGGTGTCGATTTTTGTCCTGGCGAACGAAAGTGACCTATCATTTTGGAATAACCGGCCTTCGGCCGGGACATTTTGTTCATTTGTAAAAAAGGAATAATGTCTCCGGCGAAGCCGGATTTCTTTATACAATGCTGGGTCGCTTTCGCTCGCCAGAAGGAAATTGGACACCTGGACGGCGATAAACATCTTAAAGCAGTAGGGTCAATGGGGCCGAATGGATACAAGCCAGAGAAAGAGAGGAAAGGAGAAACAAAAGGAAGTCAACCCCCTTAATTTCCAGGTGCCCCTTAGTTGAGGATCGGACACTTGCGTGTTTTCGTACTATGCAGATGACATCACACTATAGTCTATTCATTATTAGCAGGCCAACATTAAAACACCAACCTCTTATAACTCAGCAAAGGATGGAACAAATGGGCTGTAAATTGTCCTACCGATTTACTGGTAGACTCTTCCCGAATGATAGAAATATCAACTCATTTGCTCTAGCCCTTCATGAGTTACAAGAGGTTAGAGGTCACAATTGCTGACCTACTTATAATGAACAGACTATAGTACTTCTGGCCTACTTATAATGAACAGACTATAGTACTTCTGGCCTACTTATAAGGAACAGACTATAGTACTTCTGGCCTACTTATAATGAACAGACTTATAGTACTTCTGGCCTACTTATAATGAACAGACTTATAGTACTTCTGGCCTACTTATAATGAACAGACTATAGGACTTCTGGCCTACTCATAATGAACAGACTATAGTACTTCTGCCCTACTTATAATGAACAGACTATAGTACTTCTGGCCTACTTATAATGAACAGACTATAGTACTTCTGGCCTACTTATAAGGAACAGACTATAGTACTTCTGGCCTACTTATAATGAACAGACTATAGTACTTCTGGCCTACTTATAATGAACAGACTATAGTACTTCTGGCCTACTTATAATGAACAGACTATAGTACTTCTGGCCTACTTATAATGAACAGACTATAGTACTTCTGGCCTACTTATAATGAACAGACTATAGTACTTCTGGCCTACTTATAATGAACAGACTATAGTACTTCTGGCCTACTTATAATGAACAGACTATAGTACTTCTGGCCTACTTATAATGAACAGACTATAGTACTTCTGGCCTACTTATAATGAACAGACTATAGTACTTCTGGCCTACTTATAAGGAACAGACTATAGTACTTCTTTTCTGGCAGTTACTGAATAAACGTTTGATCAAAATGCCGTCACCTTAAGGGGGTACTGCTGGCGTTTTGGCCTATATCTTTATCTATTAATTAATTTTTTTAGTTGCCTCGCTAGACCTTTATCAATCTTTGAATAACACATGCTAGACCCCCTTTCAAGAAAAATTTCCCGGCTGAAGGCCGGTTCCTTCTAAAATTAGAGGCTTGCTATCGCTTGCCAGGATAAAATCAACATCTAAAGGGCACGACAGGTCTTGACATTGACGAAGAAATGGGACAAAAGGTCTCAAAATCGCCAAACTAACGGAACAAACGTCTTAAAGCCTGAAAACTAATATGCTAAACATGAGGGAGAAGGGTGTCCAGAAAAAGCGAGAACTACCCCCTCTAATACTCTACTGTCTGCCTAGGTTTTACTGGCAATGCATTAATCTAAGGATTTTGTAAAACCTTATTCTGCCTGGTTGAATGTTGCGAAATTTACTGATTAGGAGGCGATCGGTGGAGCCTACACTATTATACCACCAACATAGGCGGCTCACAACCTTATGAACCGATTATCAATAAATGTGGTGGGCAGACAGCATTTGCGCCAAGGAAGTAGTGATTCTATTAGGAGACGATAGGTAAAATGCATACCTCCGCCAGCGTAGGCAGAGTTGTGGACATTCCCGAGCTCTCTTTTAAAAAAAAAACATTCTAGACGCCGTAATTCCCGCCGTACCCCGGCCATGAAGATTAGGCGTTTGTCACGAATTGCCTGGTCAAGTTGCACGGGCTTGACATATACCAATAACATTTTGAGAGTGAGGATTCGATCTGCCAACCCTTTGATCAGCAGCCGAGGCTCTACTGACTTAATACCTGTAATTCTGTATGTTCAGAAATACACCCATGCTAAATTTAATTTAATTTGGAGGAATAGCCAAAGTTTAAATCAGAAAACCTTTCATTATCTTTGACCTTCTGAACATTTTCGATTTTGTGTTCACAAACATCACTATTGCTTTTTCTGTCAGTATTTTGTATAAAGACAACTAAGGTTTGCATTTTCTTTTTGTTTACTGCTCAGATCACATCAAATATTCTCAAAAGTAATTTAATTACTGTTGCTGAAATGCAAATTGCAATGGAGTTTAGCTGGTCAAATTTGGTGTATATTCAGCCGAGTTTTATGGTTTTGTTAAATAAGAGTAAAACGGTTCCATGTCAGTTGAACCAGTGCCACTTCACCCAGTGCCATTCTAACCAGTGCTAACTCAACCAGTGGCCACTTCAACCAGTGACCATTTCAACCAGCGACCATTTTAACCAGTAACCTAACCTAACCTAACCTAACCTAACCTACTGGTTAAAATGGTCACTGGTTGAAATGGTCACTGGTTGAAGTGGCCACTGGTTGAGTTAGCACTGGTTAAAGTGGCACTGGTTGAAGTGGCACTGGTTCAACTGACCTGTCACCGAGTAAAACGGCCAGACCAACGGTCGCCTTAAGGAATGTGACCTGCTTTTTTCTCACCTTTTTGGCACTTTTTTTCTGGCTTGTATCCATTCATCCCCATTTATCCTACTGTTTTAGGACGTTTATCCCCATCTATGTGTCGATTTTTTCCGGGCGAGCGATAGCGCGCCAGCATTGAATGGAGAAAACCGGCTTCGCCGGAGAAATTTTTCTATCGAAAAATTTACAAATTTAGCCTGCTGCCAAATGTTTTTAAAAATAAATGTTGGCTCGCTACCGCTCGCCAGGAAAAAATCGACACGTGCATGGGGGTAAACGTTTTAAAACGGTAGGCTGAATGGATACAACCCAGAGAGAAAGACGGAGAGAGAACAAAATAATAAAACGAGGTGGGCCCCCTAAACAGTGACAGCAGCTTGACTCCTACTGTACCAGAGTGTAGTACAACTTATGTACCCTTCATTACCAGATATTTTCGCTAATTATTTTTTCTGCGGCACGCCATGATGCTCCCCTCACTAATGCTGGGGAGAAACTGAAGCGTGATTCGGGAGAGCAGGGTTACCTAATAAAGTCGCTAGGTAATAAACAAATGCCGAATATCGCTATAATAATACCGCAATCTCTAGAATATCGCTCTCAAATGGCTCAAAACTCCAGAATATCGCTAGAATTCATGCCGCTAGATATAAGAATTTGCCTCTAGATCAAAGTAAATACCTCTAGACCGAGCAAGAAAGTAGCTAAATTGGCGACCCTGGATTAGAGCACCTAGCCCAAGAAGAATCTAATAAGGAGAGAGCTCTTAAACGAGGTCCCAATTGATCCCTAGTCCTGACCAAGCACCCCTGAAGATGGCTCTGCCATCGGTGGTGCATCGTCTGCACACTTACAAATGTCACTGGGAGCTGCAAGATGGGATGGCGGCAGATACAAACATGGCACCAAAACAAAATGGTAACAGCTGTGTTGTTTGTAGAAAATACAAGCAGAAGCATAAGAAATTCATATTTCACTTCTTTCCCATAGGTAAGGTGAAGTGCTTAGTCATACGTAGGGTGTATCTACGAGTATTAGTCCAGTCAAAGTAGGGCACGACTTAGAAAAAATTGCAATAGAAGGTTTTTTGGCTTTAACTTGTTTATTAGGTCCCTCTGATGAACATATAAAAAGTCTCCAACTTTTGGACACCGGGAAAGTGGTTAATTTGCATAAATTCAAGATGGCCGCCGTCCAAAGCTTCAATTTACAGATAACTTTTTTCTGGTTGCTCCTAGACCCTATAAATGTATTACAAACAACGTTTTTTGGCTTTAACTTGTTTATTAGGTCCCTCTGATGAACATATAAAAAGTCTCCAACTTTTGGACACCTGGAAAGTGGTTAATTTACAGCCAAAAAACCTTACAGCCAAAAAACCTTCTATTGCAATTTGTTCTAGGTCAAGCCCTACCTTTACTGCACATTATTGTCTATTACATTTTGCCTAGGCCTATACTAATCCCATCATCTTGTTTCTTGTTTCAAACAGATTGGTGTGACATCTACCGAAGCCATGGAAGAAGAGGTGGTGCATAATCCCTGCGGCATTTGCTCAAACACGTTAGACGAAGGAGAAACAGTCAAGCTGAGGGCGAAGGGAGCAGATACTATCAACAAGGCCAGTACTGAACGTGGAACGCCATCAATTACCGTGTCCGAGGGCCAAACGGTGCACATTGATTGCCGAAAGAAGCATGTCAATACGAAGCCAAATAGAATTCCTGGGAAGCAGAAGAAACGTCCTGAAAAACCTGCTCTTCGTTCTCAGACACCAGACTTTTGTTTTACAGAGAACTGCTTTTTTTGTGGTACAAAAATCTATTTGGACACAAAGCATGATTCAGAAGAAGTGTATCCAGTACGCACCTTCAACTTTCAAAGGACAATACTTTCTGCATGTGATGCCAGGGCTGATGAGTGGGCTGACACTGTTAGAGGCCGAATTAAACTTTGCACGCGATCTTCCAGCAGCTGACGCAATATATCACAAGCAGTGCAGCTCAAATTTCCAGACACATAGGCAGATCCCCTCCAAATATCGTGATTCCGCAGACAGTGAACCTCCTCGCAAGGGTCGCAAAGTAGATGCCTCACGAGAGGAAGCATTTCTACTCGCAATCGAGGACCTAGTCAGTGGCAATGATGATGAACAGACTACAGTGGTTGATCTCGTTGATAGAATGTCCCAGTTGTGCCCTGATGTTGAAGCGTATAGTGTAAAATACATGAAACAGAAACTTATTTCATATTTTGGGGATGAACTGGTTATTAGTAACGTGCATGGACGCAGCGATGTTGTAACTGTCAAAGAAAGTGCTGCAAAGATTTTGCAACAATTCAAAGACTCACCACAGACTGATGATGAGGAAGCAGAACAAAGAAAGATAGTCAGGGTTGCGGCACGGTTGATCAAAGCAGATATAAAGAACATTGATACTTGTAGAGATTTCTATCCAGATCCTTCTGAACTCCGGTCGCTGGAAAAGAATGTGGCGTACGTTCCGCAGTCCCTTCGTATATTGCTGCAAGAGACGTTCAGTGGCAAGTCATGTGATCTTGAAGTTGCATCAATTGGACAAAGTATCGTGCAACTTACCAGACCAAGGGCCATTGTAGCACCCATTCAGTATGGATTGGCGGTTCAAATGCACCAGCACTTTGGTTCCCGCTTTCTTGTGGACAGTTTACACAGCCACGGCTTCTGTCTGCCTTACGCAGAAGTTTTGAGGTTTTCGAAGTGTGCTGCCAATTTCAGGGGCACCAACATATCCACTGCAGGCAGGTTTGGACAGTTCGTTGCAGGCAATGTTGATCACAACTTGCGTACACTTGATGGGCGAGGAACATACCATGGTATGGGTATAATTGTTGCTGTCACCCCTGAAGTAAGAGACACAACATCAATACCAAGATTGCAGTCACCTGAAAACAACTTCACGGCAGCTCAAATTGAAATCAAATACTACCGCAGTGTTCTCAAGAAGGGTGGGCCTCTCGAATTTAGAAAGCTTGACCCCATTTCAGCATCTGACAAGCTTGAAAATCTGGACATACTGTGGAAAACGTCATGGTTGCTTCGACCAAAACGACCAGGCTGGTCCGGCTTAATGCAGAGTGTGTGCCATGGACCACACCCAGGGAAATCATCCGTCCATTTCTTGCCCATGATTGACATGGACCCTACGGACATGAGTTGTATTTACTCAACACTTCACTTCGTTGCTGCGGAAAGCCATCGCCAGGGAACGACGCCATTGCTGACATTCGACCAACCGCTTTATTGGAAAGCGAAGACGATCATTGTTCATGAGAAGGAAGGAAGCGAACTGAAACCCATTGTTTTGAACCTTGGTGGCTTTCACTCTGTGATGAGCTTTTTGGGATGCATGGGCCATGTTATGGAAGCATCTGGGCTTAAGGAGGTTTTGGAACTTATATACGCTGAAAATGCTGTGACCCAAATGCTGAGTGGGAAAGCCTATGCACGAGCAATCAGAGGCCACTTCTTGGTTGACACAGCCTTGAGTTCGATTGTGTTAGGCAGGGCATACGGTGTCAACCTCTCAATGGTAGATGAGGAAAGTGACGCATGCAAGGACTTCCAGGAGGCTGCAGATCTTTTGGATAAGCTGTTGCGTGAAGACGTTTCACCGGATGAAGTCTGCAGTAAAGACGTTTTCAACAGAATTTCTGAAAAACTTAAAGCTGAGAAGAGCTCCTTAGCAGAGCATAAGATGGGAAAGCTATGGATTCAATACATGGACATGATTGACCTGCTGCGTCGCTTCCTGAGGGCACTGAGAATGGGCGATTTCCTACTGTACCTCAGCTGGTGAAAAGGCCTTGGTTTATTTGTACGGGGGAAAAGGAAATGACACCCTTGACGGACTGCGAAAGACAAAGTTTTGCAACAAGGTGGCAAAAAGTTCAACTACCGTTGAAGTTCACAGCCTTCCCCCAACAACCGATGCAGCCAAATACCACTCGTTCCGAGTTTATTGTCAGGTCCAGGAATGGATGGGGAACTGTGTGGACCCCGAGAAATGGGGCTGGTGTCTGCGGAAGGGACAGCTTGAACCGAAGACGATGGATTCGCCAGTGGCTCCTGATTCACTACTGAAATTGGTCAGATGTCAGTGTAAGGGCAACTGTGACACTCAACGCTGTAGTTGCAAACGGAATGAGCTTGAATGTTCCAGTGCATGTGGTCAATGTAAAGGACTCTGTCAAAATAGCAACTTTGATGCAAGCACCGATGATCCAAGTGAATACGAACTCCTATCATGAATTACATAATTGGCTCTGAATGACGTCATACTACGTCATGGTTTTGTTTTTTTGTTTTGTTATAAAAAAAGAGGGACAACAGGTCAAAAAACCCATACAAGCACAAAGTGCCTGTGTCACCCCTTGTGAAAGAGACAGTTCAGCCTGTCTGTAAGGTTTTTCGGCTGTAAATTAACCACTTTCCAGGTGTCCAAAAGTTGGAGACTTTTTATATGTTCATCAGAGGGACCTAATAAACAAGTTAAAGCCAAAAAACGTTGTTTGTAATACATTTATAGGGTCTAGGAGCAACCAGAAAAAAGTTATCTGTAAATTGAAGCTTTGGACGGCGGCCATCTTGAATTTATGCAAATTAACCACTTTCCCAGTGTCCAAAAGTTGGAGACTTTTTATATGTTCATCAGAGGGACCTAATAAACAAGTTAAAGGTTCGTATTATATTTTCATAAGTTATAAACCATAATATTCGACCTAGAAAGGAGGTGTGCGCTCCACCGATCGCCTCCTAATCAGCAAATTTCGCAACATTCAACCGGGAAGAATAAGGTTTTACAAAATCCTTAGATTAATGCATTGGCAATAAAACCTAGGCCCCCCTTCTGCTGTGGGGAGATTGTAGGCACCAATCGATCAGGGCTAGACCCAGGTGAGGTTATAGGCATGTGATAAAGAGTCGCTCGAACTCCTGTTTCATTTGCTTGGCCTCTCTTACTGATTTTCTTTGTGCCTCATTTACACTGAGAGCAATCCAGCTAGCTATCACAAACACCTTCTCTTCCTATCAACTTCACTAGACTAAACATGCACATCACACTTCATTCCTCCACACCAAAATGTTAAAAAATTATTAATTATAGCTCAGCCCCGGAGTCCCCAGGGGGGGGGGGGGGGGGGGGGGGACCATAAATGCCCCCACACTCGACCAACCATCCCCTGACGACATCACAACATTACCTGGACCTCGGCCTGTTACTTTTTCTATTGATTTCTGCAACATTCGCAGACTTTCTTCTAACTTTCACTCTGTTGAACACCATCTCTCCTCCTACAAACCTGATCTTCTGTTCCTCACCGAAACTCAGGTGTCTGTAGCAACATCCAGCAGCCCCTTCTCTGTATCCTACTTTCTCTATCCTAGTTTCAAAGCCAAAGGCGGATGTTGTGCATATGTGCACAACAAACTCACTTGTTCTCGATTTCGACTCCTCTGAATTCTCAACTTTATGGCTCAAACTTTCCTGTCATTCTCTAACTAAATATTTCTGTGCTGTCTATCTTTCCCCTAACTCTACCTACTTTCTCAATTTCTTTGACCATTTTAACTCTACAGTGGAACACATTCTATCCATTTCTCCTTTCTCAGAAATCTCCATCTTAGGAGATTTCAACGTTCACCACCGCCAATGGCTCTCCTCTCACACTACTGACCCAGCTGGTAAACAAGCCTACGTCTTTTCTATCCTAAATGACCTAGAGCAGTTAGTTCAGCAACCCACCCGTATCCCGGATCGCCTCGGAGATCGGCCCAACATTCTTGACTTGTTTCTAACTTCTAACCCTAGTTCTTATACTGTTGATCTATTCTCTCCTTTGGGCTCCTCCGACCATAAACTTATCTCTGTCACCTGTCCTATCTCTCCAGTACGGCCACCCGATCCTTCTAGCCAGCGGCGCTTGTGGCACTTCGGCGCTGCCGACTGGGAGGCTCTCCGGCAGTACTTCTTTGATTTCCCATGGAATGATTTCTGCTTCCGTGGCCGGGGACCCTCGGAGAGTGCTGAGCGCATTACCGAGGTAATCCTATCGGGCATGGAAGCATACATTCCATTCTCTTTCTATCAGACTAATGCTACAAAATCTTGGTTTACTCACACCTGTTCTACTGCTGTCCGCAATAAGGAGGAAGAATTCAAACGGTACCGACGCCTTAAAACTCAAGACTCTCATTCTTCCTATGTTTCTCCCCGGAATCAAGCCAAATCTGTTCTTCGACTTGCCAAACACTCTTTCATCAATAATAAATGCACTGAACTATCCAACTCTAGCTCTTCCCAAGCTTTCTGGCATCAAGCCAAAAACCTCTCCAACAATTTCTCTTCCTCGTCTTTCCCTCCCCTTTTCCACTTTGATGGCACAACCATCACTTCTTCCTCTGACAAAGCTAAACTCTTCGCTCAAACTTTTGCTAGAAACTCCACCTTGGATGATTCCGGTGCTATTCCTCCCTCTCCACCCTCCTCTCTCTTAGTTATGCCTAACATCCTAATCTCTTCTAAAGATGTACTTTCTACCCTTTCTGGGCTTAATACTAATAAGGCGTACAGTCCGGACGGTGTTCCTCCTGTTGTTCTCAAAAACTGTGCTTCCGTGCTGACTCCCTGCCTAGGCAAACTCTTTTGTCTCTGTCTATCCTCTAACGTCTTCCCTTCATGCTGGAAATGTGCTCATATTCAACCTGTCCCAAAGAAGGGTGACCGCTCTCAACCCTCCAACTATCGTCCAATTGCTCTCATCTCTTGTCTTTCTAAAGTTTGTGAAACTATTCTTGCTTCCAAATTTCTTAAGTATTTCTCTTCTAATAATCTGCTCTCAGATCGCCAGTATGGCTTCCTTAAGGGTCGCTCTACTGGTGATCTTCTTTCATATCTTACTAACTCTTGTTCATCGTCCTTTCGGGAATTCGGTGAGACTTTTTCTATTGCACTAGACATATCGAAAGCCTTCGATAGAGTCTGGCACAAATCTTTAATTTCTAAACTACCCTCCTTCGGTTTCTATCCCTCCATCTGTGCTTTTGTCTCTAATTTCCTTTCCGGCCATTCTATAGCCGTGGTTGTGGACGGCCATTGTTCACTTCCTCACCCTATAAACTCCGGTGTTCCTCAGGGCTCTGTCCTATCTCCTATTCTCTTTCTAATTTTTATAAATGATCTCAACTGTACCTCAATTCCCATCCATTCATACGCAGACGACTCAACCTTACACTACTCCATTAGTTTTTCAGAACACCCCAGCCAGCAATCCCTCAACGACAAACGTAATGAAGCCATGAAACTCTTAATTTCTGATCTAAATACTATCTCCAATTGGGGCAGAGAAAACCTTGTTACCTTTAATGCTTCCAAAACCCAAGTTCTCCATCTATCTACCCGTAAGGAACTCCCAGCGGATTATCCCTTATTCTTCATCGATACAAAAATCAATCCTTCATCTTCTCTCAATATTCTTGGTGTCTCTTTTTTTTCTGCTCTCAGTTGGAAGGACCATATTACCAGTTTTGCTAAGGCAGCCTCCCAGAAGCTGGGTGTGCTCAACCGCCTTAGGGGGTTCTTTTCCCCTGCACAGCTTCTTGCTCTGTACAGGGGCATAGTGCGTCCTTGTATTGAGTATTGTTCACATGTGTGGGGAGGTTCCTCCCACAACACTCTCCTAGACAAAGTTGAAAGGAAGGCCTTTCGTATCATTAAGTCCCATCCACTCACCAACTCTCTACAATCTCTCTCTCTCCGCGGCAATGTTGCATCTCTCTCGCTATTCTATCGCTACTATAATGATCAGTGTTCCTCAGAGCTTTCCCAGTGTATACCACATCCTTTACGTAGGGCATGTGGTACCCGTCTTGCAACTCGATCCCACCCCTACTCTGTGCAACTCTCCAACCCAAGAGTGAAACGTTACTCTCAAACTTTCTTCTACTCAACATCTGAGCTCTGGAACTCTCTCCCAGAATCAGTTTTTCCCTCTTCCTATGATTTAAATTGCTTCAAACTCTGTGTGTCCAGACATTTCGACTCGACCGTCCCTTGATTTTGGCCCTGTCACTCTTTCAACTGTGGGGGAGGCACTCGCTATAGGCAGTTCTGCCTTTTGCCTCCCTCAATCACATAGAAAAAAAAAAAAAAAAAAAGACAATAGAGTATTTAAGGGGGTAGTACTCGCTTTTTCTGGACACCCTTCTCCCTCATGTTCAGCATATTAGTGTTCAGGTTTTAAGAAATTTGTTCCGTTAGTTTGATGATTATGACACCTTTCGTCCCATTTCTTCGTCAATGTCAAGACCTTTCGTGCCCTTTAGATGTTGATTTTATCTTGGCGAGCGAGAGCGAGCCTCTAATTTTAGAAGGAACCGGCCAGGACATTTGTCTATCTAAAAATTTACAAAACAAAATTGAAAGGGGGTCTAGGGGGTGTTTTTCTAAGCGAGGAAACTAAACACATAAATTAATAGATAAAGATATAGGCCCAAACGCCAGCAGTACCCCCTTTAAGGTGACGGCATTTTGATCAAACGTTTATTCAGTAACTGCCAGAAAAGAAATACTATAGTCTGTTCCTTATAAGTAGGCCAGCAATTGTGACCTCTAACCTCTTGTAACTCATGAAGGGCTAGAGCAAATGAGCTGATATTTCTATCATTCGGGAAGAGTCTACCAGTAAATCGGTAGGACAATTTACAGCCCATTTGTTCCATCCTTTGCTGAGTTATAAGAGGTTGGGTGTTTTAATGTTGGCCTGCTTATACTGAATAGACTATAGTGTGATGTCATCTGCATAGTATCCAGAAACACGCAAGTGTCCGATCCTCAACTCAGGGGCACTTGGTAGATTAAAGGGGGTGACCTGCTTTTTTTCTCCTTTTCTCTCTTTCTCTGGCTTGTATCCATTCGGCCCCATTGACCCTACTGTTTTAAGACGTTTATCGTCGTCCAGGTGTCGATTTCTTCTTGGCGTGCGATAGCGACCCGGCATTGTATTAGTTGAGAAGTGAATAACTTGACGTTAATTCAACATAAGAAAAGATATAAATCTAAATCAACTCATAGAGGTACAATAATGAATATACATTTTGAATTAACGTCAAGTTATTCACTTCTCAACTAATATCCGTATTTACATATAACTTTGTCACTGCGTGTGTGCCTACGCAGTATTGTCTAATTACCTCGCTTCACTCGCTACCTCCCGTTTGCTATTTACCTTCAGGATATTAGTTATTGTATTGTTTGAGACTAACCTCTCTGTGTTTATTTATACTATACTTTACATAGTTATCTTGTATACTTCATTGATACTTTTGCAATTGCATATTATTTATTCCTGCCAGTGTATTAAGCAGGAACATTCATACTTACTGTATTATTCTTGTATGATTCAATTGAGCTCATTTATTATAGATGAGACTCAATCTTATTGTCTTACCTTGTACCCTAGCTAAATAATAAATATAACTTGTGTACCGAAACTGTGTATTCTGACATTGGTGGTGATTGATTGATATAAGATTTATGTATTAAAGTCAGCTGTGTTCCCGTTGAGTGTTATAGTTCTGAGCTTTCCTATGGTGGAAATAACGAATTAGTATAAATCGTGCTAAATTACAGCGTCGCATAACATAGCATATTCGCAGAATTACCAGCGAAAATACAGTTGTAGTGCATCTAGAGTATAGATACCTAAAATCCAAATGAGCAACCTTTCCATCCGTGAGCAAGTTGCTTAATCTAAGTATTTCTACCAAATATTGATGTTTACGGCACCAACTTCCTCATAGCTCCAAACTCGCAATTTGACCACTTGCGAGTTTCAGGCTGGAGACCTAACTAAGGAGAGATGGGCCGTTTTGTTGGCCCCCCTTCTTCCTCATGTTTCAGGCTGGAGACCTAACTAAGGAGAGATGGGCCGTTTTGTTGGCCCCCCTTCTTCCTCATGTTTCAGGCTGGAGACCTAACTAAGGAGAGATGGGCCGTTTTGTTGGCCCCCCTTCTTCCTCATGTTTCAGGCTGGAGACCTAACTAAGGAGAGATGGGCCGTTTTGTTGGCCCCCCTTCTTCCTCATGTTTCAGGCTGGAGACCTAACTAAGGAGAGATGGGCCGTTTTGTTGGCCCCCCTTCTTCCTCATGTTTCAGGCTGGAGACCTAACTAAGGAGAGATGGGCCGTTTTGTTGGCCCCCCTTCTTCCTCATGTTTCAGGCTGGAGACCTAACTAAGGAGAGATGGGCCGTTTTGTTGGCCCCCATTCTTCCTCATGTTTCAGGCTGGAGACCTAACTAAGGAGAGATGGGCCGTTTTGTTGGCCCCCCTTCTTCCTCATGTTTCAGGCTGGAGACCTAACTAAGGAGATGGGCCGTTTGTTGGCCCCCCTTCTTCCTCATGTTTCATGCTGGAGACCTAACTAAGGAGAGATGGGCCGTTTTGTTGGCCCCCCTTCTTCCTCATGTTTCAGGCTGGAGACCTAACTAAGGAGAGATGGGCCGTTTTGTTGGCCCCCCTTCTTCCTCATGCTTAGCCACGTTAGTTTTCAGATATTAATGTTTGCCCCATTAGTTTGTCGATTTTAAGATCTTTCGTCCCATTTCTCAATATTAAGACTTTTCGTGTTATGTAGGTGTCGATTTTTGTCCTGGCGAACGAAAGTGACCTATCATTTTGGAATAACCGGCCTTCGGCCGGGACATTTTGTTCATTTGTAAAAAAGATGTATGGAATAATGTCTCCGGCGAAGCCGGATTTCTTTATACAATGCTGGCTCGCTTTCGCTCACCAAGAAGAAATTGACACCTGGACGGCGATAAACATCTTAAAGCAGTAGGGTCAATGGGGCCGAATGGATACAAGCCAGAGAAAGAGAGGAAAGGAGAAAAAAAAAGGAAGTCAACCCCCTTAATTTCCAGGTGCCCCTTAGTTGAGGATCGGACACTTGCGTGTTTCTGGATACTATGCAGATGACATCACACTATAGTCTATTCAGTATAAGCAGGCCAACATTAAAACACCCAACCTCTTATAACTCAGCAAAGGATGGAACAAATGGGCTGTAAATTGTCCTACCGATTTACTGGTAGACTCGTCCCGAATGATAGAAATATCAGCTCATTTGCTCTAGCCCTTCATGAGTTACAAGAGGTTAGAGGTCACAATTGCTGACCTACTTATAATGAACAGAGTATAGTACTTCTGGCCTACTTATAATGAACAGACTATAGTACTTCTGGCCTACTTATAATGAACAGACTATAGTACTTCTGGCCTACTTATAAGGAACAGACTATAGTACTTCTGGCCTACTTATAATGAACAGACTATAGTACTTCTGGCCTACTTATAATGAACTTATAAGGAACAGACTATAGTACTTCTGGCCTACTTATAATGAACAGACTATAGTACTTCTGGCCTACTTATAATGAACAGACTATAGTACTTCTGGCCTACTTATAATGAACAGACTATAGTACTTCTGGCCTACTTATAATGAACAGACTATAGTACTTCTGGCCTACTTATAATGAACATACTATAGTACTTCTGGCCTACTTATAATGAACAGACTATAGTACTTCTGGCCTACTTATAATGAACAGACTATAGTACTTCTGGCCTACTTATAATGAACAGACTATAGTACTTCTGGCCTACTTATAATGAACAGACTATAGGACTTCTGGCCTACTTAATGAACAGACTATAGTACTTCTGGCCTACTTATAATGAACAGACTATAGTACTTCTGGCCTACTTATAAGGAACAGACTATAGTACTTCTTTTCTGGCAGTTACTGAATAAACGTTTGATCAAAATGCCGTCACCTTAAGGGGGTACTGCTGGCTTTGGCCTATATCTCTTTATCTATTAATTAATTTTTTTAGTTGCCCCGCTAGACCTTTATCAATCTTTGAATAACATGCTAGACCCCCTTTCAAGAAAAATTTCCGCTGAAGGCCGGTTCCTTCTAAAATTAGAGGCTTGCTATCGCTTGCCAGGATAAAATCAACATCTAAAGGGCACGAAAGGTCTTGACATTGACGAAGAAATGGGACAAAAGGTCTCAAAATCGCCAAACTAACGGAACAAACGTCTTAAAGCCTGAAAACTAATATGCTAAACATGAGGGAGAAGGGTGTCCAGAAAAAGCGAGAACTACCCCCTCTAATACTCTACTGTCTGCCTAGGTTTTACTGGCAATGCATTAATCTAAGGATTTTGTAAAACCTTATTCTGCCTGGTTGAATGTTGCGAAATTACTGATTAGGAGGCGATCGGTGGAGCCTACACTATTATACCACCACATAGGCGGCTCACAACCTTATGAACGATTATCAATAAATGTGGTGGGCAGACACCATTTGCGCCAAGGAAGTAGTGATTCTATTAGGAGACGATAGGTAAAATGCATACCTCCGCCAGCGTAGGCAGAGTTGTGGACATTCCCGAGCTCTCTTTTAAAAAAAAAACATTCTAGACGCCGTAATTCCCGCCGTACCCCGGCCATGAAGATTAGGCGTTAGTCACGAATTGCCTGGCCAAGTTGCACGGGCTTGACATATACCAATAACATTTGAGAGTGAGGATTCGATCTGCCAACCCTTTGATCAGCAGCGAGGCTCTACTGACTTAATACCTGTAATTCTGTATGTTCAGAAATACACCCATGCTAAATTTAATTTTTGGAGGAATAGCCAAAGTTTAAATCAGAAAACCTTTCATTATCTTTGACCTTCTGACATTTTCGATTTTGTGTTCACAAACATCACTATTGCTTTTTCTGTCAGTATTTTGTATAAAGACAACTAAGGTTTGCATTTTCTTTTTGTTTACTGCTCAGATCACATCAAATATTCTCAAAAGTAATTTAATTACTGTTGCTGAAATGCAAATTGCAATGGAGTTTAGCTGGTCAAATTTGGTGTATATTCAGCCGAGTTTTATGGTTTTGTTAAATAAGAGTAAAACGGTTCCATGTCAGTTGAACCAGTGCCACTTCACCCAGTGCCATTCTAACCAGTGCTAACTCAACAGTGGCCACTTCAACCAGTGACCATTTCAACCAGTGACCATTTTAACCAGTAACCTAACCTAACCTAACCTAACCTAACCTACTGGTTAAAATGGTCACTGGTTGAAGTGGCCACTGGTTGAAGTGGCCACTGGTTGAGTTAGCACTGGTTAAAGTGGCACTGGTTGAAGTGGCACTGGTTCAACTGACCTGTCACCGAGTAAAACGGCCAGACCAACGGTCGCCTTAAGGAATGTGACCTGCTTTTTTCTCACCTTTTTGGCACTTTTTTTCTGGCTTGTATCCATTCATCCCCATTTATCCTACTGTTTTAGGACGTTTATCCCCATCTATGTGTCGATTTTTTCCTGGCGAGCGATAGCGTGCCAGCATTGAATGGAGAAAACCGGCTTCGCCGGAGAAATTTTTCTATCGAAAAATTTACAAATTTAGCCTGCTGCCAAATGTTTTTAAAAATAAATGTTGGCTCGCTACCGCTCGCCAGGAAAAAATCGACACGTGCATGGGGGTAAACGTTTTAAAACGGTAGGCTGAATGGATACAACCCAGAGAGAAAGACGGAGAGAGAACAAAATAATAAAACGAGGTGGGCCCCCTAAACAGTGACAGCAGATTGACTCCTACTGTACCAGAGTGTAGTACAACTTATGTACCCTTCATTACCAGATATTTTCGCTAATTATTTTTTCTGCGGCACGCCATGATGCTCCCCTCACTAATGCTGGGGAGAAACTGAAGCGTGATTCGGGAGAGCAGGGTTACCTAATAAAGTCGCTAGGTAATAAACAAATGCCGAATATCGCTATAATAATACCGCAATCTCTAGAATATCGCTCTCAAATGGCTCAAAACTCCAGAATATCGCTAGAATTCATGCCGCTAGATATAAGAATTTGCCTCTAGATCAAAGTAAATACCTCTAGACCGAGCAAGAAAGTAGCTAAATTGGCGACCCTGGATTAGAGCACCTAGCCCAAGAAGAATCTAATAAGGAGAGCTCTTAAACGAGGTCCCAATTGATCCCTAGTCCTGACCAAGCACCCCTGAAGATGGCTCTGCCATCGGTGGTGCATCGTCTGCACACTTACAAATGTCACTGGGAGCTGCAAGATGGGATGGCGGCAGATACAAACATGGCACCAAAACAACATGGTAACAGCTGTGTTGTTTGTAGAAAATACAAGCAGAAGCATAAGAAATTCATATTTCACTTCTTTCCCATAGGTAAGGTGAAGTGCTTAGTCATACGTAGGGTGTATCTACGAGTATTAGTCCAGTCAAAGTAGGGCACGACTTAGAAAAAATTGCAATAGAAGGTTTTTTGGCTTTAACTTGTTTATTAGGTCCCTCTGATGAACATATAAAAAGTCTCCAACTTTTGGACACCGGGAAAGTGGTTAATTTGCATAAATTCAAGATGGCCGCCGTCCAAAGCTTCAATTTACAGATAACTTTTTTCTGGTTGCTCCTAGACCCTATAAATGTATTACAAACAACGTTTTTTGGCTTTAACTTGTTTATTAGGTCCCTCTGATGAACATATAAAAAGTCTCCAACTTTTGGACACCTGGAAAGTGGTTAATTTACAGCCAAAAAACCTTACAGCAAAAAAACCTTCTATTGCAATTTGTTCTAGGTCAAGCCCTACCTTTACTGCACATTATTGTCTATTACATTTTGCCTAGGCCTATACTAATCCCATCATCTTGTTTCTTGTTTCAACAGATTGGTGTGACATCTACCGAAGCCATGGAAGAAGAGGTGGTGCATAATCCCTGCGGCATTTGCTCAAACACGTTAGACGAAGGAGAAACAGTCAAGCTGAGGGCGAAGGGAGCAGATACTATCAACAAGGCCAGTACTGAACGTGGAACGCCATCAATTACCGTGTCCGAGGGCCAAACGGTGCACATTGATTGCCGAAAGAAGCATGTCAATACGAAGCCAAATAGAATTCCTGGGAAGCAGAAGAAACGTCCTGAAAAACCTGCTCTTCGTTCTCAGACACCAGACTTTTGTTTTACAGAGAACTGCTTTTTTTGTGGTACAAAAATCTATTTGGACACAAAGCATGATTCAGAAGAAGTGTATCCAGTACGCACCTTCAACTTTCAAAGGACAATACTTTCTGCATGTGATGCCAGGGCTGATGAGTGGGCTGACACTGTTAGAGGCCGAATTAACTTTGCACGCGATCTTCCAGCAGCTGACGCAATATATCACAAGCAGTGCAGCTCAAATTTCCAGACACATAGGCAGATCCCCTCCAAATATCGTGATTCCGCAGACAGTGAACCTCCTCGCAAGGGTCGCAAAGTAGATGCCTCACGAGAGGAAGCATTTCTACTCGCAATCGAGGACCTAGTCAGTGGCAATGATGATGAACAGACTACAGTGGTTGATCTCGTTGATAGAATGTCCCAGTTGTGCCCTGATGTTGAAGCGTATAGTGTAAAATACATGAAACAGAAACTTATTTCATATTTTGGGGATGAACTGGTTATTAGTAACGTGCATGGACGCAGCGATGTTGTAACTGTCAAAGAAAGTGCTGCAAAGATTTTGCAACAATTCAAAGACTCACCACAGACTGATGATGAGGAAGCAGAACAAAGAAAGATAGTCAGGGTTGCGGCACGGTTGATCAAAGCAGATATAAAGAACATTGATACTTGTAGAGATTTCTATCCAGATCCTTCTGAACTCCGGTCGCTGGAAAAGAATGTGGC
Organism: Paralithodes platypus; assembly: GCA_032716605.1. Taxonomy (NCBI): domain Eukaryota; kingdom Metazoa; phylum Arthropoda; class Malacostraca; order Decapoda; family Lithodidae; genus Paralithodes; species Paralithodes platypus. The sequence continues at coordinate 12,037,388 of CM064511.1, read as the reverse complement.
GTACGTTCCGCAGTCCCTTCGTATATTGCTGCAAGAGACGTTCAGTGGCAAGTCATGTGATCTTGAAGTTGCATCAATTGGACAAAGTATCGTGCAACTTACCAGACCAAGGGCCATTGTAGCACCCATTCAGTATGGATTGGCGGTTCAAATGCACCAGCACTTTGGTTCCCGCTTTCTTGTGGACAGTTTACACAGCCACGGCTTCTGTCTGCCTTACGCAGAAGTTTTGAGGTTTTCGAAGTGTGCTGCCAATTTCAGGGGCACCAACATATCCACTGCAGGCAGGTTTGGACAGTTCGTTGCAGACAATGTTGATCACAACTTGCGTACACTTGATGGGCGAGGAACATACCATGGTATGGGTATAATTGTTGCTGTCACCCCTGAAGTAAGAGACACAACATCAATACCAAGATTGCAGTCACCTGAAAACAACTTCACGGCAGCTCAAATTGAAATCAAATACTACCGCAGTGTTCTCAAGAAGGGTGGGCCTCTCGAATTTAGAAAGCTTGACCCCATTTCAGCATCTGACAAGCTTGAAAATCTGGACATACTGTGGAAAACGTCATGGTTGCTTCGACCAAAACGACCAGGCTGGTCCGGCTTAATGCAGAGTGTGTGCCATGGACCACACCCAGGGAAATCATCCGTCCATTTCTTGCCCATGATTGACATGGACCCTACGGACATGAGTTGTATTTACTCAACACTTCACTTCGTTGCTGCGGAAAGCCATCGCCAGGGAACGACGCCATTGCTGACATTCGACCAACCGCTTTATTGGAAAGCGAAGACGATCATTGTTCATGAGAAGGAAGGAAGCGAACTGAAACCCATTGTTTTGAACCTTGGTGGCTTTCACTCTGTGATGAGCTTTTTGGGATGCATGGGCCATGTTATGGAAGCATCTGGGCTTAAGGAGGTTTTGGAACTTATATACGCTGAAAATGCTGTGACCCAAATGCTGAGTGGGAAAGCCTATGCACGAGCAATCAGAGGCCACTTCTTGGTTGACACAGCCTTGAGTTCGATTGTGTTAGGCAGGGCATACGGTGTCAACCTCTCAATGGTAGATGAGGAAAGTGACGCATGCAAGGACTTCCAGGAGGCTGCAGATCTTTTGGATAAGCTGTTGCGTGAAGACGTTTCACCGGATGAAGTCTGCAGTAAAGACGTTTTCAACAGAATTTCTGAAAAACTTAAAGCTGAGAAGAGCTCCTTAGCAGAGCATAAGATGGGAAAGCTATGGATTCAATACATGGACATGATTGACCTGCTGCGTCGCTTCCTGAGGGCACTGAGAATGGGCGATTTCCTACTGTACCTCAGCTGGTGAAAAGGCCTTGGTTTATTTGTACGGGGGAAAAGGAAATGACACCCTTGACGGACTGCGAAAGACAAAGTTTTGCAACAAGGTGGCAAAAAGTTCAACTACCGTTGAAGTTCACAGCCTTCCCCCAACAACCGATGCAGCCAAATACCACTCGTTCCGAGTTTATTGTCAGGTCCAGGAATGGATGGGGAACTGTGTGGACCCCGAGAAATGGGGCTGGTGTCTGCGGAAGGGACAGCTTGAACCGAAGACGATGGATTCGCCAGTGGCTCCTGATTCACTACTGAAATTGGTCAGATGTCAGTGTAAGGGCAACTGTGACACTCAACGCTGTAGTTGCAAACGGAATGAGCTTGAATGTTCCAGTGCATGTGGTCAATGTAAAGGACTCTGTCAAAATAGCAACTTTGATGCAAGCACCGATGATCCAAGTGAATACGAACTCCTATCATGAATTACATAATTGGCTCTGAATGACGTCATACTACGTCATGGTGTTTTTTTTTTTTTTTTTATAAAAAAGAGGGACAACAGGTCAAAAAACCCATACAAGCACAAAGTGCCTGTGTCACCCCTTGTGAAAGAGACAGTTCAGCCTGTCTGTAAGGTTTTTCGGCTGTAAATTAACCACTTTCCAGGTGTCCAAAAGTTGGAGACTTTTTATATGTTCATCAGAGGGACCTAATAAACAAGTTAAAGCCAAAAAACGTTGTTTGTAATACATTTATAGGGTCTAGGAGCAACCAGAAAAAAGTTATCTGTAAATTGAAGCTTTGGACGGCGGCCATCTTGAATTTATGCAAATTAACCACTTTCCCAGTGTCCAAAAGTTGGAGACTTTTTATATGTTCATCAGAGGGACCTAATAAACAAGTTAAAGCCAAAAAACCTTCTATTGCAATTTGTTCTAGGTCCAGTTAAATGATTGCTAGATTTACTGGACTATATACTCTATACAGTATATAGCATACTCACTTACGAGTGTATAATCATGGCTGACTGAATACATATTCCAGAGACATCATCTAGGTAAATAGCTGACCCATGAATACTGGCATTTGTATCATTGCAGATGTATGTTATGGCTCAAGAACCTTGACATCAAACTGAAGACGTAAACACCTGAGCAGCTGAAGTAAGTCCCGTGTTGTGTGAAGCAGCCACTTTTAAGATGACCAGTATAGCGGGGTAGGCCGCCTGATGTCTGATGCTCCACAATTTACAGCTGTTTTAGATAATATAAATAAATAGCATAATCTACTCACGTCGTATATACTGTATATGCCTCATCGGTTATCGTTAATGTAAGACATACCCTCACTTTTATGTTCTTAGTTTTTATGGAGTGTGAGGTTGGAATTACTTGCTTAGGCTATAGATTATTATTCATGAATACACAGCAAAGCAATAAACGGTAGTGGAGAAATTCCCCTAGCATTGTATTGTGCTGCAGTGGTCGACCTGAATAGTAAACACATAACATCGATAGAAAATATATTTATAAACACGTACAACATGAGGCAAAAGATGTGTTCCATACTTTTGGTAATGTTGCTGAAGGGATGTGCATTTATTAGTGTATGCCGTGTATGGGTAGAGCTGCAGAAGCATAAATTACTCGAGGAACAGTCACTGGGATGATTGCTGTGGTTGTCTCACATATTCCTTCGTGAGAGATAATTGCGTACCGGTATGTCTTTATTTACATCAATTAAGCAGTGCAAGTAATATGAAGAACTGTATGATTCACTGTGTGTCTGTGTTTGTTTATTTACTTTTCAGTAAACGTACGAACACTATGGGGAACATATGGCTGAAATCCATACATGTACTGAACAAAATTTAAATGTAAGGAACAAAATCAATACAAGATATAGACGTTGAGTAACCTACACATATAACAAAGGTATTATATTAGATTAAGTATTTTATACAGAAAAGGGTAAAGTTGCTGCACAAATACTAGATTGTATACATGGAATGTAGCACAATATATTTAGTTGTAGTAGTATATGGACCGAGGTAGGACAATAATGATAATGCCAAAAATGGGATCACAATTTAAACATCATGGGTGACTTTTGCAGTAGCCTACTACTTAGATATAGGCCTATAAGAACTATTATGAATTGTGAAAAATGAAGATATATCGAGTACTGCAAGCGGTAGCCTATATATATTAGAAACTATATAGTATATAGTTATAGCTCGAATATAACCGTTTTCTAAAGAATGGTACATTCTCTTATGAGAGGTATAAACTGTATAGTTACTGTTCGAAATTATCCGTTCTCTATTGGGCGGTTTTTGACATTAGATGGGGTAAGTATCAGGGGCCTGCAACCAAAAGCAGAGAGTCGCCGCTCCTTATTAGATTCTTCTTGACCTAGCCTATACTCAGGCAGTGTTGCCAGTACCTAGCAGTAAGGCCTTCAAGTAATGATAGCAGGTCCTGCCCGCTATAATCGGTTTAATTTCATCTGACGGTAAACTGAATCCCTTAACAACTGATTTCTCGATAACTAACGGAAAAATACGAAACTTCTATGTCTCTGCTTCATATTCTGACCAAGTTTATATAATTAGCACCAGATTTCACGACAAAATCTTCAAATTAACTGAGAAATCTTGATGGGAACTTTGCAATCTACCGTCAGTTGAAAAACAAAACAAAACACAGGGTATACCAGTAAGGCCTTCAAGTCATGTCAGCAGCTCCTGCCCACTTTATAGTCTATTCGCTGTTAGTAGGCAAAAAATCATGACCTCTTTACTCGGTAAATTAAAAAGGGCTAGAGCGAATTGGCTGTAAATTTCCACATCTATTCCTTGACTGACTCTTACCAGATGATAAAAATATTAGCTCGATTACTCTAGTCGTTTTTCAGTTACAGAGGTTAGAGGTCACGATTGATCGTTTACTTACAGCGAATGGACTATATAGTAGCACAGAAGAAGGCTGAAGTACTAATGACGGATATTTACATATGTCGCTTGTACTTGTGAATGCCTTTTATTCTGAAGGATTAATATTGGTGCTGGTACCGGATGGGTTAAGGGGCAGATAGTCGCTTTTCTCGACCCCTTTTTCCCTCATGTTTAGCATTATAGTTTTGATATATTAAGACGTTCGTTCCATTGGTTTGGCGATTTAGAGACCTTTCGCCACAATTTTGTTGTCAATATTAAGACCTTTCGTGCCATTTAGGTGTCCCATTTTGTTTCCTGGCGAGCGATAGCGAGCCTGTAATTGTAAAAGGAACCGGCCGAAAAAATGCCTATCTTGAAATGGGGTCTAGGGGGTGTTTCTTTACATGTTGATGGAGGTCTGGCGAGGAAACTAAAAAACATATAAATAAATAAATACATAGACCAAAAAGCAAACACTAATAACTAAAATGTGCTGATAATTTGTAAACATATTGCAGGTTTCACGCCGTACTCTATGTTCTTAATTCATATTAGTTAGATAGCATTGCATTTCCCATGTGACATATTTCAACGTTTTGGATGAGGATGTATATGTCAAATCCCTGTTGTTTTATTTTCTGTATACTCTAAATTTTATGACCAAATTGCCTTGAAGAAAAGTGAAGGTGAAATGAGGTGTAGTTGATATTGTTATTGGGAGGTGATGCTGGATAAAGCCGGTATCACACGAGCTCTTTTTCCCTCAACATTTATCCTCAATCCTGGTCTGGCGGCTTATGAGGTCAACATTTACAATATTTTGGTTACCTAAATTCATCTACCATCAGTTTAGTTTCCGATACCAGTGCAAAATAGTCCAGAAATGTTGCCAGAATTTTTTTGATCATCGAATATTGACTAAAACAGCTCTCGTGTGATACCGGCATATGAGAGGCTCTCCATCGGATTCAATTTGCCTGGGCCGCTTCACCCGACTGACCTGATCAAACTCACTTAAGGTGAAGTGGGTCGTTTTTCCAGACCCCCTTCTCCCTCGTGTTTAGCCCCATTAGTTTTCAGATTTTAATGTTTGCCTCGTTAGTTTGCGAATTTAGGACCTTTCGCCCCATTTATTTGTCAATATTAAGACCGTGCTATTTAGGTGTCGATTGTTTTTTCTGGCGAACGATAGTGAACCTGTAATTTTGGAAGAACCGGCCATTGGCCGGGACATATTTCTACCGAAAAATGTACAAATTAATCTACAAGAGGGATCTAATGGATGTATTTTTTAGTTTGATAGAGGTCTAGGGAGGAAGCTAGACAAATTATGAATAAATGAAAAAATCGACCAACAAGTAAACCATCCCCCCTTTACTAAAACAAGGAATCTTATTTTGCACTCCACTTTCATCTTTCGTAATCTATTCGCTCCCTGAACAGTTTAACTTCTCAATAACTGCAACGTTATGGATGGGGAAATATTGGAACGAGTAGAGTGTTTTAAATATCTAGGAGGAACGATAAGCAGGAGTGGAGGTATGGAAGTGGAGGTAAAACAGAGAGTGTGTGAAGGAAGGAAGGTTTTCGGAGCAATGGGAAGTATGTGGAAGACGAGAAATCTCGGAGTGAAAGTAAAAAGTGCACTGTATCAAGGAATTGTTGCGCCAACAGTGATGTATGGGGCTCAGACATGGGCTCTGAAGAAAAAGGAGAAAAGAGGGCTGGATGTGATGGAGATGAGCTGCTTGAGGAGTATGTGTGGAGTTACTCATAGAGACAGATTGAGGACTGAAGAGATACGTAGGAGAGTGGGGCAGCAGGAACATTTGTCAGCCAGAGTGGACAGAAGGGTGCTGAGCTGGTATGGTCATGTTGAACGAATGGGAGATGAAAGGCTTACAAAGAGAATATGTGAGTCAGGTACAAGGGGAGATAGAAGGGCAGGAAGACCCCCATTGAGATGGAGAGCCTGTGTAAGAAAGGCTTTGGATGATAGAGGAATGACTATAGATCAGGCAGGGGAAGTGGTGGTGGACAGGAGTGAATGGAGAATTCTTGTGAATAGTTGAGTGAACACGTGGTCATTTGGAGTAAGGAGTCGGGCGCAAGTTGGACTAGATAATAGTCCATCAGGCGCCTGGCCCGGGGAGACGATTAATATGAAGGGTGCGCCTGGAAGTGTGGTGGGAGGGCTTGTGTCTTTGGCTCCGCTACATGTCTGCCTGCCGAGATCGGAACCTCTCCGGGTGGTCGGTGGCCGGGGGAGTGCTGGAGCGACCTTGGTGACCCTGGTCTCTGGGTCTTCTCCTGGGTGACCTGGATGTGTGTGAGTTTGTGCTTATTATCTGTGTTTATTCGTTGTTTTATGTTGTTTTTGTGTTTTCCCTGTTCTTGCTCTGTCTTGAGTCGGCTACCCCCAAAATGGGGATTGGGCCTGAGCATATAGATAGATAGATAGATATACTTACTATATATTATATTTTCTAAAATGGTCCAATCTGTACGCATATTTGTCAGGCATTTGATATTGATCACATCAATCAATCTCTTTTACGTAGAACAAACATTATTTCCAGGCTAGATATTGAATAAGGGAAATTCAATTTACTTTATGCTTTCCCTATATATTGTGTTCATTATTTATCTATATAGTTATTTACTTTTGTATGCGGGGGTTATATAACAAAATATAAAGGTCTAAAGAAACCCTGTTCACAAGGTTAATGTTGCTCTAACACAGTCAGTACTGAAATATGCTTTGCTATATTAATGTCTTCAGTAATCAGTATAAATATATAGCTGTTAATATATAGTAATGCAAAACTCTTTATATTGATTTTGTGACCAAGCTACTCGACTCGACTGAATTATCTGTCACCTTGTTTTGGAAGTAGAGAAGCCAGTTCATTATATTTAATTTAAAAATATATGGGTTTGATAATTTCAATACTGACAGCATTTGTAGCACTACACTGAATACTACAAGACTATGCTGAGGTAATACCGTGATTTTTGGAGTAAGCATTTCCCAAAGGTAATATATTTATGTTGGTCGTCAGTAAAACAGTGAATTTTGTTATTGAATTGTAATGTGGACACTTAACATTTGGTGTAATGCGTCAACATTTTATGTCTGTGATATATCACTGTAATGTAACATTTAACATCTGAGATGCTAGTTATACCTTGCAATCTTCATTTAGTAGCGGCAACTTTCATAACAGAAAATGGAAGCTCATGAATACTGAGAGTGGTGAAGGCAGCAGGTGAGACAGGGAGGAGGTAAAACTAAGAATGTGAAAAAGAGAGAACATGTCTGCTAGAGTTTAATAAAAACAAAATGTAATCAAAGATTATCCCCAGAATTGCAGTGAACGATTACAAAATATAATCTAGTGTTTTCAATCACCCAGATATTTTTAAACTCATTATAACGCAATTTTGAAGCTCGTAATTTATAACATTTAGACAATCAAAGTAAAAGGGGCATACAAGCAGTTTCCTCAGTTCTATATAATTACTGTAGCAGATAAGAAACTAAAATTGTATTAGATTAGAAATAACTAAAACTGACGAAAAAGTGCTATCAATTGAATATTAGCATCTTCTGGTTTCCTGTTTTGTTTTGTCCATGTTGTTACGTATCTTGATCCTCAAGTGGTTAACTTGATGAATCTAGATAGCACAGAGATATATATTAAGGTATCAGTCAGCTGAAGGCAAAACAAAAGTAAAATCTAATAAAATAATTTCCTGTTGTTGCTTCCTTTCCTTTTGGATCTTAGGACTTGGTATCCTTTATTGACTGATACTCTTACTTATGAAAAATACTGAAACTAATTAAAGTCATGTAGTATTTATAAAGAATTATTATTTAACCGAAGCTTAGTAGGCTATGGTTATGAACCGAATAAGTTAATAGCTAAAGAAGGACTATTAATTTTATAAAAAGTCTTGAAAGATAAATATTAAAGTAAGAATATTTCCGTCTCTTACCCTTTTTGAAATGAATAGATAGTTTTCTTATATGTCCTTTTTATATTAATTTAATTATTCTTGGTTCTTGTCTTACGTTAATGGTATTATATTATTATTATCATCAGGGTTTATATCAAAGTCACATAAAAAGTTAGATATATATTTAATAATTAGTTAAATTTATTTCTTAACCACGTAACATTGAGGTTTGATTAGGAGTAAATAAAGTTACAGGATCGTTTCATAGATTCGATTCAGGTCTCACTCAAATAATATGAAAAGCAAAATATAATATTTTGAAGCAAAAGAATTTTCTTCAGCTTAGGAAATCACTATAAGTAATATTAACACAGCCATGTTAGTCTAAGGCGATATTACTAATAAGAGACAATAGCATCACCGTACTAAGCACCATTAAGCACTGTAAGCTTAATTCAAAGAAAATGAAAGAACTCGTAAGTATTAATATAAAACAATAGTATTACTTTCATCATAACCCAATTACTTAAAGAGTTGCTTTAGTCCACAAGTTAGTCAACTAAAATAGTTAAGTACATAATAATAGTGTTAACGTTAATTCCCAATCAAATAGTTAAGTACATAAATAGTAGCGTTCACGTTAATTCCCAATTAAATAGTTAAACATTACACATTAAACACATCACGTTAATTCCCAATCACATATCTCACTAACCAACATAACATAAGTGTTTACACCGAACACACTTAACACACATTTATATAATCTGACTGACAGTCACAATCCCATTATAATACTTCACCCCGTCTTCCTCCAGCTGCAAGTTCACCTTCCCCAACTCCAAATGAGACTGATTTGAATGCCCACAACTCGGGTCTTATATACCAAACAATGATTGTGTAGGAACGAATCAGGAGGCGGCGGGTCGTGCCGGCACCAATCATAGCTCCTCGAATCACATAACAGGTGTGTCGTCCACTCACAGCTCCTGGCGTCGATCATACGTCATAGCATCGGTCATCGAGGTATGGGGCGAGCTGGTATGGGGAATGGTTTGCCCACTCGCTCGTTCGCTCGCTAGTCTGCTTCACCACTTGGGTAGTTTGGCTCCTTGAACTCTAATTCTAACTCTTAAATTAACATACAGGGCTCCGTATGTCAGAATGTGAATGAGGGAGTCAAAAGGAATAACTGCCTACAGCGAGTGTCTCCCCCAGAGTTGAAAGAGTGACAGGGCCAAAATCAAGGGACTTTCGAGCTAAAATGCCTGGGCACACAGAGTTTGAAGCAATTTAATCCATAGGAAGAGGGAAAGACTGATTCTGGATGAGAGTTCCAGAGCTCAGCAGTTAAATAGAAGAAAGTCTGAGAATAGCGTTTCACTCTTGGGTTGGAGAGTTGTACAGAGTAGGGGTGGGATTGTGTTGCAAGGTGGGTACTACGTACCCTACGTAGAGGATGTGATACTGGAAAAGCTTCGGGGAACACTGATTATTGTAGTAGCGATAGAATAGCGAGAGAGATGCAACACTGCGGCAAAGAGAAAGAGATTGCAGAGATTTGGTGAGTGGACGGGATTTAATGATACGAAAGGCTTTCATTTCTACTTTGTCTAGGAATGCGGTGTGAGAGGATCCTCCCCACACATGTGAACAATACTCAATACAAGGATGCAATGTGCCCCTGTACAGAGCAAGAAGCTGCGCAGGGGTAAAGAGCCCCTTGAGGTGGTTGAGTACACCCAGCTTCTGGGAGGCTGCCTTAGCGAGACAGGTAATATCATTAATATGGTCCTTCCAAGTGAGGGCAGAAGAAAAAGAGACACCAAGAACATTGAGAGAAGATGAAGGGTTGATTTTTGTATTGTTGAAGAATAAGGGATAGTCCTCTGGAGGTTCCTGACGGGTAGTAAGATGGATAAATTGAGTCTTGAAAGCATTAAATGCAACAAGGTTTTCTCTACCCCAATTGGTAATAGTAGCTAGATCAGTGTTTTATGGTTTCATTACGTTTGCGTTTGAGGGACTGCTGGCTGGGGCGTTCTGGAAATCTAATTGAGTGGTGTAAGGTAGAGTCGTCTGCATATGCATGGATGGGACTGGATGTACAGTTGAGAAGATCATTTATGAAAATTAGAAAGAGAATAAGATATAGGACAGAACCCTGAGGAACACCGGAGTTGATAGGATGAGGAAAAGAACGATGGCCGTCCACAACCACAGCTATGGATTGGCCGGAAAGGAAATTAGAGACAAAGACACAGATGGAGGGACAAAAATTGAAGGAGGCCAGTTTGGAATTCAAAGATTTGTGACAGACTTTGATGGCCTTCGATATGTCTAGCGCAACAGAAAAAGTCTCACCGAAGTCCCAAAAGTTGGATGACCAAGAGTTAGTAAGATATGAAAGAAGATCATCAGTAGAGCGACCCTTAAGGAAGCCATACTGGCGATCTGAGAGCAGATTATAATAAGAGAAATGCTTAATAAATTTGGAAGCAAGAATAGTTTAAAAAACTTTAGAAATACAAGAGATGAGAGCAATTGAATGATAGTTGGAGGGTTGAGAGCGGTCAACCATCTTTGGGACAGGTTGAATAAGAGCAAACTTCCAGCAAGAAGGGAAGACGTTAGAGGAGAGACAGATACAGAGACAAAAGAGTTTGCCTAGGCAGGGGGTCAGCACGGAAGCACAGTTTTTGAGTAAAACAGGAGGAACATCGTCCGTACCGTACGCCTTCTTAGTATTAAGCCCGGAGAGGGTAGAAAGTACATCTTTAGAAGAGATTAGGATATTAGGCATAAGTAGGTGAGAGGGGAGTGGAGAGGGAGGAATAGCACCGGAATCATCCAAGGTAGAGTTTATGGCAAAAGTTTGAGCGAAGAGTTCAGCTTTGTCAGAGGAAGAAGTGATGGTTGTGCCATCAGAGTGGAAAAGGCTAGGGAAAGACGAGGAAGAAAAGTTGTTGGAGAGGTTTTTGGCTAGATGCCAGAAAGCTTGGGAAGAGCTAGAGTTGGATAGTTCAGTGCATTTATTATTGATGAAAGAGTGCTTGGCAAGTCGAAGCACAGATTTGGCTTGATTCCGGGCTGAAACATAGGAAGAATGAGATTCTTGAATTTTAAGGTGTCGGTACCGTTTGAATGCTTCCTCCTTGTTGTGGACAGCAGTACGTCTTTGGAGTCTCGGAATCGGGCAGTGTTTACCTATTGAGTTACGAGATCAATACCGTATGACTGATTTGAGAAGCTTTATTCATATATTTATTATTGTTATTGTTTGTAATCTCTCTCCCTCTCTCTCTCTTCATATATATATATATATATATATATATATCATTTATTTTTTGTATCCATGATTTTGAGCTCTGTTTTAACTGTCTTCGTGGCGCAATGCATAAGTGTGTTGATTTTCGGTGTGAGCGTCCTGGGTTCGAATCACCGGACTGCCGCATGTGTTTGATAATTTCATTAATCGAGTTTAGGAGTAAAGTTGGTTGGTGGAGAGAACATAATAATGAATAGATGTGGAAAACATCGAGTCAATCAAAGACTTCATTATAGCATATGATTGACTAAAGCACAAAGAGTTGCTCGTGTCAGTTTGCAATGTCAGTGCTTACATAAGTTAAAGGACAGAAAACACTTTTAGGGAATATTTATGACGTATAATATAATGTTGTACAGTAGCTCATGTATAAGATCACGTACAGGAACAGGAAATGTGTGGGCATATGTACAGTATATACTACATGTATACGTTACGTAGCGAACGAAAATTGATAACGTACACCAACATAACTAAATCAATAGCTACTGCATCTCTCTCTCTCTCTCTAGCCAATGCCTACATTTTCTTATCACTAATCTTAAAGACAGCACTAAATCTCAGTTAGTCCACTTTGAATACATAAATACATGAGATATGCAACGTATTTTTGGATTACTCTCATTTACTCCATTTTGGTATCACTGAGAATCATTTGCACATAAATGAAGCCACGGTAACGAGAGCGACAGGAAGAACAAAGCCATGTACAGTGGCGCTAATAAGTCATGTCGCCGCTGTCATTACGTTTTGCTCGCTCTGTGTTGTATTAATGTCTGTCAGATGTTGAATAGGGTAAGTAAAGATAGGAACAATGAATTAATACTTAGATAGTCTATCTATCTATCTATTGCCTGACGCCGTGATCCCCGAAGGGGTGACCACGAACGAACCGCCCCCATGCACCTCTGTCCCCAGTCAGTCGACGCCCCTCCCCCCAACCAGCACCGCCTTCGTTCATGTAGTTCCTCACTCCATCCTTCCACCTCATATTCGGTCTACCTCTCCCCCTCTGTCCCTCCACCTCGCTCTCGTACACCCTCTTAGTCATTCTCTCGCTTTCCATACGTTCCATATGGCCGAACCATCTCAAGTTGTTCCTTTTCACACTTTCCAGCACATCTACCTCCACACCACACCTCCTTCTTACTTCCTCATTAGTCTGTCTATCCCTCCATGTAACTCCGCACGCACTCCTTAAGTAATTCATTTCCACTGCTCTCACTCTTGGTCTGAGTCTCTCAACCAACGTCCATGCTTCGCTTCCGTAAGTCAGTGTCGGGATTACCACACTGTCATGCAAGGACTTCTTCACTTCCATACTGACCACCCTATTTCTTGTTACTGCTTTTAGCGTTCCTACAACCCTCTTCCCCTGTTGTACCCTCTCCCGCACCTCTTCATCCATAGTCCCATCTTTACTCAACACACTGCCCAGATACTTAAAAGAGTTGACGATCTCCATAGCCTGACCGTTCAGCTTCACCTCACACTCTGTGACTTCACCCCTTTCGAAGACCATAACCTTGCTCTTCCCCGTATTTACCTTCAAATTCCGTTTTTCGCACACTGTTCCAAACTCATTTACCAGACCCTGCAACTCCCATTCATTATCACTCATCAGAACTGTATCATCCGCAAACAGCAGTATAGGTAGCTTCCACTCAATTCCCTCCCTTTTCAGCGATACACCAACATCCACTGCTCTTGATAGTATTTCTTTCATAACTCCATCCATATATACAGTAAACAACCACGGGGACATCACACACCCCTGTTTCAAACCAACATTCAGGTCAAAGAACTCGCTCTGCTCACTCTCCACACGTACTGCCGCCTTTGCACCCTCATACATGCTCTTCACTGCTTTCAGCAACTTGCCCTCTACTCCGTATATTCTAAGTACTTTCCACAAACCTTCTCTATCCACTCTGTCATAGGCCTTCTCCAAGTCCATAAAGGCAACATACACCTTTTGTTTCTTCTCCAGATACTTCTCCACAACACAATTCAGGGTAAAAATCTGATCTACACATCCTCTTCCCTTCCTAAAACCTCCCTGCTCGTCGCCTATCCATTTCTCCGTTCTCACTCTCACTCTCTCAATCACTACCCTACTGTATACCTTCCCTACTACGCTTAGAAGACATATTCCTCGGTGGTTACCACACACTCCTCTTTCCCCTTTGCCCTTATATAGGGGGACTATTATGCCAGTCTTCCAGTCATCGGGTGCACTCCCCTTCTCCCATGCTAGTTTGCACATTTTCCATACCCATTCTATCACTATCTCACCACCATACCTCAACATTTCCCCACACACTCCATCTGTTCCTGGTGCTTTCCCCAACTTCACTCTTTTCATGGCTTCCCACACTTCTGACCTCCTGATCCCCACCTCCTCCTCCACTACTTCTCTTCTTCTCCCTCCCATACCATATCCAGCTATGTTTGCTGGCTCTTCATTCCTTTCATTTAGCAACTCACTGAAGTACTCCCTCCATCTTTCGACTCTCTCTTGCTTCTCGGCTAGCATTCTCCCATTCTTATCTTTCACACCCTTACTGTTTCCCTTGCTACCTTCCCTAACTTTCTTGACTTCTTTCCAGAACAGTTTCTTACTCTCCCTCCATTTTACACTCAGATTCCTTCCAAATTCCTCATCTACTCTTCTCTTACTTTCCTTCACTACTCTCTTCACCACCCTCTTACTCTCCACGTACCTCGCTCGTTTCTGTCTCTCGGAATCTTCATTCCCTCTACTACCCAACCACTCTCTATATGCTTTCTTCTTTTCTTCCACAGCTATTCTTACCTCTTCTGTCCACCATGCTGTACCTTTCACTCCCCTCCCTCTTCTCCTCACTCCACACACCTCCTCACATGCTGCACAGATCTCATCCTTAAACACCTTGCTCATCTCCTCCACTTCCTCCATAACTTCCAGGTCGAACCCACCTAGTCGTCTTTCCACTGCTCTCCTGTACTCCTCCCTGACTTCCTCCTCCTGCAACCTCTCCACCCTCCTCACCATTCCACCCTCCTCTCGCCTCCCTCCCGCTCTCCTCACCCACTTCTTTTGTATCCTAACCTTAGCTACCACTACATAATGATCAGACAGACCCCCTCCAATACCCCTATACACCCTAGCATCCATCACAGATTTCTTCATTCGTTCATCCACACATACATAATCAATCAATGACTTTCGTTCCACCACTGTCTTATCCTTCATCGTCAACATCCGTTTCCACGTGTACCTGTGGATCATTCTGTGTCGGAAGAAGGTGTTGGCTATCCACAGCCTCCTCCCCACACATACGTCCACAAGTGCACTACCATTCCCATTCACCTCTGATGGTACCCCCCACCCTCCGACCACTCCCTCAACTTTCCTATCACCCACCTTACCATTCATATCCCCAATCAGAAATATTCTTTCATTCTTGTCAAACTTCTCCAGGCACGCCTCCACATTCATCCAGAACTCCTCTTTCTTTCTTTCAAGTATATCCTCTGTCGGGGCATACACGCATACATAGATAGTGCTGATACCAATTATTGATCGAAATATACTTGGTGCCGCGACATCTCTTATTATTCTAATTGTACGGTCGCACTAATAAGTCATGTCCCAGCTGTCATTATGTTTTGCTCGCTGTGTGCTGTATTAATGTCTGTCAGATGTCGAATAGTGTTGGTAAGTGTAGGAACATGGTTTTATATATCACTCAAAAAGAGAAAAACAAAATCATGTGTAAATATTGCTGATACCAATTATTGATCGACATATAGTTGGTGCCGCGACATCACTTATTTGGCCGACTGTACAGTACCGAAGGGCAAGGGAGACTTGAAATAATAACAATGGCTATCAGTATCAACACGTGAATTCAGAATACACTATTGGACCGAAAGAAGCGTGAACTAATGAAGATCGTAAATATGTGCTCGTGTATGTAACTTTTTACTATATGTTTAGTTTCTCCCTAGACCTCCATTAAGCTTATAAAAATATCCACCCAAAACCTTCCTTTAAGATAGATTTGTACATATTTCGCTAGAAAAATGTCCCGGCCGAAGGCCGATTCCTCTTAAATTGCAGGCTCTCTATCGCTCGCCAGAATAAATTCTACAACTAAATGACACGAAAAGTCATAATATTGACACAGAAATTGGACGAAAGGTTTTAAAATCGCCAAACTAATGAGCCGAACGTCTTAACATCTGAAAACTAATGGGGCTAAACATGAGGAAGAATGGGGACCAGGATAACGGCCCATCTCCTCTTATGCAAAGAAAAAGTGGAACGAGTAACCGCTAAATGTAAGAAGAGTGGAATATTAAGAGGCTGAGTAACCGTGTTACGAACTGGCACTCGGGTACACAAGGGCTCTCAATCAGGACTCGAATACGGCTCGCTGCCACAACGGAAACACACGATCCCAACCCCTGAGTACTGCCAGCCGAACAAAAAACACCAATACCCTCCAGAGTTCACTCTGCTATAACGGGGTATACAAGAACTCGGTACTAGTGTTCAACAACAGACTAATAAAGAGACAGGAATTATCTAGTCTGGTCAACAATCAAACAATGAAGTAAGAAACAACAACACCAAAGAATAGAGTTGGCCGAAGCCGACGTAATCCACCCTTGACTATGAACTTAAGAAGTCCACCACCCTCTACTTCGGATCGGCACTATTACGTTACGTTAATTAATAGTCCTTAAGCATCGAGCAAGGACTCTTCTGAAAAAAGTTAGATGCTTCTCGGATGCTCGTAAGAAGTACGTATCGGATTTTGAACAGTAATTCAATAAGCAAAAACACTGGCAATTAAATACTATTAAAGGCTTAAATTGGCATAAGAATAATTAAAAGAATATGCAATAGTAAATGGCAAACATTAAAAGGAAGTACTGCGCAAATGCAACGGCAATAGCCTACTCGGATTGTGCTCGTGGGCCACTAATCACTAAAGTAGCCAAGCTTGCAACACATGAAATCAATAGTGCATAAACAATATCATACATAAGGAAAGCTTCAATACTATTCTGTCTCTACTAATCGAGTAAAGTCTAGCTGGGGTACTGTAGGCAAAAAGGTAGCAGTGACTGAGCAAAAACGGCTCGTAGCCTAGCGAAGTCCTCACGACTGTTTAAAGTATTACGTTAAAACTAACAAGTGCACTTTGAAAAATCCAGATCCCTTGTATCTGGTTTTCTCCCGGCTCCTTGACAATGTAAAAACAAACTGTTATTAAAATACAGGGTGGTTAGGCTCTTGCCCTCACGCACTGTAAATTATTAACTCAACACAGTCAGCCGCGAAGACAACCTAGGCTTCACTAAACCGAAATGAGTATGCAGGTTTATCGCTTAACCACTGCATCAAACAACAACTCGTAACACAGAAAAGCCTTACCCCAGTCTAGCATTACCTAGACCAGCAGAAAACAGGAATAATAATAATAACACACAGGGAAATGCATATACAAGTGCAACAAACATAAGTCAATCCTATTCTAAGTCAACCCTTCCAAAATAGGCTATCTAATAGGCAAGTATCTCGTGAGAACTCAAGCGATAATACGTTGGCTGACTAGCTCTGCACCAACGGGACCATGGAAGTTATACAGGGCAGGGAAAAGAGGAAATAAGAATGTAAGGTAGTAGAGAAAGTTCCCATCAGTCAGAAGAATATATATAGTTAGCAAGGGAAATGAGAAGTCGCTCTGCCTAATGAGTTCTGATGAAAAAATGGCTAGACTTCCCTTTTATACCCGGCCCTCTAGTGAGCCAAACGTGAACTACTAAGGACCGCCCACTGACAACCATTACGTAATTTCTCTCTCTCCTCTGGGATACACAAAGGCTCCCCTAGCACTGAGGGAGGGAGGAATGCGAGTGAGTTAGGCCTACCTCCTGCCTGGCGTACCCACTGACCCCTAACTGTGGCTGCTTCTCTTCCCATCATTACAAATAAGTTTTACACACAATACTTATAACTAATGATATAAAATAGAACTCGTTGAATCAGATGAAAACAAAATACATATTCATAATACTTATAGTACAACGGCTCACACGAACTAAGTTAGGGAACTCTACATAGACTACAGCCAAAGTTCCTGTCCTGACGATCCTAGCGAGAGTGGGGCATGACTAGGCGTTCTGTACAGCATGCTCACACGTGGACATGCGTCACAACCGCTAAATGAAAGAAGAGTGGAATATTAAGAGGCTGAGTAACCGCTAAATGAAAGAAGAGTGGAATATTAAGAGGCCGAGTAACCGCTAAATGAAAGAAGAGTGGAATATTAGGAGGCTGAGTAACCGCTAAATGAAAGAAGAGTGGAATATTAAGAGGCTGAGTAACTGCTAAATGAAAGAAGAGTGGAATATTAAAGGGCCATGTAACTGCAAAACGAAAGAATAATGGAGCATTATAGGAATGAGTAACTATTTAAGGGGAGATGGTTCACTTTCTGTGCGATTTTTGCATGTATTCGTTATTTTTCTAGTTTCCATCCTAGACCTCCATCAAATTAAAAAAAAAACATCCATTAGATCCCCCTTCTACATTAATTTGTACATTTCTCGGTAGAAAAATTTCCCGGCCGAAGGCCGGTTCTTCCAACATTCCAGGCTCACTATCGTTGGCCAGGGAAAAAATCGACACATAAATAGCACCAAAGGTCTAAATATTGACGACGAAATGAAGCAAAAGGTCTTAAAATCGACTAACTAATGTGGCAAACATCTTAACATCTGAAAACTAATGGGGCTAAACATGAGGGAGAAAGTTGTCCAGAAAACCGGCCCATCCCCCCTTAACGAATTTATAATGACATAAGAAAGAACCGAGTGACTGATGGACGAAGGAAGAATGGAATAATAAAGTTACGAGTAACTGTTAAGCGAAAGAGGAGTGGATTAATATATGACCGAATAACTGTTAAACGAAAGAGGAGTGGAGTAATATATGACCGAGTAACTGTTAAACAAAAGAGGAGTGGATTAATATATGACCGAATAACTGTTAAACGAAAGAAGAGTGGATTAATATATGACCGAGTAACTGTTAAACGAAAGAGGAGTGGATTAATATATGACCGAATAACTGTTAAACGAAAGAGGAGTGGATTAATATATGACCGAGTAACTGTTAAACGAAAGAGGAGTGTATTAATATATGACCGAATAACTGTTAAACGAAAGAGGAGTGGATTAATATGTGACCGAATAACTGTTAAACGAAAGAGGAGTGGATTAATATATGACCGAGTAACTGTTAAACGAAAGAGGAGTGGAATAATATGTGACCGAATAACTGTTAAACGAAAGAGGAGTGGATTAATATATGACCGAATAACTGTTAAACGAAAGAGGAGTGGATTAATATATGACCGAATAACAGTTAAACGAAAGAGGAGTTGATTAATATATGAACGAATAACTGTTAAACGAAAGAGGAGTGGATTAATATATGACCGAGTAACTGTTAAACGAAAGAGGAGTGAATTAATATATGACCGAATAACTGTTAAACGGAAGAAAAATAGAATTTTAATGCAACGAGTAACTGCTAAACGAAAGAAGATTGGAGTATAGAACAATTTTGAATGTTGTCATTATATAACTTGCCATATAAAATAGGTTATATTAATAACCCCAAAATAATATATATATATATATATATATATATATATATATATATATATATATATATATATATATATACTGTATATTCAAATTACGTTTTATTCAGAACAATAAGTTGTCAAAACATAATTTGTTTGGAGGGAACTAAACACAAATATAATTGGTTAAAACCAGTAAGATTTCAAACATAATTATTAGGTATGATTAATTGCTCGTCGTATGAATTAATCCTAATCTTTTATACATTTGTATTATGATTGTTTTTGCCTGAAATAATGTTGTTGGACCGAACCATTGTTACATATCAACAAATCAATACCTTGTTGAACATCACAGGGAAAATTATTAGATAAAAGGAATATAATTTTAATACCGCCAACCACCTGGAAATAATGTTAATTTATAACCCTGATACTACCTCATAAAACCTTCCTAAATTTGTATTCATAACTGAATAATATAAGGCATGAGGATATTATTCCAACCCGTGTGCCCATGTACCAGAACAAATATGCACGTTTAATATTTAGCATTATAGCTAAAGTAATTGAAGCATACAGGAATATTTTAATTATCTCGATCTTTACATAGGGTTATTTATATTATTATTATTATTATTATTATTATTATTATATGAGATGCCGAAGTCTCCAACCAGGGTGCAGAAACACCATCAAGATGAATCCACACAAAACACCCGGAGGCACTGGAGAGAGACTACGGCAACTTAGGAACAAATAAAAACATATACTGTACTGTACATATACACATATCAAACACAGATAACATATTATGCAGTGGAGGATATCAAGTATAAATATAATACAATAAAATATAATAAAATAAGTTTAAAAATTATAATTAATGCTGCAAAAAAGCATTAACTCTAGACTTAAAAATGGAGATATGAGCTGAATTGACTAGCTCATTTGGCAACTTATTCCACAAGTCAACCATGGCCATATGTTTGGACAAATCACAAATTCACTTGATTACATACAAATGTTTGTTTTACTCTAGCCGGGAATCGAACAAACGATCTTTGAACTAAGAACCAGGCATCTCACCATCCATGCTATAACTTAATGAAACCTTAAAACCATATTTCATTATTGAACCTGGACATACCTTGCATGAAATATATAAATTTACTCTGGAACATGGGTGTACTATGTGTGATGGGTGGAGGTTGGAATATTATCTTTATATATATATATATATATATATATATATATATATATATATATATATATATATACAGTATATATATATATATATATATATATATATATATATATACAGAATATACATATATATATATATATATATATATACATATATATATATATATATATATATATATACTGTGTATACGATATATATAATATACCTGTATGTATATAGGTAGAGAGAGAAATGATACGTGTGTGCGTGTGTGATTATTTCAACGTTTTTGTTTCGTTGTTATACAGTATATAAGTTATATTGACCCAATGTATAGTACGTTATTAGTAAAAAAACCCAGAAGAAGCATAACCGGTTGTGTGGCTTTAACCCTTTATAGACAGGAGATTCATAGGTAGTTTGATTATCTCCTTCAGTAGAATTATACCATATATGTTGCATATCCTTCACATATCCTTCACTAATCATAATGCTATCTTGTTTGTAACCAGGCTAATACTAGAAGATTATATTTAGCTCATTGTCAAGAGATTGTTATATATAGCTGGCGACTTTTTCAGTACATAAAAACTTTGGTTCATATGATCTGAATGAAATAAAATGTATTAAGTTAATCATAGTTCACTATTTCTACCGAAAAATTTACAAATATATGTTGAAGGGGGGTCTAGTGGGTGTTTTTTTAAGGTTGATGGAGGGCTAGCGAGGAAACTCAGAAATACATAAATATATAAATACATAGCCCAAAAAACCAAGCACTACGCCCTTAAACTTATCTCTGTCACCTGTCCTCTCTCTCCAGTACGGCCACCCGATCCTCCTAGCCGGCGGCGCTTGTGGCACTTTGGCGCTGCTGACTGGGAGGCTCTTCGGCAGTACTTCTTTGATTTCCCATGGAATGATTTCTGCTTCCGTGGCCGAGGACCTTCAGAGAGTGCTGAACGCATTACCGAGGTAATCCTATCGGGCATGGAAGCATACATTCCATTCTCTTTCTCTCAGACTAATGCTAAAAAATCTTGGATTACTCACACCTGTTCTACTGCTGTCCGCAATAAGGAGGAAGCATTCAAACGGTACCGACGCCTTAAAACTCAAGACTCTCATTCTTCATATGTTTCTGCCCGGAATCAAGCCAAATCTGTTCTTCGACTTGCCAAACACTCTTTCATCAATAATAAATGCACTGAACTATCCAACTCAAGCTCTTCCCAAGCTTTCTGGCATCTAGCCAAAAACCTCTCCAACAATGCTCTTCCAGGTCTTTCCCTCCACTTTCCCACTCTGATGGCACAACCATCACTTCTTCCTCTGACAAAGCTAAACTCTTCGCTCAAACTTTTGCTAGAAACTCCACCTTGGATGATTCCGGTGCTATTCCTCCCTCTCCACCCTCCTCTCTCTTACTTATGCCTAATATCCTAATCTCTTCAAAAGATGTACTTTCTACCCTCTCTGGGTTTAACATTAATAAGGCGTACGGTCCGGACGGTGTTCCTCCTGTTATTCTCAAAAACTGTGCTTCCGTGCTGACTCCCTGCCTAGGCAAACTCTTTCGTCTCTGTCCATCCTCTAACGTCTTCCCTTATGCCAATATGATGTGATTGGCATAACAGAATCTTGGCTCAATACAGAAGATAGAGACTTTTTAGCAGAGTATTCAATTCCCGGTTATGTAATGTTTGAGAACAGCCGAATAAATAAAAATGGAGGTGGCGTTTTATTTTATATCAAAGAAAGTCTTAACCCGACCCTCGTGTCAAAACCTCAAATTGTGAACGTCGACACATCTTTTGTGCTAATAAAGAATAATAAAGGTACAAAAATAATACTTGCGTTAATATACAGACCTCCAGCTCAACCAGTGCAAACTGACCGAGAAATTTACGAACAAATTGCAGATGTAAGTAACTCACAAGATACCGTAATTTTTGGCGACTTTAATTTACCTGTGACCAAGTGGGGCGATACTCTTACTTCACAATCCGGACATGACTTGTAT
Organism: Paralithodes platypus; assembly: GCA_032716605.1. Taxonomy (NCBI): domain Eukaryota; kingdom Metazoa; phylum Arthropoda; class Malacostraca; order Decapoda; family Lithodidae; genus Paralithodes; species Paralithodes platypus. The sequence continues at coordinate 12,014,996 of CM064511.1, read as the reverse complement.
ACGAACTTGCAAGAGAGTTCGCTTTATCAATTTGTTCGAACGCCGACCCGTGGTAATAACGTTCTTGACATTGTACTTGCAACAAAAGAAGAATTGATAGAGAATTTGAATATTGGTGATGAATTCAGTAACAGCGACCATCGTACGATAACTTTCACTTTAAACTTTACTAGTAACGAACCAAATAGTAGCATCGAAAAGGTCCCTAATTTCAAGAAAGCAAACTTCCATAAACTTAGAGCTATGTTTAAAGAATCTGACTGGAGCTTTTTAATTAACAATAACGACATAAATACATCTTGGAAGTTATTCGAAACCACTTACCTAAAAGCAGTGCAAGACTGCATACCATCGAAAATACAGCGTCCAGGCCATAATAATAAGCCGAAATGGTGGAATAAAGATATTTCAAACTGCCAGCTTGCTAAAAAATTTGCTAATGATAGATTAAAATCCTCACAAAATGACGAAGAACGGGTGAAATTTGTAGAGCTACGACGCAAAGCCAAAAAGTTAATTAAGCAGAGTAAAAAGACCTTAGAGTTACATATTGCGAATCAAAGTAAAACAAACCCGAAATAATTCTATAGTTACATCAGAAAGAAAAAAGTAGTTACTTCAACTGTTGGACCGTTAGTCGATGAAATGGAGAATACACCAAAGACGAAGTACAAATGAGTAATGCCCTTAATACCTTCTTTGCATCAGTTTTTACAACAGAAGACCTCAGTGATATCCCTACACCATCGCCGATTCAGATTGATAATTCAGATGTTCTAAGCAATATCACCGTTACAGAGAGAGAAGTATTGAATTGTTTAGATAAACTCAAGGTAAATAAAACGCCAGGACCTGATACAATCTCGCCTAGAGTTCTAAAGGAAGCTAAGGATGAGCTCTCCAAACCACTGACATTACTATTCAATAAATCCTTGCAGTCTGGAACTATGCCTGATCAGTGGAAGCTAGCCAACGTAACACCGATATTCAAAAAAGGCAGTAAATCCCTACCCAGTAACTATCGTCCAATTAGCTTAACCTCAGTTGTATGTAAAATGCTAGAAACGGTCATACGAGACAGACTCGTAAATCACTTAGAGGAAAATAACATACTTAAAGATACTCAACACGGCTTTCGTAAAAAACGTTCCTGTTTAACAAACCTCTTAGACTTCTTCCACGATATCCTCAACCTCTACGATGAGAGTAAAGCTGTAGATATTATATACCTTGATTTTCAAAAGGCCTTTGACAAAGTTCCCCACAAACGTTTTCTGCTAAAACTAAAAGTGCATGAAATACAAGACGGTGTGTTGAAATGGATAGAAAATTGGCTCAGCAACAGAAAGCAAAGGGTAGTCATAAACGGTAAGGCATCTAAATGGACCAATGTAAGTAGCGGGGTACCCCAGGGATCGGTACTAGGACCAATTCTCTTTCTAATTACATCAACGACATAGATGAGGGTCTCACCTGTACAATCTCAAAATTTGCTGACGATACAAAAATTGCAAATAGCGTACTCTCAAAAGAACAAGTTGACGATATGCAACACAATCTAGATAAATTGTCATGTTGGGCCCAAATTTGGCAAATGAGTTTCAATGCGGATAAATGTAAAGTACTACATGTCGGATACCTAAATGAGAAAGCAAACTATTCGATGAATGGCACTCAGCTTAAGAATGTAAACAGAGAAACCGATCTGGGAGTAACAATATCGAGTAACCTAAAACCGAGTCAAAAATGTTCAGAAGTTGTTAAGAAGGCAAACAAAATAATTGGCTTTATAGGCAGGTCATTTGAGCATAAATCCAAAGAAGTTATCCTAACCCTTTACAATTCCTTAGTCCGCCCTCTTCTGGAATACTGCGTTCAATCCTGGTGCCCTTATTACCAAAAAGATATAAACAAGCTAGAAAGAGTTCAACGTAGAGTTACCAAAATGATACCTAGCCTAAAGAACAAACCATACGAAGAGCGTCTTAGATAATTAAATCTATTTCCTTTAACCCAGCGCAGATTAAGAGGTGAATTAATTCAAGTGTTCAAAATCATCAAAGGCATCGACAATATGAACTGTAGTAAGTACTTCACTATCGACCAATCTAATTACACGCGGGGAAACGGTTGGAAAATTATTGGTAAATCTTTTAACTCGCACGAATCTAAGAATTTCTTCTTCAATCGAGTTGTCAACTTGTGGAATGGGCTTCCCCGAAACGTTATAGACTGCATCACCGTTGATTCATTTAAACTTCGCCTAGACAAATATCTCTCATCAAACCCGCGACTGACTGCGTTTGTAAATGAATAACTTTATTTTATCCCCCCCTCAGTTACTAACCCTTATGTCCTCTACTAACTTCCTAATCCTGCCAAGGACATTAGTTCCAGGGCAGTAATTCCCTTTCCAATGTTCCCTTACCCACTCTAAACCACTGTTTGGACACTTGATCCTCAGTGTTTTGGAGGACAAGCAACCTAGAAGGGTCACTAGACCTGTTGTTGCTTGATTTCCTTTGTACTCCTTTGTACTCCTTTGTACTTCATGCTGGAAGTTTGCTCACATTCAACCTGTCCCAAAGAAGGGTGACCGCTCTCAACTATCCAACTATTGTCCAATTGCTCTCATTTCTTGTCTTTCTAAAGTTTTTGAAACTATTCTTGCTTCCAAATTTCTTAAGCATTTCTCTTCTCATAATCTGCTCTCAGATCGCCAGTATGGCTTCCTTAAGGGTCGCTCTACTGGTGATCTTCTTTCATATCTTACTAACTCTTGGTCATCCTCCTTTCGGGACTTCGGTGAGACTTTTTCTATTGCACTAGACATATCGAAAGCCTTCGATAGAGTCTGGCATAAATCTTTAATTTCTAAACTACCCTCCTTCGGTTTCTATCCCTCCATCTGTGCCTTTGTCTCTAATTTCCTTTCCGGCCGATCCATAGCCGCGGTTGTGGACGGCCATTGTTCACTTCCTCACCCGATAAACTCCAGTGTTCCTCAGGGCTCTGTCCTATCTCCTATTCTCTTTCTAATTTTTATAAATGATCTCCTTAACTGTACCTTAATTCCCATCCATTCATACGCAGACGACTCAAGCTTACACTACTCCATTACTTTTTCAGAACGCCCCAGCCAGCAATCCCTCAACGACAAACGTAATGAAGCCATATAACTCTTAAATTCTGATCTAAATACTATTTCCAATTGGGGCAGAGAAAACCTTGTTAACTTTAATGCTTCCAAAACCCAATTTCTCCATCTATCTACCCGTCAGGATCTCCCAGCGGACTATCCCTTATTCTTCAACAATACAAAAATCAACCCTTCATCTTCTCTCAATATTCTTGGTGTCTCTTTTTCTTCTGCTCTCATTTGGAAGGACCATATTACCAGTCTTGCTAAGGCAGCCTCCCGAAGCTGGGTGTGCTCAACCGCCTTAGGGGGTTCTTTTCCCCTGCACAGCTTCTTGCTCTGTACAGGGGCATAGTGCACCCTTGTATTGAGTATTGTTCACATGTGTGGGGAGGTTCCTCTCACACCGCTCTCCTAGACAAGGTTGAAAGGAAGGCCTTTTGTATCATTAACTCCCGTCCACTCACCAACTCTCTGCAATCTCTTTCTCTCCGCCGCAATGTTGCATCTCTCTCGCTCTTCTATCGCTACTATAATAACCAGTGTTCCTCAGAGCTATCCCAGTGCATACCACCTCCTTTACGTAGGGCACGTGGTACCCGTCTTGCAACTCAATCCCACCCCTACTCTGTGCAACTCTCCAACCCAAGAGTAAAACATTACTCTCAAAACATTTTCTTCTCAACAGCTGACCTCTGGAACTCTCTCCCAGAATCAGGTTTTCCCGCTTCCTATGACTTAAATTGCTTCAAACTCCGTGTGTCCCGGCATTTTGGCTCGAACGTCCCTTGATTTTGGCCCTGTCACTCTTTCAACTATGGGGGAGGCACTCGCTGTAGGCAGTTATGCCTTTTGCCTCCCTCAATCACATAGAAAAAGAAAAAAAACGATCAGCCAAGTTGTGTGTAATGTGTTGTAGGAGATTCTATTTCCCTCTATGCTGTCTAGAGCATCTTATATTTCACTCTAATGGGGACCTCACACAGTCATGAGTGCGAGCTAGAATCAATAGGAGTAGGAGAAAACTCGAACTCGTGGTGAAAATCGATGAATCTAGCGACTCCTGTTAGACTCCCTGTGACTCACGACCAGTCGCGGGCGATTGGCCCTGTCCGACAAAATGTTCATCGTGTTTAAAGTTTTCGCCGTGAGTCGAAGCACTCCCAGTGACTCCCAGTGAGTCCTGGTGACTTCCAGTAACTCCCAGTGAGTCCTGTGACTCGCAGTGACTCGCAGTGATTCGTATTTGATTCGTGGACATTTTTCAGTTTCACCGGGAGTCACTGGGATATAGATACGTAATACATGCGCATCACTGAGAGTCACTGGGAATCGACAGGAGTCACCAGGAGCCACTGGGAGTCACCGAGCATGCTCTCCAAGCGGCAGGGGCGGCCACAGAGATACCTGTAGCGGGCGCACATGTAATAAAGGGCCAACTATTCATGGGTGTAGGTGGTGAGCAAAGCGAGCCTACTCAGCTGGGGATCCCCCCCCCATTTAGAACATTTAGAACATTTAGCAGTTTTGATGAATTTTAGGTGTACTCTGAAGCTATCTGAGAGTGAAATGAAAGTGGAGTAAAAATAATATTATTAATATAATATCTTAATTCTCCTCAGCTGAAATTATAATATATACGGCTACCTTAGTTTTCCTGGTTGAACATTATAAATAGGCCTAGTAATAACTTGTGTAAGTACAATTGCCCATAAGACTTTGTATTCACTCAGTGATTGTGTATAGAAAAGGAAATTACTGTAGGTGAGGTATTTAATAATGTGAACAATGTACGGTCAATGTTACAATAGCTTACTTTTATTCTCCAAGTTCTCCAACTCCCCTGACCTAACATAGGCAAACTAACATAACCTATAATTGTTACCTATTTTAGGTAATATTATGATATATTACAAAACTTGGTAACGAAGAAAAACGAAAAGGTGGGAAGGATTAACTATCCTATTTTTAGACAATACTTTACATATATTTGTTTCGTAAATTCTAGTAAGCATTGATATAATGACCTTACTGTACATAATAATACAGACTTATTGTATTCTATTAATGTCGTTAATGATGTATGAATACAGTCATAACACTTAATGACGATATTAGAGGACTGTAGTAACCGTCACTGAGTTATAGCCTACAAGAGACATACTTGAGGAAAGAAAATGAAGTGACGGGGTTGGCTAGAACGGAGTTGGGAAACACCTGTAGGATTGCCAGCCTACAGGGGAGTAGGAAGGACACACGGAGAAATAAACAACCAAGACACCGCTCCATACCAGCGCCACATGATGAGGAGAAACAAGAAACAAAGGAGTACCCTGCTTACCTGGTCATTCCCGTTTTCTGTCTACCAAGGACGGTCACCTAGGTCAGTCACCCCTATTAAAGAATGGAAAGATCAGCCAATCACCATCCAGGTTTCAAACCCTCCACACCAATCACCAACCTTCCTTGCACCAGCAGCCAGATTTTCAGTACACAGAACAAATGTTTATGCAAATTACACATCAAAGGCCTGAGTGTTACCGACATAAATGGGGACTTTAGAATCTACAATGCAAGACTGTTACGAAGAACTCTGGACCAACCAAGAAACCTAGAGGAGACCAGAGTTATTTCCAGATTCACAAATAACCCCCAATTATAATAAAATTACTAGAACTGCTATTATATCTTTCCTAGACCCAGTAACTCCCCCCGGAGTATTAAATACAATACTTTAGATGATTAGGTACCTTCTGATAACCACCATGTATTTTTAAGTTAAGTATTTACTTCACTATTGATGTCACAACGATTTCACTATATCCCTTTAACATTGAATTACTCTAAGTTAAAGCTCAGAAAATATCTGAGCATGTCTATCTATCTATCTATATGCTCAGGCCCAATCCCCATTTTGGGGGTAGCCGACTCAAGACAGAGCAAGAACAGGGAAAACACAAAAACAACATAAAACAACGAATAAACACAGATAAAATGCACAAACTCACACACATCCAGGTCACCCAGGAGAAGACCCAGAGACAAGGGTCACCAAGGTCGATCCAGCACTCCCCAGACCCCAGACCACCCGGAGAGGTTCCGATCTCGGCAGGCAGACATGCAGCGGAGCCAAAGCCACAAGCCCTCCCACCACACTTCCAGGCGCACCCTTCATATTAATCGTCTCCCCGGGCCAGGCGCCTGATGGACTATTATCTAGTCCAACTTGCGCCCGACTCCTTACTCCAAATGACCACGTGTTCACTCAACTATTCACAAGCATTCTCCATTCACTCCTATCCACCACCACTTCCCCTGCCTGATCTATAGTCATTCCTCTATCATTCAAAGCTTTTTCACAGTCTCCATCTCAATGGGGGTCTTCCTGCCCTTCTATCTCCCCCTGTACCTGACTCACATATTCTCTTTGTAAGCCTTTCATCTCCCCGTTACATAATAGTGTAAATTCATAATCAAGCCGAATACTCACAGATTTTCCTTGTGTATGTCCATTCTATTTTATGTGTGTACCAAGTTGAAGCTGAAGTGTATACTGTGAATTAATTCCGTTCTAAGACCTTCACTTTTACTTAGAACCTACGCTCAATTTGATACCTATTTTTTAATTCAGGTTCCCCCCCCCTATTACGCCTGAATTTGATGTGTGTTAATAGTGTACCTTGTGAATAATGTATTAGTTTATTCTTTTATGAAATAGATAATTTCGATCCTGCTCGTCTAGGAATTCTAGTTTCTGTGTAGATCTATTGTCTAATTATTCATCAACTCGAATACAACGCCAATTGTTCTGTATTCCATATAGGAATCTGCTAACCAGTTCAGACCTCCTTCATACCTTATCAGGTATTTCCATCTAAGTACAACTTCGTCGTGTATGCCATATTTACCTTGTAGTCTTATTGTTACTACTCGTATACGCTAATTTATTGACGCGTTCTCTAATCTACTGTAATCAAACTCTTGCCTGATTCAGTTAGGTTAATTCCAACCTTCGAGCATAGTTCAGTAGATGTAAATAATTAAATCTGACTTCCTCGATCCTTGAGATTATCTTTGCATATAAGAAGAAATTGATCGTGTGCTCATGATATAAAGTCTCGCCTGCTAATTTAAGTATACCATTAATAGTAAAATAATTCACTTTCCCTCCCCTTTGAAGTTCATTACATTTCCCCCCTTCATCAGAATAATATCGCACTATCCATATTTACTATTTTGATCATCGCAGTCAAACATATGACCTGAGCGACCTACCTAGCCAAAGACAATCCTTGTCCGGGAGGCATATAGCCCAACTGTATTATGGTTCGGCACTACTGGTGAGAACGGTTCCGCGCGGCCTATTTAATGGCTAACTCAGCTAAACTCGCGCATATTTTACCGTACCGTATGGTACCACAGTTTTAAATCTTATATATTTTATTAGTTAAAAATAACATATTTACAATAGTATACATATCGTTATATATATATATATATATATATATATATATATATATATATATATATATATATATATACTGTATATATATATATTTCAATCTATCTAAACAGGATGTATACCATTTAACCTAACCTAACCTAACCTAACCTAACTAATAAAATATATAAGATTTAAAACTGTGCGCGAGTTTAGCTGAGTTAGCCATTATATAGGCTGCGCGGAACCGTTCTCACCAGTGGTGCTGAACCATAATACAGTTGGGCTATATGCGTCCGGGGAGCCCTTTAAACCTCCCCCCCTACACTCCCCCCCCCACCCCCCCAACCGCGAGCGAGCGTCTTCCCCTCACCCCCCTCCTTCACTTTCCCTTTTTGCTCTGCCCTACCTTAGTGACGCGCAGCCATATACTTTGGTCAACCTACCTGAAACTTACTCAGAATAATTCTTACCTGTTCCTTCCGTTTTTCCGGGAACATCACAAAGTTTTCTGGAAGATGCAACCTTCCTCTATCATTCTTGTCAGTGCAAATAATCAAGTCTTCCCAAATTTAGGACAGACTCTTCTACTATATGATAACACTCCTCTTCCCAATCACGGAGTAAATCATTCTTTCATGATCTACAATCCTAACGAGACCTAGTACGATGGCTACTTGGGACTCGACCTCCTGATTTCTTTGGGTGCCTCCGTAAATTGTAGGCACCGTACCTTAACTTTTGATCCACCTTCAAAACCCAAGCAAGAAGACAAAACCCTCTTTGAACCCATTCAGCAGTTAAAATCCAACTCCCTCTCTGCCCCCCTTAATACCACTGCTGAACTTCAGAATAATGAACCATCCCTCCCCATAACAAATTCCGAGAATGAGAAGAGCCACACCCACCTTATATCTCAAGCTATCACTTCCAATACTGTAACAGTCCCTCCATAGATATTCGTTAGTTAGATGGTTCAGTGGACTGTATAATAATATCATATAATAGTTTATATCACCTGAAGACTGGAACTAGTGCTGTAGAACTTAGTTGACCTGTTGAGCCGTGATGATGTTACAAGATGGTGTGTGAAACGGGAGTGTTAGCTAATAGGATAGAGTTGATGAATAAGAAGGGGCCACTATACTTAATGATTGATGGGAATGATGATTAATGATCTATGGATTAGTATGGCTAGATGACGAATTGATGAGCTAAGTACTATCACTAATGGGGCGAAATATGAGGTGAAACACGAGAGCGTAGGCAGACGGTCTGGTAGTTGTGGCGGCTAGGGAGAGAGTCCAGGACCCTCACAATATTTGCGTGAGGTCCGCCAATATCACGCATGCGCAAATGGGTAGGTATATATTTTCCCACCCAATTATAATTGCCTAAGTTCATAGGAAGGATAGACTACCCAATATCCAATATAGAACATAATTATTAACTTCTTAATTATTCTATATAACCATTGATCCTACAAACTTAATACTAAATACCTAATGTAATACTTAAAGTAAGACTGTCCATATCAGAGTTTGGACACATTCCCGCCACCTTTATATAATACAGTATTTACAAAAGCCCGGAGGCTATTTTATTCCGCCATGATTGGGAGGAGGCCTGAGGCGCCTGTCGACTAGGACGTCCACTGGGTAAGTCGACCAGTTGATTGGTCGAGGTAGCCACTGTGGGAATGTCTCCAGGCGTCTCCGAAGAGTCCTGTTTGCACTCAATGTCCCCCTCAAGAGGGTACAGACGGACAGTCGGCCGCGTATATGTTCTCGTCTTCGTCCGGTCTCTAGCCACTCTGACTTCTCCATCCTGACCGGGTCATAACTCGACAATACGGCCCAACTTCCAAAAGGCGCGCGGACCCTCATCATGGATGATGACGACATCACCGATACCCGGCCACCAACCATTTATTGGTCTCGTCTTACACTTATGTGTGACGCTTGCAGCTTAGCAGAACGCCACGTGGGCTCAGCCGCTCGCTTGGCCACTCGCTAACACTCGCCAGGGCAATGTATTTGGCTACAGTCTATCTACAATGTTGTACTTTCTTTCTTGTGAATCGTCATGTCACAGGCAGTACAGAAGTGGTCTTTATTTTCACCTGTGACAATGCATTATATTTTATATCATCAGTTATAAGTTTAATGTATAAGACTGAATGATACAGCTAGAGAGTGTGAGTGAATAAGTACAGGAGGCAGAGGGTAGTCGCGTAGTGTTACACGTTGTCTCGGTGATGTCATGCCACGGCTGGGCCCTCTGAGTGGCTGGCTGCCTCACCACCCTCCCGCCGCATCAGGAAGTGGTCCCCCTCGCACTCCCTGCTGCCTTGTGTCTTCCTTCCTCAGAGCTTGCCTGACCAGCATACCCTTAACATCTCCCTTGCTACCTGTCCCCGACTTCTACCTATAGAACACTTTCTCTCTCTCTCAACTTCTTACCTCTCATTCTTCCAATCTATTTAATATCATAACTCCCCTTTGGTTCTGCACGATTTCATATATCGGCCATCGTATTATATGCTGAAGCTCTCAGATATTACATGTTTAGTTAGGCATTTTGGAGGGGTTACCATTTTGTCTGTAGAGGTTCGATACACTCACGGTGTCTCCTTACCTTTTACTTGGTTGTCTGCTGGGCTATTTAATGCTAGACTGGGGTGAGGCTATTGTTGTTGTGAATTCCGATGTGTACCAGGTTTTGTTGAACCTGTACAATCGCAACGGATACGTGGAAAGCCTAGGTGGTCTTTCTGACTGTGTACCTTGTGAGCTTAGCACTGTGTTGCGAGTGAGGGCTTTTGCCTCTGCCACCCAACACTGTGCTAACTCGTTTTGCTTTGACTTTGAGAGGGTCGCCAGGAGAGAACCAGATACTAGCGATCTGGATCTCTCAAGAGAGCACCCCGTCATTTAACGTAATTTGGCCGTACAGTCTTAAGGACCTCGCTAGGCTAAGAGCCGCTTGCTCCTGCCATTGTTTCCTAGCCTACTACATCCCAGCTAGACTTTATTCGCCTAGCAGACACCCGATTAAGATTATAAGCTCTTATGTTATGTATGCAGCATTTTTATTCACGTTGATTGTAAGCCTTGGTTGTTGTTGAGTTGCACAACCCGAGCAGGCTTTTGTGTTGCCTGAGGAAGTACTTCTTTTGTTGTTGGAGATACTACTATTGTGCATTTATCGTTATTCCGTGCCAGTTAAGACTGTATGTCCCTACACTTGTCATATCTTGTTCCTGCTTTATATAACAGTTCAAAATCCGATTCGATCATCTTAAGCAGCATCAGACTTTCTTCAGAAGATTCCTGCTCGATGCATTAGGACTTTCGTTCACTTTCTTTAATATAGGAGTGACAGTTTATTATTGTTTAGAGTAACTTTAATTATACCTTCTTCTTGTTTGCATTAAATCATTTCAGTGATTTAATTAAGCTCTCTATCCTTTTCCTTGTATACATTATTAACGTAATTGTATGTTGTTGTGATCAGGCTGTATCAGAGATCATCACCCTGTAGTAGTAGTGCATTTATACCGAGTTATAGGATACCCCGTTATCGCAGATTTAACTCTGGAGGGTATAGGTGTTTTTGTGCACCGGCATTATAAGTTCGAGGGTTGGATCTAGTGTTACCATTGTGGCTGTGTGCCTTTCTAGTCCAATGATTAAGAGCCCTTGTTTTATACGAGTCCCGGTCGTAACAAATGGCAACCTTGCTTAGGATTTTGTGAACTTAGAGAAATATTGCAGGAGTGTTGTGGTCATTTGTTTTTGTTTGAAGGAATATAACACTTAAGAGTCTTCAAGCATTTTATATTTTTGAGTGAATAGTGGTACATAAGAGTTAGGTACTTTTTTTTTTTTTATAAACGTTGAGAATTTTCGGTGGACAATATGTCGGACGACGGATCAGTGTACAGTGAGGACACAGTACAGGAAGCAGGCTCTGAGGTGCAGCAGCGGGGTTTGTTAGAAAGCATTAGAGTTATAACTAGTGAGGAGGATGCAAAGAAGTTTCTGGAGATGCCTATTACTGTTGACCGGGTGTCGGGGATTGATCGGTATGGTCTCCAGTGTTTGGCCACGGTCATGGGTCATGTGGGCAATAGCAGCATGACGAGAGGTGACCTGGTGGCCTGTGTGCTCGTCGGGGAGCATGGGGCTTCGGGTGGAGCGGGAGCTGGGGCACCTTCGGCCCAGGCCCCATTCCACTCGACTCCTACCATGGAGCCCCCTCGGGCTCCGGAGCCGGTTACGTTCCCGCAGGCCGATAGTCACTGGCAGCGTGGTTTGCACTTGGGTGAGTCTCCAATTGTTGCATCTGCTCCTCCTCAAGGTTTAACTGCAGATATGATCTTCCAGCTTCAGATGGCTAAGATTCAGCAGCAGCAGCAGGCGGCTGAGCTTCAGCAACAGCAGCGAGAGAGTGAGGCTGAGGAGAGAAAGGCTGATCTTCATGTTGAGGCTACGAAGTACTGTGCAGACAGAGATCTTGAGAAGTCAAGGGTGGAGTCAACAGGGCAGCGTCTCGGTTTTGGGAATCGAGGTCTTGATCAGTCTTTATTGCACCTGCTCAAGTTGGTCCCTGTATTTGATGAGTCGGGTGTCAGTGAATTTTTCATGCGTTTTGAGAAGAAGTGCCGGGAGCACCAATGGCCCGAGGTTAAGTGGGCAGCCCTTGTTTCCTCTAGGTTGGTTGGCAAAGGACTCAAGGCATATGATGCGTTGCCCTTGGAGTCTTGCGTCGATTATGAGGTATTGAAGGAGGCTGTCCTGCGGGCATATGAGTTACAACCAGAGACGTACAGATTGAAGTTCCGGGGTGTAACGAAGGGTCGTGAGTGCACCTTTCTTGAGCATTCCCGGGATCTGTCCGATGCATTTAGAAACTGGCTGCGTTCTGAGAAGGCATCGACGTTTGAGGAGTTGAAACAGCTGATGCTTCTAGAACAATTTTTCAAGTGTACGGGCGGCGATCTGACGTTGAATCTTAAAGAAAAGAACCCGAAAACTCTTCAGGAGGCAGCTGAGATGGCTGACCTTCGGTTATCTATGATTCGTGGGTGTGGTTCTGCACAGAGAAGTGATGCAGGCAATAAGGAGCGTAACCCTCCCCCTCCCCGAAACACTGATACACATAATTACACTAAGAACAAGAGCAACGACACCAAAACTGACAATAAACCTAATACCGTCCCGTTTAGAAAGGGTCCGGGTCCTTCCTCACCTCAAGGGAAGCCCAAGGGAAAGTTAGAGTGCTTCCATTGTCATAAGGAGGGGCATTTTGCAAGAGCCTGTCCAAGCAAGTCAGCTAATGCAGTTGTGTCTTTGGCTCGCAACATTGGGGTGTCCCCGAAGTCGTCTGAGTTTGCCCGGGGTATAACGTCAGTGGCTGGGACACAGCCAGTGGAGAAGAATCCGGAAGGCTCGAACCCTGTCCGCGATGTCTTTTGCGACCATCGAGGGCGTGGCTGTGTGAAGTGGTCTGGTAAGAAGCATGGAGTTGAGTTGTTGCGAGACACAGGTGCCTCTCAGACTTTGATGAAGAACTTTACTGGTAGACCAATAAATACAGCAAGGGTGGTTGTGGTGCAAGGTATCAATGCTATCAGGTCATACCCAACAATATCTACAAAACACTAAACAGCATCACACTTTCCAACAGCAACACAACACAATCACATGCTGCAATCACAACAACAGACTCTACTCCTTCATGTAAACAACAAGCAAACACTCTCATCAATCACTTTTCACATGTCAGCTACCTAAAACCTCACAAAGACGACCGACGTGTCATCCGACGTAAGAGACAATTCCCCACAGACCCTGACTATACACCCTTCTCCAATCACCAGACAAAGCATATCTCAAGCACTCTCCCGCCTGTGGCCTAGACAACATAAGCAACATACACCTCAGACACCTGGGACCACAAGGCATACAAGCACTCACTAACATATCAAACTACAGCTATTCACACAACACAATACCAGACATTTGGAAGCATGGTATCATCATCACATTCCCCAAACCCAACAAAGACCCCACGCTACCCTCCTCGCACCGCCCCATCACACTTCTTTGCTCCCCCTCCAAAGTCATTGAACGCCTAGTATTACAACTAATTACACCTGACCTACCCCTAGCTCCAACACAACATGGCTTTAGGCCACTGCACTCCACAAACACTCTTCTCACAGACCTTACACAAAGAGCTTTCGACGGCATCAACTCAGCTAGACCACCACACAGATCACTATTAGCCACACTCGACATTAGTAAAGCCTTCGATGCCATCCCCCGCCACAACCTAACAAACAAAATCTACAACACAAACATGCACAACAACACAAAAAGGTGGCTGGCCAACTTCCTAGCAGGCAGATGTGCACACGTATCTTTTGCCGGTCAGTCATCTAAAATCAGAAACTTTCCAAACGGAGTCCCACAAGGATCCGTCCTATCGCCCGCACTCTTCAATCTGTACATGCACGATATAACTACACCCAATACGCCCCAAATAAACTTAGCCTTCTATGCAGATGACATAACATTCACATGCACACACCATGACCCAAAAAGAGCAACAGATCTCCTTCAACCCTATCTCAACACACTACATGGTTGGTGCACTACAAACAGACTTAATCTAGCCCCAGCCAAATCCACCGCAACCCTGCTCACAAGTTGGACAGGAGAACACGAATACATCCCTCAACTCACCATAAACAACACACCCCTAACACATACACACACACCCAAAATCCTAGGAGTAACATATGATACTCATATGACATTCAAACAGCACACCACAAACATTAAAAAGAAACTGACACCCAGACTTAACGCCCTCAGGTCACTTGCTCACACAAAATTTGGACACAACAAAGAAACTACCACCACAGTATATAAACAATACATAAGATCAGTGATGGAATACGCAAGCCCAGCCTGGGCTTCTAACCTAGCTGAAACACATCATAAGACCTTACAGACTATTCAAAACAAAGCCCTGAAGATCATTACAGGCTTCACAGCTACTTCACCCACAGATCACCTACATCAAGAAACCAAAATCCTCAAAGTCAAAGACCATCTGGACATGAGAGGCACTCAATTCCTGGCAGCAGCCTCCACGAACCAAGACCACCCACTAAACTACATGGCAACACACCCACAGACACCAAGAAATATCAAAACAACACCCAGCACACAGTATCACACACAATTATTGTCCTCTCTCCCTCCCTGCCCACCCCGAACCAACTTCCAGAAGCACATCCATACTCATATCTCTCACCGATCCATCCACTCACTCACAGACAACACGCAGCTGCATGCACGACCTCCCGAAATCCATCCTTCCGAATCCTCCCTTCCTCGCGAGGACTGAGTCCACCTGGCCAGGCTGAGATGCGGACACCATCCAGCTCTCCTGAGCTATCAGAAGAGACTGGATGACTCCGTTGTCGACGCCTGCCCGGGATGTAACACAGCACCCCATACCATTAAACACATCATAGAAGACTGCATTTCACACAACCATTTACGCCAACAACACAATCTACACTCAATGAGAGCTCTGTGGGAAAGCCCGATCGTGGCCATGGCCTTTCTCAGGGACTCAGGGCTGTTCGGCCAGGCAGCTTAGGGAACAACAACAACAACAACAACCCGTTGGTCAGGATGGAACTGGAGGTAGATGGTGTGACACGAGAGTTGGATGTGGGAATTGTGGAGAACTTGCCTGTTGTGGGCGTCGACCTCCTTCTTGGCAACGACTTTGCGGTGCCTACTTCTGAGGTTTCACCCTTAGATGTTGCCGAGAAGCCGGCCGACGTGAGTAGGGAGGAACATGAGTGGGTAGAGAAATGTCATGTACAACCTATGGCGTGCGTTGTTACAAGATCTCTTGCATCCAAAGTGTCACAGCCTATTCCTCAGTCTTCTGATCAACGGAGGAACGGTCGGAAGAAGACGGCTAATGTTGGTAAAAGTTTGGAGAGTTTAGTACCAGCAGCGCTTATTGGCGACTCAGTATTGGCACCATTCTTGGAGTCTGGAGAAGCCCCAGGACCTATCACAGCTAGTGAGGAGGTAGGGCAGGAAGAGACTCCGAGGCAGCAACGTTACACACAGAGAAAAAAAAGGGTTGCTCAGTTTGATATTGGGGGAGGACATGGGTTGCTTCGGAAGCATCTGGACAGGTTGGCTCCCTCGGATATTAGTAAACTGCAGTTGGAGGATCCGAAAGTTCAGAAGTGTGGTAATGGTGCTGTCTAGCTCGAGGAGGACGGGGATGCAAAGCCAGGAGATTTTTTTTATATTGAGGGGATATTGTATCGGCGATTTCAAGACCCGAAGAGAAGTTGGGAGGGTGGGTCAGGAGTGGTAGACCAGCTGGTTGTGCCGAGGGCGTGCAGGGATAGCCTACTAAGGTTGGCCCACGATGTGCCGTTGGCAGGACACTTGGGAGTACGCAAGACAGTAGCGGCTTTGGTGAAGTTGTTTTGGTGGCCAGGTTTAAAAGCACAGGTTGTGTCATGGGTGGCAATGTGCAGTACCTGCCAGAAAGTGGGTAAACCTAACCAATGCATTCCAAAGGCTTCGTTACAACCTATTCCTGTCATGGGGCCCCCCTTCAGTAAGGTAGTTATAGACATGGTTGGCCCCCTCCCTTCTACTAGAGCCGGTAATAAATTTCTCCTGACGATAATGGATGTAGCGACCCGTTATCCTGATGCATACCCCACGAGGAATGGCATGGCAAAGACGGTGGTTAGGAACTTGCTTTTGTACTTTTCCCGGTATGGTTTTCCGCAGGAAATACAGTCTGACCAGGGGTCTAACTTTACCTCGAACATATTTACACAGACAATGCAGCAACACGGGATCACTACAGTAGTGTCGTCGGCTTATCACCCTGAGAGCCAAGGGGTGTTAGAGAGGTGGCATTCGACCTTAAAGAGTATGCTCCGTTGTTATTGTCTGGAGAATGGTAAGGACTGGGACCTGGGTTTGCCTTATGTATTGTTCGCTGCGAGAGAGGTACCTGGAGAAAGCCTCGGGTTTAGTCCAAATGAGCTTGTTTTTGGCCATCGCATCAGAGGCCCTCTCAATATGGTTAAGGAGATCTGGGAGGGTACTACTAAGCCGTGTTCGTTATTAAAATATGTCCTCGAGAGCAGAGAACGGATGTTGAAGAGCTTGGAGTTGGCTGGCCGAAATCTGGTGGGATCCCAGGCCCTGATGAAGGACAGATACGACCAGAAGGTGAAACTCCGGGAGTTTCAGGTGGGTCAGGAGGTATTGATCTTACTACCTTTGGTGGGTCATCCCTTATCCACTAAGTATACTGGTCCTTATAGGGTAGTGGAGAAGATCTCAGACCTTGATTACCTGGTGGCCACTCCAGACAGGAGGAAAAAAAATCAGTTGTGCCACATAAATCTGATGAAAGAGTTTGTGAGGCGCCCCCCTGAGCCTCTCACTGTCCCGGTGATGACTTGCAGTGGTCAAGGTGGAGAAGGAGGAAGGGACAGTCACGCTCAGGTGGAGGATAACTGGGATTGTCATGTCTCCGCAGACCAGTGGGCGGGGAACTCGAGACAGGTGGCTCATGAGGCTCTAGAGCACCTGCCTGAGCAACAGCGTGTAGCTGTGCAGCACCTATTCAGTTCATACCCTGCTGTGTTTGCGGAGCACCCAGGCCTCACAACTCATGGGTGCATGATGTGGACGTAGGAGATCACCCACCCTTTAAATCAGTGCCATACCGAGTCCCTCCTATCAAACTCCCAGCACTCAGGGACGAGTAAGCATATATGTTGGATCGGGGCCTGATAGAAAAGGGTGCAGTTAGGTGGACATCTCCCGTCACTCTGCAGCCCAAGCCTGATGGGAAAGTTCGTTTTTGTGTTGATTTCCGGCGGTTGAACGGTTTAACCCCCACCAATGCTTACCCCCTTCCTCGTGTGGATGACAGTGTCGACAAGATCGGAAAGGCACAATATTTGACCAAGGTAGACCTAGTGAAAGGTTACTGGCAAGTGCCGCTGTCGGAGCGAGCGAGCGAAGGAGGTTTGCGGGTTTGTGGTGGATGGTAACACCTACCGTTGTAATGTCATGCCCTATGGACTCAAGAATGCACCAGCGACTTTCCAGAATCTGATGAATGACCTAGTAGCAGACATCCCTAACTGTACTGTGTATTTAGACGACGTGATAATTTATGACGATGACTTTGAAAGTCACTGTGCACACATTGAAGCCTTGTTTAACAAGCTTAGTGAAGCGGGCTTGGTGGTGAATCTGAAAAAGTGTGACTTTGTAAGGGCAACTGTGCAGTATCTAGGATTTGTGGTCGGGAAAGGCCAGGTTTGCCCTCCTCAGAATAAGATAGGATATTCAACTGTGTTAGCACCTCTGACTGACTTATTAGCGAAGGACAAGAAGTTTCTGTGGGCGCCGGAGTGTGAAAAGGCATTTTCCCTTGTTAAACACCTTTTATGCACTCATCCAATACTCAGGGCCCCAGACTTCAACAGGCCGTTTCAGTTGGCAACTGATGCCAGCGGGGTTGGGGCTGGTGCCATCTTGATGCAGACAGACGAAGAGGGCCTGGAACACCCAGTAAATTTTTTCTCCAAAAAGTTCAATTCGGCCCAGAAGAATTACTCAGTGGTGCAGAAACAATTACTGGCGATAGTGCTGGCGCTCAGGCACTTCGAGGTGTATGTTCCGGCCTATGGACCAGTCGTGGTAGTGTATACTGATCACCACCCTCTTAAATTTCTCAATCAGTTTCACAATCGGAATATGAGACTGACACGGTGGTCGTTGATGTAACAGGAGTACAATTTAGACATTCGCCATATTGCCGGTAGTGATAACGTGATTGCTGATTGTTTATCGAGGGTGGAGGATCCGAGTTAGTCTACCACAGGTGTGCTGGTTTGTGTGGAGTAAAAATTGGCTTGCCCCTGTAAGTGCAGCCGCCATAAACATATTAAAAATGAAAATTCTATAAAAAACTCTTTCTTTAATAGTTACATTTTTTTAAGTATGTTATAGCTGAAGTTCTGAGTCGAATCTGTACTTCTCTCAGAAGGCTGCGCTAGTAGAAGCTCGCTCTAGGATCATAGCAGTATAAATTAAGCTATTGTGTTGGGAGGGGTTGAAATTTTGTTGTTGATGAGAACTGAGCTTTGCCTTCTTTGTTGCGAAGTGATTAGGGGTGGCGAGTCTTATCGCGTTCTGCTTGTCAGATATGGAGCTCATGGTTGAGCGTCTAATATCTTGGGGTGGGTGTGACTCCTGCAGCTTAGCAGAACGCCACGTGGGCTCAGCCGCTCGCTTGGCCACTCGCTAACACTCGCCAGGGCAATGTATTTGGCTACAGTCTATCTACAATGTTGTACTTTCTTTCTTGTGAATCATCAAGTCACAGGCAGTACAGAAGTGGTCTTTATTTCTGCCTGTGACAATGCATTATTTATATTTTATATAATCAGTTATAAGTTTAATGTATAAGACTGAATGATACAGCTAGAGAGTGTGAGTGAGTAAATACAGGAGGCAGAGGGTAGTCGCGTAGTGTTACATGTTGTCTCGGTGACGTCATGCCACGGCCGGGCCCTCTGAGTGGCTGGCTGCCTCACCACCCTCCCGCCGCGTCAGGAAGTGGTCCCCCTCGCACTCCCTGCTGCCTTGCGTCTTCCTTCCTCAGAGCTTGCCTGACCAGCATAGCCTTAACATCTCCCTTGCTACCTGTCCCCGACTACTACCCATAGAACACTTTCTCTCTCTCTCAACTTATTACCTCTCATTCTTCCAATCTATTTAATATCATAACTCCCCTTTGGTTCTGCACGATTTCATATATCGGCCATCGTATTATATGCTGAAGCTCTCAGATATTACATGTTTAGTTAGGCAATTTGGAGGGGTTACCATTTTGTCTGTAGAGGTTCGATACACTCACGGTGTCTCCCTACCTTTTACTTGGTTGTCTGCTGGGCTATTTAATGCTAGACTGGGGTGAGGCTATTGTTGTTGTGATTTCCGATGTGTACCAGGTTTTGTTGAACCTGTACAATCGCAACGGATACGTGGAAAGCCTAGGTGGTCTTTCTGACTGTGTACCTTGTGAGCTTAGCACTGTGTTGCGAGTGAGGGCTTTTGCCTCTGCCACCCAACACTGTGCTAACTCGTTTTGCTTTGACTTTGAGAGGGTCGCCAGGAGAGAACCAGATACTAGCGATCTGGATCTCTCAAGAGAGCACTCCGTCATTTAACGTAATTTGGCCATACAGTCTTAAGGACCTCGCTAGGCTACGAGCCGCTTGCTCAGCCATTGTTTCCTAGCCTACTACATCCCAGCTAGACTTTATTCGCCTAGCAGACACCCAATTAAGATTATAAGCTCTTATGTTATGTATGCAGCATTTTTATTCACGTTGATTGTAAGCCTTGGTTGTTGTTGAGTTGCACAAACCGAGCAGGCTTTTGTGTTGCCTGAGGAAGTACTTCTTTTGTTGTTGGAGATACTACTATTGTGCATTTATCATTATTCCCGTGCCAGTTAAGACTGTATGTTCCTTCACTTGTCATATTTTGTTCCTGCTTTATATAACAGTTCAAAATCCGATTCGATCATCTTAAGCAGCATCACACTTTCTTCAGAAGATTCCTGCTCGATGCGTTAGGTCTTTCGTTCACTTTCTTTAATATAGGAGTGACAGTTTATTATTGTTTAGAGTAACTTTAATTATACCTTCTTCTTGTTTGCATTAAATAATTTCAGTGATTTAATTAAGCTCTCTATCCTTTTACTTGTATACATTATTAATGTAATTGTATGTTGTTGTGATCAGGCTGTATCAGAGATCATCACCCTGTAGTAGTAGTGCATTTATACCGAGTTATAGGATACCCCGTTATCGCAGATTTAACTCTGGAGGGTATAGGTGTTTTTGTGCACCGGCATTATAAGTTCGAGGGTTGGATCTAGTGTTACCATTGTGGCTGTGTGCCTTTCTAGTCCAATGATTAAGAGCCCTTGCTTTATACGAGTCCCGGTCGTAACATATGCGCCTCTCTGAGGGTCACCAGATACTCGGTAGACCAGCGTCGCCAGATATCTTTCGACAGTTTGCGAACATATTGATATCTGGCTGAAATGACATCTTTATTTATGTAGTCTGGATCTTCCAACCCATCCTCTACTTCATTATCATCAGGAAGATCCCGCAACCGATGACCCCGCATCAACACAGAGGGTGTTATTGGGGTAAGATCCCCTAGGTCACCAGAAGCATAATATAAGGGACGATCATTGATAGTGGCCTAATTTCCAACAGTAGAGTAGTCAATTCCTCCAAGGAAATTAAGGCACGTCCCAACACCTTCTTCAACCCCGCCTTGACAATGCCGATGGCCCTTTCCCATATAGCGTCGAACCACGGCGCCCTAGCTGGGATAAACCGCCACTCACATTGAACACTGCCAAGGTGGGACTGAACTTTAGGGTGATTACAAATGTCCGATAAGTACCCAGAGGCCCCAACAAAAGTGCTGGCATTGTCACTTAAAATGATCCGGTGAAATCCCTGTCGACTACATAACCTCCTGAATGCGTGGAGGAAACTGTCACAAGTGAGGTTGGCGACTATTTCGATGTGAATCGCTCTGGTGACTGCGCAAGTACATAAGAGCATGTAAGCCTTTATGGTCGGCGAATCCTTGATCGGGATTGCTCCGCTATAGTCCACCCCAGTGACCTTATACGGGTCTCCAGGGGTGGTTCGCAGGGCTGGTAAAGGTGGCAGTCCTGCATAGTCGTAGGGCTTACCTTTTACCCAACGACATTTCAGACATTTTACCCAGTACGCTTTTCACCACCTGCCTGAGTTTAAGCACCCACCATTTTTGACGAACGTAGGTAACCACGTGACCGACCCCGTAATGGCAACAGAGCCGATGTCACCGATCAATTATCAGGTGGGTCAAGGGATGTTTGGAGGGCAGAAGTTTAGGATACTTGCATGATTCCGAGATAGCCGCTAACCTCAATCTGCCTCCACAATGAATTATACCTCCCTTCAGGTGTAGTCCTAACTGGATGATTAAGTTATTTCTAGACTGTTTACCCTTCACCATTATTTTAAGTTCCTGCGAATAGGTCTCTTTTTGGCATAATTTGAGCAAAACATTATCTGCAGCTCTAATTTCATGTACGTTGAGATGAGCACTACCTGTGGGGGGCAGGCTATTTCTTTTTGCCTTCAAATTATTTACGAAACGTATCACCCATGCTGTGACACGCTGCAATCTATCATAGTTGCTATATTTGTGCCAGTCCCATAACTGTGTGTCATCTTGGGGCACCGTGCCTACAATTTGGGTCACGATACCAGCGGGCTGCTGTTGGAGATCTATATTCTCTGGCCATCCATCGGGTTTCGGGAGCCAAGAAGGCCCATTCCACCACAACGCAGAAGAACTCAAACATTTAGCAGATTAGTGATACCATATCACTTGGGTTCTCTTTAATCGACACATACCGGAAATAAGCAGTCGGGACAAGGGCATGTATCTCGTCGATGCGGTTAGTGACATACACTGGCAGTTTCTTGTGACTGTAAATCAAGTGTATCGTAATTTGACTGTCACTCCACACATAGGTTTCAAAGATATGAAGTTTATCTTTATAGGCATTCTCAACGAAGTTAATCATTCTGGCGGCTAGCAGAACTGCAGTCAATTCCATTTTAGGGATGGAAAGGGACTTGATGGGGGCCACCTTAGCCTTTACCATGACCAAGTGGCTACCCTCTGGACTGACTAGATATATAGCAGTCCCGTAAGCGACACTGCTTGCATCAGCAAATGCATGCAGGGAAGTAGTCTTTCTGAAACAGATCCTCCTAGAGAACTCAATACAACTACAGAGAACCATGTCATCCACTATCCCCCGCCATTCCGCTTGCAGTTCCACAGAGAGAACATCGTCCCAACCCAATTTCAGTCTCCACAATGGTTGGAGAAAGATTCGAGACCTTATTGATACTGGCAACACAACACCCAAAGGATCAAAGAGTTTGGCAGCAAACCTTAAACACTCACGCTTTGTAACCTGGTCAAAAGGAGCATACTGAACTCCAAAGGAAAGAGAATCAGAGTCAGTTTTCCACACCAGGCCAAGTACTCTCACCAAATCCTGTTGTTCCGCAGCAACACCATCCTTCTGCAACACCTCTCGCAAGATGGGACTATTTGTGGCCCATTGGCGCAGGAATAAATGGGCATTATTCATTACTTCACGAGCCATATCGTAAGCATGGACGAGGGAACTTTCATTATCCCCCGTACCTTGGAGGTTATCGATATATAGCCCGGCCCTAATTTCCTGCACCAACTCCGGGTCTGCATCAACAAGAGAAAGATGCTTAAGGATGGTCGCGTTAAGCAGCAACTGGGAGTAGGTAGCTCCAAACAATACAACCTGGAACCGATAACATTGTAGAGGCGAATCTAGTCGAAGAGGATCCTTTGGCCACATGAACCTGGTGTAATCTCTATCGTCCTCATGTAGTTTTAACATCAAGAAGACTTTCTCAATGTCACTGACCCACGCATACTGATGCATACGGAATCTCAACAAGACCTGAGCCAACTCCGGCACTAAAGATGGTCCCGTGTACAGACAGTCGTTCAGACTAGGCAAGTACTGGTGTGACGCCTGCCAGCGTTGGCAGAATCGCCTCCCGGTAGCCACTAGCGCTCGTCAGGGCAGTGAAATGGGCTACAGTCTATCTACAATGTTGTACTTTCTTTCTTGTGAATCGTCATGTCACAGGCAGAATAGAAGTGGTCTTTATTTTCGCCTGTGACAATGCATTATATTTTATATCATGAGTAGAAGATAAGATGCATTGTAGTGAAGGAGAGAGAGAGAGCGAGTAGGCATTGGGGTGGTAGTGTGTGCGTGCGTATAGATGTGCTGCCTCCCCCCGCTCGTAGGCTCGCGCGCGTGCCTTCTCACGCTTCTTGATTGGCTGGTGGTTCCTGGCACCTTCTGCAGGTCTGCTGCCTGGTGACGTAGCGGCCTGTGATTGGCTGACCACCATGCCTTTGTGTGATCCTGGGGGCCCCGAGGAGCTACTCTCTTCAGAGCTTGCCTGACCAGCATACCCTTCACACCTCCCTTACCACCTGTCCCCGACTTATACCTATAGAGCACTTTCTCTCTCTCTCAACTTCTTACCTCTCATTCTTCCTCTCTATTTAATATCATAACTCCCCTTTGGTTCTGCACGATTTCATATATCGGCCATCGTATTATATGCTGAAGCTCTCAGATATTACATGTTTAGTTAGGCATTTTGGAGGGGTTACCATATTGTCTGTAGAGGTTCGACACACTCACGGTGTCTCCCTACCTATTCCTTGGCTGTCTGCTGGGCTATTTAATGCTAGACTGGGGTAAGGCTATTTGTGTTGTGATTTCCGATGAGTAACAGGTTTTGTTGAACCTGTAGAATCGCAACGAAGACGTGGGAAGCCTAGGTGGTCTTTCTGACTGTGTACCTTGTGAGTTTAGCACTGTGTTGCGAGTGAGGGCTTTTGCCTCTGCCACCCAACACTGTGCTAACTCGTTTTGTTTTGACTTTGAGAGGGTCGCCAGGAGAGAACCAGATACTAGCGATCTGGATCTCTCAAGAGAGCACCCCGTCATTTAACGTAATTTGGCCGCACAGTCTTAACCCTTGTCTATCGGGGCGCAACTTATGTCGTGTGAAAGAAATTTGGACAAAGTGGCGGTTCACAACTTATGTAGTGTGCCATTTTCAGCACGTAATGTTGCAGAGAGAGAGAGCTGAGCGGTGTGAGGAGCGTAGTAAGGCTATGACCGTCGCACACCACCGCGGTGGGCCAACTGACATGAATCCACCCTCCCCCACCCTCACGCACTCGCTACACAGGGAATTATGTAGGGAAAAAACCTAATTACATGGTTTTTGTACTCGTGTTGCGCGATCGTTGCAAGAAAACTAGCGGTCGTACAAGGATGGTTGGGGTGTCATTGGAAAGCTCTGTTTATGCCCTTTCAGGGATAGATACTTGTTTTACGCTCTGGGTCTTATTTAGGCATGAAAATGAATCACGTAAACAACCCTATTTAGGGTAAAAACACCCCGCTGGGCGGTACATATAAATTACCGCCTAGGCCGCTTGTTAGGTGTTAAGGACCTCGCTAGGCTGCGAGCCGCTTGC
Source organism: Paralithodes platypus (assembly GCA_032716605.1). NCBI lineage: Eukaryota > Metazoa > Arthropoda > Malacostraca > Decapoda > Lithodidae > Paralithodes > Paralithodes platypus. The sequence continues at coordinate 11,990,110 of CM064511.1, read as the reverse complement.
TCAGCCATTGTTTCCTAGCCTACGACATCCCAGCTAGACTTTATTAGCCTAGCAGACACCCGATTAGGATCATAAGCTCTTATGTTTTGTATGCAGCATTTTTATTCACGTTGATTGTAAGCCTAGGTTGTTGTTGAGTTGCACAACCCGAGCAGGCTTTGTGAGTTGCCTGACGAAGTACTTCTTTTGTTGTTGGAGATAATACTAGCCTATTGTGCATTTATCGTTATTCCCGTGTCAGTTAATATTGTCTGTCCCTACAATTGTCATATCTTGTTCCTGCTTTATATAACAGTTCAAAATCCGATTCGATCATCTTAAGCAGCATCAGACTTTCTTCAGAAGATTCCTGCTCGATGCTTTAGGACTTTCATTCACTTTCTTTAATATAGGAGTGACAGTTTATTATTGTTTAGAGTAACTTTAATTATACCTTCTTCTTGTTTGCATTAAATCATTGCAGTGATTTAATTAGGATCTCTATTTTTTCCTTGTATACCTTACTAACGTAATTGTATGTTGTTGTGATCAGGCTGTATCAGAGATCATCAGCCTGTAGTAGTAGTGCATTTATACCGAGTTATAGGATACCCCGCTATCGCAGATTTAACTCTGGAGGGTATAGGTGTTTTTGTGCGCCGCCGGCATTATAAGTTCGAGGGTTGGATCTAGTGTTACCGTTGTGGCTGTGTGCCTTTCTAGTCCAATGATTAAGAGCCCTTGTTTTATACGAGTCCCGGTCGTAACAAATGGCGACCTTGCTTAGGATTTTGTGAACTTAGAGAAATATTGCAGGAGTGTTGTGGTCATTTGTTTTTTTGTTTTTGTTTAAAGGAATATAGTGGAAACGTGGATTTTTTTTTGGCAAGTAGTATAACACTTAAGAGTCTTCAAGCATTTTTGAGTGAATAGTGCTACATAAGAGTTTATTTTTTATTTTATTTTTTTAATATATAAACGTTGAGCATTTTCGGTGGACAATATGTCGGACGACGGATCAGTGTACAGTGAGGATACAGTACGGGAAGCAGGTTCTGAGGTGCAGCAGCGGGGTTTGTCCGAAGGCATTAGAGTAATAACTAGTGAGGAGGATGCAAGGAAGTTTCTGGAGATACCTATTACTGTTGACCGGGTGTCGGGGATTGATCGGTATGGTCTCTAGTGTTTGGCCACGGTCATGGGGCATGTGGGCACTAGCAGCATGTCGAGAGGTGACCTGGTGGCCTGTGTGCTCGGCGGGGTGCGTGGGGCATCGGGTGGAGCGGGAGCTGGGGCACCTTCGGCCCAGCCCCCATTCCACTCGACTCCTACCATGGCGCCCCCTCGGGCTCCGGAGCCGGGTACGTTCCCGCAGGCCGATAGTCACTGGCAGCGTGGTTTGCACTTGGGTGAGTCTCCAATTGTGCATCTCCTCCTCCTCAAGGTTTGACTCCAGATATGCTCTTCCAGCTTGAGATGGCTAAGATGCAGCAGGAGCGGGAATCTGAGCAGCATCAGCAGGAGTTTGAGATGGCTAAGATTCAGGCTGAGGAGAGAAGGACCAGATATGAGACTGAGGAGAGAAAGGCCATACGTGAGGCTGAGCTTCGGGTTGAGGCTACGAAGTACTGTGTAGACATAGATCTTGAGAAGTCTCGGGTGGAGTCAACAGGGCAGCGTCTCGGTTCTGGGAATCGAGGTCTTGATCAGTCTTTATCGCACCTTCTTAAGTTAGTCCCTGTGTTTGATGAGTCAGGTGTCACCGAATTTTGTATGCGTTTTGAGAAGAAGTGCCGGGAGCACCAATGGCCCGAGGTTAAGTGGGCAGCCCTTGTTTCCTCTAGGTTGGTTGGCAAAGGACTCAAGGCATATGATGCGTTGCCTTTGGAGTCGTGCATCGATTATGAGGTATTGAAGGAGGCTGTCCTGCGGGCATATGAGTTACAACCAGAGACATACAGATTGAAGTTCCGGGGTGTAACAAAGGGTCGTGAGTGCACCTTTCTTGAGCATGCCCGGGATCTGTCCGATGCATTTAGAAACTGGCTGCGTTCTGAGAAGGCATCGACGTTTGAGGAGTTGAAACAGCTGATGCTTCTAGAACAATTTTTCAAGTGTACGGGCGGCGATCTAACGTTGAATATTAAAGAGAAAAACCCGAAAACTCTTCAGGAGGCAGCTGAGATGGCTGACCTTCGTTTATCTTTGATTCGTGGGTGCGGTCGTGCACAGAGAAGTGATGCAGGCAATAAGGAGCGTAACCCTCCCCCTCCCCGAAACACTGATACACATAATTACACTAAGAACAAGAGCAACGACACCAACACTGACCATAAACCTAGTACCGTCCCGTTTAAGAAGGGTCAGTGCCCTTCCCCACTTCATGGGAAGCCCAAGGGGGAGTTAGAGTGTTTTCATTGTTATGAGAAGGGGCATTTTGCAAGAGCCTGTCCAAGCAAGCTACCTAATGCAGTTGTGTCTTTAGGTCGCAACATTGCGGTGTCCCCGAAGTCATCTGAGTTTGCCCGGGGTATAACGTCAGAGGCTGGGACACAGCCAGTGGAGAAGAATCCGGAAGGCTCGAACCCTGTCCGCGATGTCTTTTGCGACCATCGAGGGCGTGGCTGCGTGAAGTGGGCTGGTAAGAAGCATGGAGTTGAGCTGTTGCGAGACACGGGTGCCTCTCAGACTTTGATGAAGAACTTTACTGGTAGACCAATAAATGCGGCACGGGTAGTTGTGGTGCAAGGTATCAATGCTATCAGGTCATACCCGTTGGTCAGGATGGAACTGGAGGTAGATGGTGTGACACGAGAGTTGGATGTGGGAATTGTGGAGAACTTGCCTGTTGGGGGCGTCGACCTCCTTCTTGGCAACGACTTTGAGGTGCCTACTTCTAAGGTTTCCCCCTTAGTCATTGCCGAGAAGCCGGCCGACGTGAGTAGGGAGGAACAGGAGTGGGTATAGAAGTGTCAAGTACAACCTATGGCGTGTGTTGTTACAAGACCTCTTGCATCCAAAGTGTCACAGCCTATTCCTCAGTCTTCTGATCAACGGAGGAACGGTTGGAAGAAGACGGCTAATGTTGGTAAAAGTTTGGAGAGTTTAGTACCAGCAGCGCTTCTTGGCGACTCAGTATTGGCACCATTGTTGGAGTCTGGAGAAGCCCCAGGACATGTCACAGCTAGTGAGGAGGTAGGGCAGGAAGAGACTCCGAGGCAGCAACGTTACACACAGAGAGAAAAAAGGGTTGCTCAGTTTGATATTGGGGGAGGACTTGGGTTGCTTCGGAAGCATTTAGACAGGTTGGTTCCCTCAGATATTTGTAAACTGCAGTTGGAGGATCTGGAAGTTCGGAAGTGTGGTAATGGTGCTGTCGAGATCAAACACGAGGGCGGGGAAACATGTCATGTGAACCTGTTGGAGGAGTTTGTGAGGCAACCACCTGAGCAGCCTACTGTCCCTGCGTTGGTCTGCAGCGGCCAAGGTGGAGAAGGAGAGGGGGGCAGAAGGGCACAGGTGGAGGAGAGTAGGGATTGTCATGTCTCGGCGGAGCAGTGGGTGGGGGACACAAGTCTGGTGGCTGTGGAAGCGCTAGAGCACCTGCCTGAGCAGCAGTGTGCAGCGCTCCAGCACCAGCTCGGTTCATACCCCACTGGTCGTATCGGGCACCCGAGCCTCACAACTCAGGCGGTGCAAGACGTTCCGCGGGCAGGTCACTTGAATGTTGGGAGACCGTTAGCTTCGTTGTTTAGGTGGTTCAAGGTGGGCGACGAGGCTTGGACATGGTTGTCAGGTCTAGGTCGACCCATGGCTGCCAAGGGTGGTGGTCAGAAGGAGGACATTGAGCGGATTGGTGAGGTTGGCTGTGGAGTGGATGTGCCCGGTCATCGTATAACCTCCCAATGCTGCTCTAGTCGAATGCAACAGCCCTACCATAGACCGACTATATCTGGCCATGTCGCTAAAAGCGGTGATGCTGCGCAGGCAGATGTAGTCGTAATGAATGCGGGGGTGCGCATGTACGGTATCGGTGGGGAAGCCTTAGCAATAATGAACTATGGGAGTGACTGCATAGGTGGTACTGATTGTCCCTCTCATGACCTGGCTGTTCTAGGGACGAAGGTGGAGAAGGAGGGAGACTACAGGTTAGAAGCTGCGGTCTCGGCTGGGTTGTGGAAGGGCACTAGGCATGTAGTTCTGCGAGATAAGTTGTTTACTAGGCTGTGGCAGTGCATCCGCATGTGTGTTGCTTCTCCAGGCCTGATGTACGGGGTAGAATCCGACATGGAGGCTGGCGACAGTGCAAGGCTGAGTTTAATTCCCTGCTGTATAAATCCTGCTCGACAGCCTGTGGTGCAAGCAGAGCTGGATTACGTGTTGTCGAAGGGTCTGAGGGATAAGGAATGTCGTGACTGGTCGTTGCCTGTAACTTTGCAACCTGTGTTAAGTGGCAAGATCAGTGTGTGTGTTGATTGCAAGAGAGTGTGTGCATTATCCCTGACAGACGCCTATACCTTATCGAGAGTTGACGACACCATAGACTGCTTCGGGGCTGCATTGCCTATCACGAAGGTAGAACTAGTGAACGGCTTTTGGCAGGCCCCGTTGCCGGAAAGAGCGAAGAGAAATGCCAGTCTTGTGATGAACTGGGCAGTTTATCAGTGCCAGGTGTTGTTTTGCTGCCGGAACACAAGTTGGATGTGTGGCATGCTAAGGGCACTGATTATGTTTTGGCTGATTGTTTGTCACAGGAGGGTTTGTTTGCAGGAGAACCCTCGCTGTTCAGTCAATGCGTTGAGAGTGGAGAAAAAAATAGGCTTGCCCCTGTAAGTGCAGCCGCCATGAACATATTAAAAATAAAAAAATCACATAGAAATAAAAAAATCACATAAAAACTCTTTCTTTTGATAGTTAATTGTAAGTTGCCTATGTTATAGCCAAAGTCCTAAGTTGAACCTGTCTTTCTCTTAGGAGGCTGGGCTCTGTGAAGCTCGCTCAGGGAGCATAGTAGGCTAAATTATACTATTATGTTTGGGAGGGGTTATAAGATTTTCTTTATGTTGATATGTTGTTTTATGTAAGACTTGAGCTTTGCATTTCCTTTCTAGTGGAGTGGCTATGTGTGACGGGCCTTGCCGGCATTCTGCCTTGTCAGATATCGTGCTCGCCTAATGTTGAGCGTCCTATATCTTGGGCGGGGTGTGACGCCTGCCAGCGTTGGCAGAATCGCCTTCCGGTAGCCACTAGCGCTCGCCAGGGCAGTGAAATGGGCTACAGTCTATCTACAATGTTGTATTTTCTTTCTTGTGAATCGTCATGTCACAGGCAGTATAGAAGTGGTCTTTATTTTCGCCTGTGACAATGCATTATATTTTATATCATGAGTAGAACATAAGATGCATTGTAGTGAAGGAGAGAGAGAGAGCGAGTAGGCAGTGGGGTGGTAGTGAGTGCGTGCTTATACATGTGCTGCCTCCCCCTGCTCGTAGGCTCGCGCGCGTGCCTTCTCACGCTTCTTGATTGGCTGGTGGTTCCTGGCGCCTTCTGCAGGTCTGCTGCCTGGTGATGTAGCGGCCTGTGATTAGCTGACCACCATGCGTTTGTGTGATCCTGGGGGCCCCGAGGAGCTACTCTCTTCAGAGCTTGCCTGACCAGCGTACCCTTCACACCTCCCTTACCACCTGTCCCCGACTTCTACCTATAGAGCACATTCTCTCTCTCTCAACTTCTTGCCTCTCATTCTTCCTCGCTATTTAATATCATAACTCCCCTTTGGTTCTGCACGATTTCATATATCAGCCATCGTATTATATGCTGAAGCTCTCAGATATTACATGTTTAGTTAGGCATTTTGGAGGGGTTACCATTTTGTCTGTAGAGGTTCGACACACTCACGGTGTTTCCCTACCTATTCCTTGGCTGTCTGCTGGGCTATTTAATGCTAGACTGGGGTAAGGCTACTTGTGTTGTGAACTTGTGATTTCCGATGTGTAACAGGTTTTGTTGAACCTGTATAATCGCAACGGTGATGTGGGAAGCCTAGGTGGTCTTTCTGACTGTGTACCTTGTGAGTTTAGCACTGTGTAGCGAGTGAGGGCTTTTGCCTCTGCCACCCAACACTGTGCTAACTCGTTTTGTTTTGACTTTGAGAGGGTCGCCAGGAGAGAACCAGATACTAGCGATCTGGATCTCTCAAGAGAGCACCTCGTCATTTAACGTAATTTGGCCGCACAGTCTTAAAACCCTCTATTGGTGGCCCGCAACATAAGTCGAGTTAAATAAATTTGGACTATGTGGCGGCGCGCGACATAGGTCGTGTGGCAATTTCAGCACGTAATGTTGCTGAGAGAGAGAGACAAGTGGTGGCAGGAGAGTAGCGAGCATATGACTGCTCCAGACCACCGCGGCGGGCCTACTGACATGAATCCCACCCTCCTCCACCCTCTCACACTCGCTACATACTGAAATGTATGGGGAAAGTACCGAATTACATGGTTTTTGCACTCGTGTTGCGCGGTTGTTGCAAGAAAACTAGCGGTCATACAAGGATCGTTGTGGTGTCATTGGAAAGCTCTGTTTATGCCCTTTCAGGGATAGATACTTGTTTTACGCTCTGGGTCTTATTTAGGCATGAAAATGATCACGTAAACAGCCCTATTTTGGCTAAAAACACCCCGCTGGGCGGTACATATAAATAGACCGCCTAGCCCGCCAATAAGGTGTTAAGGACCTCGCTAGGCTACGAGCTGCTTGCTCAGCCATTGTTTCGTAGCCTACGACATCCCAGCTAGACTTTACTATCCTAGCAGACACCCGATTAGGATCATAAGCTCTTATGTTATGTATGCAGCATTTTTATTCACGTTGATTGTAAGCCTTGGTTGTTGTTGAGTTGCACAACCCGAGCAGGATTTTGGAGTTGCCTGACGAAGTACTTCTTTTGTTGTTGGAGATAATACTATTGTGCATTTATCGTTATTCCCGTGTCAGTTAACACTGTCTGTCCCAACACTTGTCATATCTTGTTCCTGCTTTATATAACAGTTCAAAATCCGATTCGATCATCTTAAGCAGCATCAGACTTTCTTCAGAATATTCCTGCTCGATGCTTTAGGACTTTCATTCACTTTCTTTAATATAGGAGTGACAGTTTATTATTGTTTAGAGTAACTTTAATTATACCTTCTTCTTGTTTGCATGAAATCATTGCAGTGATTTAATTACGATCTCTATCTTTTCCTTGTATACCTTACTAACGTAATTGTATGGTGTTGTGATCAGGCTGTATCAGAGATCATCAGCCTGTAGTAGTAGTGCATTTATACCGAGTTATAGGATACCCCGCTATCGCAGATTTAACTCTGGAGGGTATAGGTGTTTTTGTGCGCCGGCATTATAAGTTCGAGGGTTGGATCTAGTGTTACCGTTGTGGCTGTGTGCCTTTCTAGTCCAATGATTAAGAGCCCTTGTTTTATACGAGTCCCGGTCGTAACACTGGTTAACCTTAGCGGAACAATCAAATACAATACGAACCGGAGTAGTCCTGCTCTCCTTTAAGATCCCATGACATGACCCAGGGTCATCGAACGGAACCTCCTCAATGAAACCACGCGACAACTGATCAGAAATTACCTGCGAATATTGTTGACAACACCAGGGTCAGCAATGAACCTCTTCTGGAGTCCCCTACCCACAGCCAAATCTTTGTTGGTGGGCAACCGTCCCTTTTCTTCGGTCCAGGGAAGACGTACCTGATACTGTAGACTTTCTGGATCATACGTGACTGTCTCCTCATAACTGATCAAAGCTTGCCGTTCGGCTTGCGAATGTTCTTTGGGTGATATACCTATGTGGTCTAAATCCCACAAAGCATTCAGTTCTTCTTTGCACAGGAACTGTCCAGTAGACATATATTGGTCCACTGGAGTTACTGCTACTTTTAGAATTGTTACAACCTCAGTATTGGAACTGGATGTGGATGCCGCATAAGAACCAGTCAGTGCATATCCGAATTTGGTTGGAAGTAAAACCAAGTTACCTACCCGTTTATAACCAGGTCGCACTATGTTGTAGTAATAGTTAGCACCAATTAGTACCTTCAGCTGTGCTGTCTCTGTAACGCATGAATCGGCCAATTTAATGCCATGGTCCTTTAAACTAATCATTTCAGCACTAAGACTAGACTCCCCTTTATGTTCGGGAAGATCCTCGACCACAAATGCTTCGAGACGATGGAACCTACCCCGATGTAAATATTTCAGGGCTACAATAGTATACTCACGAGGGATTGGAGTTCCGGTGAAACCATGAAGCCATAATTCTTCCGTCCCCACGGTTTCGTATGAAAGGGACGGTAGTACGGATTTCTTCACGAAGGTCCTCTGTGAGCATTGGTCTAATAGCGATCTGACTTTTATATTTTTCCTGTGTCTACCCTTTACAGGCAGCTGAACTGTGGGTAGGATCACAGTTTGCTTATTCATACTTACAGACATTGTTGTTGAGGTTGTAGGTGTTGACTCTTCCCTAGTAGTACCTCCACTTACCGGTCTTGCCTCTCTCTGTTTTGGGCACAGGGAGTGAAAGTGCTTACCCTGGCAATACCTACAATTTTTGATGTTAGGGTTAGTGCACCCATTACTACCATGATCACTGGAGAGACATCCCGCACAGAGTCGTAGTTGCCGAGCTCTTTTAATTTTGAGCGGTCCTTTCTTATGTTTAAAGCATTTATACCAGGGATGGTTATTCCCACCGCACAGTTTACATGGGAACCGGCTACCACCACTCTGTGTTGCGATTGCAGCCGTAGCCACAGGCATATTATTTCCTGGAGAGTCCTGACCAACCATGTTATACAATTCTGCCTGAAAACACTGTGTGAAAGTCTTGTAATCTAGGCTTTGCTCACCCATCTCCCTCCTAATGGTCTCCTTAACTGGTGATGGCAATTTATTCAGCAATGTAACCACACAGAACTCTGTCAGACTCACCTGTTGACTAGTCATAGATCTCATGGCACTTTCCATGGTGGCGTAAAAAGCCTTTAGTTCTACGGCCTGACATTTAGGAGCGACAAGATTTTGGAAATGCATGATGTGTGCCGCCTTTACCCTGTCGGGGTGCCCGAAGGTTTCTTGAAGTAAGTCTAAGGCGGGGACGTAGCTTGCACCCTCCACCGAGAAACCTTCTATCAGCTTATAGGCATCCCCCTTTAACTGACCCTTTAAGTATGTTAACTTTTGAATTGCACTTAAGTCAGTCATTTCATGCACCACACATCGAAACATGTCCCAAAACCCAGTCCATAATGTGGAGTCGCCAGCGAAGGTGGGTAGGATCAGGTGCGGCAATTTAACTCCCGATCCCTTTTTGTTGTCGGATCGAGTTTGCCCTTCTTGACTACCCAATTACGCCTTTAGGCGGGCGACTATCCCATAGATGTCAAATAAGTAGATGGTATCCGCTTGGTTCTCTTTAAAATATTCATCGTCTGAGGTGTATAGCGGCAACAAGACCTCTTGATTGGCCTCAAATTTGGCCACCTGGGTTTGCACGCTATGAAGTTTTGCCTTGATTTCTACCCGAGTTGCGGACTCCAAAAACTCATTCAAACCTGCTGCCAGGACAGTCAAGGAACCTTTAATACCTGCCCTACGGCGTTTGCCTTGGGCTAGAGCTTCCATATTGTCACCCTTAGTCCAAAACAAAACCCACACCTTTATGACAGTTTATTTGAAACAGGAAATCTTCCGCCGATCAAACTCGGGTTCTAATGCTAAACGCGAGCGACCAATGACAGATAATCAAAGAGCGAGAACAAATGCGAGTAACATCAAATGCGAGAGGGAAAACAAATTGCAATACTTATCATGCCGATCAAACTCGGGTTCTAACACAAATCGCGAGCAACGGCAAGAAATAAAAAGGGAAAAAACAAAGGATATACTAACAAGACATGGTGATAAATAGCCGATCAAACTCGGGTTCGGACCTAACACTAAACGCGAGCGACGAGATAAATGGCAAATTATCAGAACATGAGTGGCATTAGAACTTGTAGAATTAGCGCCTGCCGAGTGCCGAAATCAGCAAAGTTAAAACCCAAATTACAACCCTTCAAATTTTAGTACTAGAAATTTAATGACACAATAATCAGAAAAGTTATAGGCTATCACAGAAATTCTGACAAGGTTTAACTAGATGCATCGTGATTCACTGATAATTTAGAAAAGCCAATAAATATCTTTAAATTTAAATTTAATTAGGCATAATCAGAAAAGCAAGACACATTGAACTTTCAATTATTCAGAAAAATGCATTATAGGCCTATGGCTCAAGCGTCTGCACCAAACAAGACCCGAGCCGATTCAATTATCTCCCGGAACAGCCGATCCGAGGCAGGCGGTGTAAGATGGATACCATCCAACCCAAAATCAGCTGCTGAGGTGTTCATGGACTGGTACCGGCTCCGAGTCCATGGCAGGTTGCGCTTGAGCCACTGGTTAACTAAATTGCGAATTTTGTTGAACTCGGCGGGTTCGACTCCTCTAGGGTTCTGGCGCTTCTCTATTCCTATTATGAAGCAATGGCCTCCTGTCCTATTCTCTATCTCCCTAACCAACTCCTGGATCTCGTTGGCTGGCTAAATCCTATGGTGCAACACCTGAATTCACGTCGTTGCCACCGATGACAAGGTATGCCAAATTAGGACGCTAGCTATGTAATTGCTCCCAGGCCTCAGTACTCCTCAAAGTGCTTACTTTAGCCCCTGGGGCGGCAAGAGGTTTGACAGTGTAGTGGGGATGCTAAACTGGCTTATCGACATACAGATCCCACACATATGAATGGCCTATAATGGCCACCTTTCTTATAAGGCCAGGGTAAATAGCCCTCTCTGGCTCAAAACGTTCGCCTATGCCCCCCCTGCCACGCTGTGCTTAAAGAAGCCTTGCGCCATGTTGCCCATACACAAAAACTCTCGCGGCCGAAATAGACGACAAAAATAGCGAGAGGGTAGCCATGCAAAAGCTCACGGACCAGCAAATAATGGGAGCTCGCCGGCTAGGTGCCACAACACTAGGACGGGCGAAGGACCATATATTATATAGATATTCGTTAGTTAGATGGTTTAGTGGACTGTATAATAATATCATATAATAGTTTATCTCACCTGAAGACGGGAACTAGTGCTGTATAACTTAGTTGACCTGTTGACCCGTGATGATGTTACAAGATGGTGTGTGAAACGGGAGTGTTAGCTAATAGGATAGAATTGATGAATAAAGAAGGGGGCCACTATACTTAATGATTGATGGGAATGATGATTAATGATCTATGGATTAGTATGGCTAGATGGAGATTTGATGAGCTAAGTACTATCACTAATGGGGCGAAATATGAGGTGAAACACGAGAGCGTAGGCAGACGGTCTGGTAGTTGTGGCGGCTAGGGAGAGAGTCCAGGACCCTCACAATATTCGCGAGAGGTCCGCCAATATCACGCATGCGCAAATGGGCAGGTATATATTTTCCCACCCAATTATAATTGCCTAAGTTCATAGGAAGGATTGACTACCCAATATCCAATATAGAACATAATTATTAACTTCTTAATTATTCTATATAACCATTGATCCCACAAACTTAATACTAAATACCTAATGTAATACTTAAAGTAAGACTGTCCATATCAGAGTTTGGACACCCTCCTCATCATGAGAAATGGATACCCTTGGTACCCACCCTCATGGGAGATGTCATCTTGACCCCACACCTCCAAAGCCCTTTCAGTGGAGCCTGCCTAACCACTCCTAGCCTGCTACCCAATCAATTAAACTGTATCAAGATAGCGAATATATCAGATAAGCCAATTACATTACCAAAAGGACTAGCCATTGGTGAGCTGGAAATGTATTCAGAAGAATTAGCTGCTCCTTCAGATACCTCCCCTCCCACTAATCACCCCCTACCTGATATTCCTTCTATCCTTACTCTCTGTCAACAAACCGACCTCAGAAACTTACTGATGTCCTATCAAGATATTTTCGCTACCTCTAGTCGGGACATGGGAAAAACTGACATGCTTCATCATCCTATCCATACCGTAGGACGCCCCATAAAGCAACCCATCCGTCGTAAAAAACCCATCCAGAGACAAGAGGAGGAAAAACAAGTGCAAGATATGCTCGCCACAGGAGTAGTCAAAACCTCTACCAGCCCTTGGTCGTCTCCGGTAGTACTCGTCCGGAAAAATGACGGATCAACCCGCTTCTGCATTGACTACCAGCAGCTGAATGACGTCACCATCAAAGATGCTACACCACTCCCCAGAATTGATGATTCCCTGGATTCCCTGCTTGGAGCAAAATGGTTCACCACCCTAGATCTTCAAACAGAATATTGACAAGTTCCAGTTGCCCCAGAACATCAACCAAAGACAGCCTTCTCCACCAGCCAAGGCAAACTATACGAATTTACTGTTTTGCCTTTCGGTCTGTGCAATGGCTCAGCCAACTTCTCCAGGTTAATGGAATCTGTTCTGCAAGGATTAACCTGGGAAACATGTCTAGCCTATTTAGATGGCATTATAGTATTCGGGAAGACTTGGGCCGAACACTTACAAAGGCTAAAACAAGTATTTCAGAGAATAAGGGATGCCAACCTAAAACTCAAACTATCAAAGTGCACCCTTGCCAAAACTAAAGTAAATGCTCTCGGGCATATCGTTTCAGAACAAAGTATTTCCCCAGATCCCAGTAAATTAGAAGCAATCAGTAAAATTTCACCTCCCACAAATGTCAAAGGAGTAAGAGCTTTCCTAGGGCTGGCCTCTTACTATCGAAGATTTGTAAAGAACTTCGCGACGATTGCCAAGCCCTTACATGATCTAACCAAAAAAGAAGAACTATTCAAATGGACGGAACAGCGCCTACAAGCATTCAATGATCTGAAAGAGAAGTTAGTGGCCTCTCCAGCGGTATCCTTCCCGGATTATACACGTCCATTCAGATTATACACCGACGTCTCTCAGTTCGGAATAGTGCCATTCTTGGACAAACTAGAGAGGGCAAGGAACATATCATTGCTTGTGCCAGCTGTACCCTCAATCCAGCTGAAATGATCTACCCAGTAACAAAAAGAGAATGCCTAGGGATGATCTGGGCCCTCCAACACTTCAAGACATACCTGGCCGGTGTCAAGGTCGTCGTCATCACTGATCACCACGCCCTTCAATGGCTCCGAACATCCGACACCAAGAACGCATTAACGGTCAGATGGCGAGAGTCATTAGAGGAATTTGATGTTGAGATTGCGTACAGACCAGGTAAACTCCATACTAATGCGGACGCCCTATCTAGACTTCCCTTATACTCCTCCACCAAGACTCTGCAACATCAAGAGACGACCCAGCCCATACTAGCCATACATCACCAGGACTCGTTGGATAACAGTCAGCAAGAGCTACTCAACTCCTTCCAACAAAACGAGAAACCCGACTGGATGCCCCGCAAATTTTGTAATCAATTAACTAGACGAGGCGACAATCTATTCACTATAGATGGAAAAATTGTAATAACACCACAAGCCGCCCTATTCACCATGCAATCAATACATATGCACAACGGCATTCACCTAGCCCAACGAAAATTTATCACCACCTTTCCGCAAGTCCATTGGACCCCATCCCCATATATAACAGCTAAGCGGGTCACCAGAAGCTTGCCGATCTTGTGCGTTGGGTAAAGACAGAACCGGCACAGCTGGACCAGCTGGCAAGTTAATCGCTTCCAGGCCATGGCAATTACTTGCAGTTGACGTGATGGGACAAATGGAAGGAAACCAAGGATTTAAGTACATCATTACCTTTGTTGATACTTATTCCAAATACGTCATTGCTTGTCCTGCCAAAGAGCACTCCGCCATGGCAGTAGCTGAAGCCCTCATCCAACATGTCTACCCCTATTTTGGATTACTTGAGGCCATCCATTCTGACAATGCCCCCGAATTTACCAGTCACATTTGGTCCCAGTTATCTCAAATGTGTGGATTCAAGATCAGTCACTCATCTCCATACTGGCCTCAGGGCGACTCTATTTGTGAAAGAAGTCATACGACAATTGCCAACCAAATAAGAACCAAATTACAACACATGGACACAAAGGACTGGCCCAGCCAAGAACAAATTGTGCAATGGGGTATAAATACCTGCCCCAAATAAGACGGAATTTCACCCCACGAACGTGTATTTGGAGTGCCCCCATTATTCCTACCTCTCCGCCATCTTGCTGCCCCATATGAGCCCTCCTCCAACTTCGACCAGTCACTAGTTCACCTCAAGAACCGTCTCAGACAAATTCAATATGTTCAAGATCTTCAACCTGACGAAACTACCAAAGCAAGTCCGCACCGTGTCGGTGACCTTGTGATGGTTGCCCAATTACCTGTGCCGTCTAAACTCAAACCGAGATTCAAAGGACCTTTTGAAATTTTAACAGTGCCAAATTGTTACCAGGTTACCATTAATTATTTCGGTGAGTCACACTCATACCGTAACAGACACATACGTAGATGACAGCCTAATGATGAGAATATGATTATGCTTGCAGATCCTGACCAAAATAACATATTACCTACATCAAATAATCAGAATTTGGGATCCATAGAACCTGTGACACATGAACCTCTACCCCCTCCACCAAGAAATAACCCTCTAACCCCTCCCTCAAGAAATAAACCACTGCATGTCACACCGACTACTCTACCAGCCAACTGTTAACCAACCCTGTTAAGCCATGCCCAGGCCCCTTTGCCTACCCCTCACACACTCCTCCTCCTCTCCTACCTACCCGTACTGTGTCTGCACCTTCTAACTTACCTACCCAACTCATATCTAAGCCTTTACCTGTCCTTTCATCCCCTTCTGTCAGTGTCCCAATGTCAGCTGAATCTCCATGCACTCTACCCACTACACCTGCTATCGCCCACAATCCTAGTCTACCGACTCCACCCTTACCTGATCTGCCCACCACACCTTCCCCTGAGCATGACAGCCTACCTATTCCTCTCTCTCAAACTTCTTCCAGGCCTATTACTCCCGCAAGCAAGCCTAAAACTTCTACTACTTCAGTTTCTCCTTCCACCTCTAAAACATCTTCACGACTTCTGCCTCTCTTTTACACCACCTTCCCCTCCACTCCTACACTCAGACCGACATTTCCTCCCTCTAAATTACCTCGCACTAAACCCAGCATGTCTAGAAAAGTTTCACAGTCACCCAGTTCTTCCTTATCACCATCTGCCTTAGTACCATCACCCCCTCCCTTGTGTGACTCCAACATCACTAATCCCTTCTCATTCCAATCCTACCTATACAAGATCTGGTCGACGTGTGAAGCCACCTCAAAGATGGGCGCCAACCTTGAGACCTACCTAAGAAAGGAGGGCCCCCCCAAAATATACCTCGCCTATGCCAAGAATCCTCACGACCCCTATGGCGAGGTCAACCCCAGCACCTGACCCGACAACACCCCAGCCCAACCCTTCACCAGCCACTCACCCCACAGGACCTCCAGCCACCACAACTCCTCCTGCTGACCGACCCCCCCCCCCCACTGCAGTGTCTCCCTCAACCACCTCCGCAGCCATGAAAATAAATAGTGGACTCCTCTCGGATGGCCTGACCAGCACTATAATGAAATCACCCAACAGATGGTACAGAAAGCCTCCGAGTCCAAAAGACCACTACATGTGCACATCGACTTCGACATTGCTACCCCTGCTGATGTGCCAACCACCATGTGGCTGTTAACGCTACAGCACTTAAACCCCGTTCTCATAAACTCCACCACCCGAACTTACATTCTGAAATTGCGCGGTCGCGACTTTTCTTCGAAGAATGTGGTGAAGTGAAGGGGTTAGATAGAACGGGGTTGGGAAACACCTGTAGGATTGCAAGCCTACAGGTGAGTAGGAAGGACAAACAGAAAAATAAACAACCAAGACACCCCTCCATACCAGCCCCCCATGATGAGGAGAAACAAGAAACAGAGGAGTACCACGATTTACCTGGTCATTCCCATTTTCTGTCTACCAGGGACGGTCACCTAGGTCAGTCACCCCTATTAAAGAATGGAAAGGTCGGCCAATCACCATCCAGGTTTCAAACCCTCCCCACCAATCGCAAACCTTCCTTGCACCAGCAGCCAGATTTGCAGTACACAGAACAAATGTTTATGCAAATTCCACATCAAAGGCCTGACTGTTACCGACATAAGTGGGGACATTAGAATCTACAATACAAGACTGTTACGAAGAACTCTGGACCAACCCAGAAACCTAGAGGAGACCAGAGTTATTTCCAGATTCACAAATAACCCCCAATTATAATAAAATCACTAGAACTGCTATTATATCCTTCCTAGACCCAGTAACTCCCCCCGGAGTATTAAATATAATACTTTAGATGATTAGGTACCTTCTGATAACCACCATGTATTTCTAAGCTAAGTATTTACTTCACTATTGATATCACAACGATTTCACTATATCCCTTTAACATTGAATTACTCTAAGTTGAAGCTCAGAAAATATCTGAGCATGTACTCAACGAAATTGTTGAGAAAACAAGCACTTCCACCTCGGTAATGTTCTTAAGTCTGAAAAGTTCGGAGCATCTAACTAAAGGTGGCAACTGCATTCCCTCCCCCTCGGGCCTACAACAAGTCCTGTTGTGTGCCTCTGACGTCTGGACGTGGGATTCCTGACAGTGCGAAGCGGCCCTGAAGTCTGGCCAGCCGAACCTACGCTCTACGTCGGCCAGAACTTGTTTTCGAACCTCACCCCCCCCCCCCCTAAGTGTCTATGAGTATCTTACGTTGTGATTATTGATGTGAAGGTAAGGTAAAATATGTGAATACTCATGGTTAATCTCTGTGCTTGATCTGTGCCTAAGATCCTTCATTTATTGCGTATGCATTAATCCTGTAGTAACCAGATTAAACCTTGTATAGATCTGTGCCCAAGATCTACTGTTATTTTCTCTACTAAGCTCATAATCTACACTCACTCTACGCATACGTTACATAATCGTGTACATTCATTATCAAGCCAAATACTCACAGATTTTCCTTGTGTATGTCCATTCTATTTTATGTGTGTACCAAGTTGAAGCTGAAGTGTATACTGTGAATTAAATCCCTTCTAAGACCTTCACTTTTACTTAGAACCTACGCTCAATTTCATACCTATTTTTTTAACTCAGGTCCCCCCCCCCCCGCTCTATTACGCCTGAATTTGATGTGCGTTAATAGTGTACCTTGTGAATAATGTATTAGATTTTTCTTTTATGAAATAGATAATTTCGATCCTGCTCGTCTAGGAATTCTAGTTTCTGTGTAGACCTATTGTCTAATTATTCATCAACTCGAATACAACGCCAATTGTTCTGTATTCCATATAGGAATCTGCTAACCAGTTCAGACCTCCTTCATACCTTATCAGGTATTTCCATCTAAGTACAACTTCGTCGTGTATGCCATATTTACCTTGTAGTCTTATTGTTACTACTCGTATACGCTAATTTATTGACGCGTTCTCTAATCTACTGTAATCAAATTCTTGCCTGATTCAGTTAGGTTAATTCCTACCTTCGAGCATAGTTCAGTAGATGTAAATAATTAAATCTGACTTCCTCGATCCTTGAGATTATCTTTGCATATAAGAAGAAATTGATCGTGTGCTCATGATATAAAGTCTCGCCTGCTAATTTAAGTATACCATTAATAGTAAAAAAATTCACTTCCCCTCCCCTTTGAAGTTCATTACATTTCCCCCCTTCATCAGAAAAATATCGCACTAACTATATTTACTATTTTGATCATCGCAGTCAAACATATGACCTGAGCGACCTACCCCTAGACTACATATAACCTAGATACGAAAGCGTGACATCACACGGTTAGTTTGCCGCGCATCCTAGGGATTTGGTGGCAGCACTATTGTATTGTACTGTAGCAAAGCACCTCAGTGGCTTGTCCTTATTATATAGATAGTCTGTGCGCTGCGCGCGCCTGCCAGCTGGCTTGCTGCAGTGTTTCCAAAGTTAAGGGAATATCCGCAAAACGAGGGAGCAATAGATTAAAGAGGGAACGTATTTAAGAGTTAATTAATGTAGGTAAAAACACTTGTAAATTATTTAGTATAAATTAGATATATATATAAGCAAGATGAAAACATTAAGTATACATATACACTATAAAACATAGGCTACTCATATATGATGCAAGCTGTATACCTTCAAGCAACACAACAAGAATTAAATTGTCATTTTGAATATATATTAGTATGTTACATGTTATGTAGATGTTAATTTGTCAAGTAGCACTAAAACTGGACATTTATACTTATGACATTTAGAGATATTTTGTCCCACCATTGACGTTGGCAACTCCCGAATCTCACATCAACAATGGCGGGTGTTGGAGGAGTTTTGCTTGTGTACCTCCTCATAATGACGACAATTACACGATGACTGGCGCCTTTACAGTAGCCTCTATTTATGTCTATTTAACTATGTCATGTCTGCAGAGTCTCTGGATAATGTTCAATTGCATATTAATAGCGTTATTAGTACAAGGTAGGGATTATTACGAATTAATGAGGACCAAGGACAAGGATAGTCAATATAATGTCTGTGTGGGGACCCTCCCGTCCCATTGTCCTTTGCGATGGTGCTGCCATCTCTCGAACGCGTGGCTCACTATTTACAGATTTGTGGCGTCTTCTTTAGTGTCTAGGTTATAATATTATGTAGTCTATGGACCTATCTAGCCAAAGACAATCCTTTTGCGGGAGCCCTTTAAACCTCCCCCCCCCCCCCCCCTAACCGCGAGCGAGCGTCTTCCCCGCACCCCCCTCCTTCACTTTCCCTTTTTGCTCTGCCCTACCTTAGTGATGCGCAGCCATAGACTTTGTTCAACCTACCTGAAACTTACTCAGAATAATTCACAGTAGATACTCGACTCTCATATATATTATTATCAAGGGTTTTATCTATGTGTATGTTTGTCTGATTATTATTGCATACTTCCATCATAATATTATTCCTTGATATATATGCATGGTGTGCCATTGCCCAACCTTAGAGTGTGATACCCATTAGTATTTGATCACTGACTATTCCTTATAATAGTACGGTAATCATCTCTCCACACTGTCGGCCTATTTACCTGTGTAAAGTACCTGTCATATTGTGTATGTCTATGCCCCTACATTCCTTGCTATTTTCTCATAACAGTCAAGGATTATTCCACCATACATATATGTCCATTGAATAAATAGGAGTGTATACTTGCCAGTGTGTATTTATTGTGTCATCTTAACCTGATTGAGTACCTACTTTGTGAATAAGAACGTGCTCGACGTGACCCTGTTGAGAGAATATTGAGTCTAAAAGTCCATAGTTGGATTTGAGTAAAGACCCAAAACTAAGCTATTATTATTATAACCCGGCATAACAGAAAACGTTCTATTATAGGGGCTGTGCACAATGAGGGCCATCCCTGGCATACTCGCATCTCATTCCTAACACCTCGCACTGATTCTCGGTGACTCCCAGTGACTCATATATAACTCGTCCTGACTCGCAGTGACTCCTGTATTACTCGTATCGACTCATATATTGCTCTAATCCGAAAACGACCGTTATATTTAATATTTACAATAACTCGCACTTCATTCGCGGTTTTATCCCGGTGACTCCTAGTAACTCCCAGTGACTCTCAGTGACTACTTGTGACTCGCAGGTACACTCCCGCTGACTCCTACTCTGTCGTGAGGGCACTTGGAATTTTGGACACTCGCAGTTATATTTGCACGAATCACCAGGAATCATCACTCCCAGTGATTCTTGGCCACACTCCTGACTGTGTGAGGGCCCCTTAAGCAGCATTGCACATTTTGTCGATGACATGGTGAACTATGATTACCTTAATTAAGGGGATAGTGTCTTTTTTTTTTTTTTTTTCAGATATTAATGTCTTTTTAGAGTTTCCTCGCTAGGCCTCCATCAAGATTAAAAAAGCACCCCGTACACCCACTTTCAAGATAAATTTGGTAAATTTTTCTTCTAAAATCCTCCTGAGGTTTTTGCTTTGTTTTGATAGTTTACTGTGGCTTTCATTAGACGATTTTATACAACTTTGGAAGGATCTGTGTGATTTAAATGGGTAAGGAATATTGCAATTAACCCTCTGACTTCCATAGGCCCTTCCGAATCTGAATAAAATCGTCCAATCGTCCAGAAAGCAGATACTATATGCGTCATCGCAACATAAATGGTTTGAGCTGAATAAAACCGTCTAATATTTGCAAGAATAAAATTAAAGAGACGTCGTCGGTACAGAAGGGGTTAATCCCTTCTGTACCGGCTACGTCGTTTTCATATTATCCTAGCTACATTTAGACGATTTGTCGTGCAATTTAAGAAGGATTTGTGGTAGTAAGAAGGGTTAAGTGAGATAGTCCAAGGCTATCAATTGCTGGAGGCTCATTTTAAGGGGTGATGGGCCGGTTTTCTGGACCACTTTCTCCCTCATATTTAGCCCCATTAGTTTTCAGATGTTAAGATGTTTGCCCCATTAGTTAGTCGATTTTAAGACCTTTTGCCCCATTTCGTCGTCAATATTTAGACCTTTTGTCCTATTTAGGTGTAGATTTTTCCCCTGGCGAACGATAGTGAGCCTGTAATGTTGGAAGAACCGGCCTTCGGCCGGGAAATTTTTCTACCGAAAAATGTACACATTAATCTAAAAGGGGGATCTAATGGATGTTTTTTGTGTTTTTAATTTGATGGAGGTCTAGGGAGGAAACTAGAAAAATAATGAATGCAGGCAAAAATCGCCCAAAAAGTGAACCATAAAAACTGAATAAAATTGTCTAATAATAACAGGAATAACAATAAAAGGAATGTCGCCGGTAAAGAAGGGGTTACGTTATCGGTGGGGTAATGGAATAAATGATCAGGTAACCTTTGTTCCTTCTCTCTTACTCTTAAGGGGAGATGGTCTAGATTTCTGGCCCCCCTTCTTCATCATGTTTAGCCCCACTAGTTTTGAGATTATAAGACACTCTGCCCATTAATTTGACGATTTTAACACCTTCCACCCCTATTTCGTTGTCAATTTTAAATCCTTTCGTGCCATTTAGTTTTGTTGTTGTTTATCCTGCGAGCGATAGCGAGCCTGTGATTTTAAAAGGAACCGGCCTTTGGCCGGGTTATATTTACAAATTAAAATCTTGATGGAGGTCTAGCTAGGAAACTAAAATATAAATTAATATATAGATAAATAGACCCCCCAAAATAGCCACTGTCCCCATAAACGATTTATGGGGCTTAGTATTTTGTTTAAACCAGATGGCTTCTATCCCGAGTTTTGCGAGAATACTCTCTGCTTCGATTGTCTGGAAAATCAAATGAATTGCAGTATCTAAGTGCCATCTTTAACCCCTTCTGTACCAGCGACGTCATTTACATTGTAGTTCAGCTATATTTAAACGAATTTGTGGAACTGTGGAAAGATGTGTGGTAGCTAAAAGAAATAATCAATTGTATTGATAGACGTCCTTCCCAAGCTTATTAATATCGTCTAATAGTTGCCAGAATATAATTGCAAAGGATATCACCGGTACTGCATGGGTTAACAGTGTGGAATACAAAAAGCTGTACGTTAGCCCTATACCGACGGGCAACGTAATTTGACGCTAAGGACTTCTTTTTGTTTCCCGTTGTGTGGCATATACAGGGAGAGAAGATTCACCCTCACAACTTTAACCCGTTCAGTACAGGTGACGTCCTTTTAACTATATTCTGGCTATTTTTAAACAGTTTTATTCAGTTCAAAAGGGCCTCCAGCAATTAACAAATGTTCAACTATCTTCCTTAATCCTTTTTACTGCGACAAATCCTTCTTAAACTGCACAAAATGTTCTTAATATAGCTAGAATAAAATGAACAGACGTCGTCGGTACAGAAGGGAAGGTCTGCTCAAAACCGAAACACGTATTCCCTGACACACTCTCATGAATTCCACACCAACCATGGATCCCATACGTTTGTGTTATCATATAATTAACAACAACTAATATATACATGCATATTCAACTCATTGCCACTACAAGATGAAAAAGTCTGATGTCGTTTTCAAGTATGTATAGCATGTTTCATCATCTGCCACTTAAGGTTTCCGTATCCCTTCATTAATTTAAGAGCTAGAAATATTTAACCAGACGACAATATACCTGTATGTTCTAATGGTTAAGCATCAATTCAATAACTACCTATTGCAGTTATGGCTGGGTATTATATTTGAAGAAGATTTGACTATTTTATGTGGACACTTTTCACTCAAAAAAATATGTTTAACTGGAACACATAGATAGTTTAACTGGAACACATAGATAGTTTAACTGGAACACATAGATAGTTTTCATGTTTGTTCGTAACAAATATTTCCCTAGAATGGACTTGAAGTTCTTTGGGATGAGATATATTCTTAGTTGTATTTCCACACACACACACACACACACACACACACACACACACACACACACACACACACACACACACACACATACACTCTCTCTCTCTCTCTCTCTCGGCATCTCCTGGAGTATGCTGTTCAATTCTGGTCTCCAGCACTCAGGAAAGATATAGAGTGACTGGCAAGAGTACAAGCTAGGGCTACAAAGCTTATTTCATCGCTTAGCAGATTGAGCTACGAGGACTGGTTAGAGACACGCAGACTACGAGGTCAGCTCATATAAGTTATTAAAATATTTGATGGGTTTGACAATGTGGATTATAACAAAATGTTTAGCCTCAAAATGAATACAACACACAACCATAGCTGGCAATTATAATTGAAAAGGTTCAGCACTAGTATATGTGGAAACTTTTTCACATATAAGATGTGTTTTACCTGGAACAAACTTCCCTCCGAAGTTGTAAACAGTTCTTCAGTAGAGCAGTTCAAGAAAAGAGTGTAGTGCACTAAACAGTCTCTCTCCTTTCACTTCGAGTATCTCCTCGGAATGGACCGCAAGGTATCTGAGATACCAGGTATTCCTTGTAACTCCTTGCAACTCTCTCTCTCCCTCTCTCTCTAAAAGGTCAACTGGAAATGATTTGAGGTATGTCTTTGCATTGTAACCCCGGGTATTGAACATGCAAACATAATTATAAACTGCCACAATAGCGTTACACCAATTGACCACTTGCGAGTTTCAGGCTATAAGGAAGTTGGAGCCGTGAACATCGATATTAAACAAAAATGCAATAATAATGTACGTTTCTGATGGATAAATGGTATGTTGAATTGGGTTTTTATGTATTTATAAATGTACTACGACCATATTTTAGCTGTACATTATGTTAAATATCGTTATCTACAGCTCCAACATCCTTATAGAACGAAACTCGCAAGTCGGTAATTGCCCACTTGCGAGTTTCGTTCTATAAGGAAGTTGGAGCTGTAGACATCGATATTTAGCAGAATTACCAGCTACAATACGGGTGTAGTGAGCATATAAATACATTAAACCCAATTAAACCTACTTTTTAGCCATCAGAATCCTACATTATTATTGTATTTCTGTTATAAATCGATGTTCACGGCCTCAACTTCCTTATAGCCTGCAACTTGCAAGTGGTCTATTATATAAATTATGTATACGTGAAACTGTGTGAGTCCAGTTGACTTTGTGTAGAGGATCGTCAGTGCTGTCTTGTATTGTATGAGGAATATAGTTTGTATATGTGTATGAAGAGTTTTAAGGGGGGTGACCTGCTCTTCTCTCCTTTTTTCTCTCTCTCTAGGTTGTATCCATTCGGCCCCATTCAGCCTACTGTTTTAAGTCGCTTATCCCAATCCAGGTGTAAATTTGTTCCAGGCGATCGATAGCATGCCAGCATACTTTTAACAATATTTTTGACAGCAGGCTAAATTTGTAAATTTTTTGATAGAAAAATGCCTCCGGCTCAGCCGGATTTCTTCATACAATGATGGCTCGCTATCGCTCGCCAGGAAGAAATCGACACCTGGATGGGAATAAACGTCTTACAACAGTAGGCTGAATGGGACCGATTGGATACAAGCCAGAGAAAGAGAGAAAAGGAGAGAAAAAAAACAGGACACCCCCTTTAATTAATTTGAACATTAAATTATAGGAATTGAAGGAGTCAAATATAAGAAATACAGGCACCAAAATTTCACCGGAATGGTCTAATCAGTGAGCTGCATTATAAGTTGCAAATAATGATCTCCGGTATGGAAATATAGGTACCAACCTCACCAAACTAGCTATGAGTGCTAGTCTGCTGATCGCTGATTGGTCGCCTGATTTCTATCCCGCTAATACTCTCAACCATTTTCATTATTATTATTATTATTATTATTATTATTATTATTATATTTGTTTTGTTTTTGTCTATGTGGATGAGGGAGACAAAGGGCAGAACTGCCTGTGACGAGTGCCACCCCCAGAGTTGAAAGAATGACAGGGTTTCATTGTGGCACAAATTAATACAGTTGGTGGCTTACCTGCTACCACCAAACACTCGAGAATGAGAACTTGGTTAGTCACCAGGATTGCTCATGAGTCGTTGGGCTGACTTTCTCTCGTGTTAGCCTTGTACCTCCTGAGGGGGTGCGCTTTGGTCGCCAACCGGGTCGGACTAACTTTATGTCACTGCCGTTTGTGATCGACCAGTCTTTTTGGCCCGTCCCGGTTGCTGTCTACAAACGCACCCCTGTTGAAGTTGTGTTTGTTAATTTAATTAATCGAGTTTAGGAGTAAAGTTGGTTGGTGGAGAGAACATAATAATTAATTCTGGTTCTGGAGTAGTTTATAGAGAGGCCTTCCCTAGGGTTAAGCGCCCCATTAATTACTCTTTCCATCCACCTATTCATAGCCTCCGATAGTGCAGTTGGAATGAATGTACATGCTAAGAGTGGTATGCAGGATTCGAAACTGCATAATAAATCGTAGGCTTGTGCAGCATTCTTCAACTGTCTTCGTGACGCAATGAATAAGTGTGTTGATTTTCGGTGTGAGCGTCCTGGGTTCGAATCCCTGGACTGCCAGATGTGTTTGTTAATTTCATTAATCGAGTTTAGGAGTAAAGTTGGTTGGTGGAGAGAACATAATAATAAATATAAGATACTTAGTCTTGTCCTGGCCAAAAGCATACTACTGACTCAGCAGTATGATGTGAGGAGGGAAGGGTGAATGCATAACGTACAACATGACCAAATACTTGTTCCCCTCTCAAAATACTTCACTAATCTTCTTTAAAGCACAAATACATCATGTTTGTATTCCTGGCTGTTTGGCTGGACACATGTTTACAGCGCACCTACTTGTAAAGAAGAAGGAGAGAGAGCAACTGTTATGCCCTCTTTAATCACAAGGGTGCAGCTGCAGTCTTGATTTGCACGTGTTTTGCAATTAATTGTTTTCTTCATTAGCGCGGAGATGCCGTAGCGGTGATATGATGAAATTTCGATCATAGACGAATCACAAATGTTGTTTACTATTGGTATATACGAATTAGGTCACGTGACTCACATATCTACCCCACAACAAAACTGAGTGACAGTAAAAGTATGCAGGAAGTGCGTCACGCGACTCCTACTTCTAACTTCATAATAAATGCAAGTTTTGATTAATCTTTCATTCTTCACCTCTAGCACCTCAAAGAAAAATAATTATTTTAACTAGGGAATCTCTGCTGTATAATTATGAAACTCCAACTATTTGAATTAGGTAATATATATACTGGTATATATATAGGCACCGTAGGTGAAGAAAATAGGTATGAATGAATAGTGTATTATTGTAATTTCGCCTACGTTAGTTTCAGAATCATCATCGACGGTACAGTCAGTGTGTATGTATCAAAATTATCAGAAAGCCTTTAGTATCATAAAACAGTTGATTAATTACCTTATATCATTATCAACTCTGCGTAAGCAGAGTGGTATCGCTCCCCGTATAGTGGTACATGGTGGCCGAAATGTGTCTGTCTTTCTGTCTGTGTGTCTGTCTGTCCGTCCGAGAACTCCTCCTAGACCATTTGACGGATTTTCACCAAACTTCACACGAACCTTCGGTGCGTGAATTCGACGGTAATTAAAAAAAGTATATTTTTGAATTTGTGGAATAGTTATGATCTTAGGTCCAAAAAATAGTTTTGCCCCCCCCACCCCCCACCCTGTACCCATTCCCTATGGTGACGGTAGTAGTGATGATGGTGAGTAGTATTGATTATGGTGAAAGTTGTAGTGATTATACAGTAGTACTGATGATGAAAGTAGTAGTAATTATGGTGAGAGTAGTAGTGATGATTATAATAGTAGTAGTGCTGATAATATTAATGATGATAGTGACTAGGTGATGATGGTGACCGATCGCAGAGTTGGGTATGCCGTTTTGATTTTGGGCAAAACGGCACGTCTACTTTATCAATTCTGCGTAAGCAGACTGGTATCGCCCCCCGTATAGTGGTACATGCCGGCCGAAATGTCTGTCCGTCCGATAACTTCTCCTAGACCGTTCAACGGATTTTCACCATACTTCACACGAACCTTCGTGCGTGACTGTGCGACGGTAATTAAACAAATATTGTTTTGAATTTGTGCAAGTTATGATCTTTGGTTCAAAGAATGGTTTTAACCCCCCCCCCCATCAGCCCCACCACCCTGAACCAGCCCCCCCTCCCTGTACCTATTCCTAAGCAATGATGATGGTCTTTGGATTTGTGTGCCCCGTAAGGTCACACTCATACAGAACGCCATCGTTCAGGGGGCGAAAAAAAACTCGCCCGGCATTTGTTAGGTTAAGTTAGTTTAGTTGACATTAGAAGGTGACAATTGTAGTGATAATGATAGTAGTAGTGATGATGGTGGTAATATTAGTGATCATGGTAGTAGTAGTGATAATGGTGACAATTGTAGTGATGATGATAGTAGTAGTAATAATGGAGGTAATATTAGTGATGATGGTAACCCTTCGCAGAGTTGGGTATGCCGTTTTGATTTTGGGCGAAACGGCACGTCTACTTTATTTATAGTCAAACCATGTATAAGCAGCATAGTCTTCGTAATGTGGTTTATTTTTCTATGATGTATGAGGTTAATCGCTATACACTTTACTCGAAACAATCAATGTCCATGTTTAGATAAGGGGATGAACACTACGCACTACTCAAGATGAGGCCTAACAAAACTTTTGAATAAAGGCATTATAATGTTCTCATTTCCATAAGTAACATTTCGGTTTAGGAATCCTTAACCTACATCTGATTTATTTACAGTTTTCTGCGCATTAATCGTATATATATATTTGTTTAGATATTAACACCTTACGAGCGGCCTATGCGGTTTATTTATGTGTACCGCCCAGCGGGGTGTTTTTAGCCAAAATAGGGCTGTTTACGTGATCATTTTCATGCCTAAATAAGACCCAGAACGTAAAACAAGTATCTATCCCTGAAAGGGCATAAACAGAGCTTTCGAATGACACCATAACGATCCTTGTATGATGGATAGTTTTCTTGCAATAACCGTGCAACGCGAGTGCAAAAAGCAGGTAATTCGGTACTTTCGGTACATAATTGAGTATGTAGCGAGTGAGAGAGGGAGGAGGGAGCTGAGATTTGTGTCAGTAGGTTCGCCGCGGTGGTCTGGAGCTAGTCTCCTGCCACCACTTGTCTCTCTCTCTCAGCCACATTACGTGCTGAAATTGCCACTCGACCTATGTCGAGCGCCGCCACATAGTCCAGCTTTATTTAACTCGACTTAAGTGGTGAGCCGCTTTTTAAGGGTTAAGATATCAATATACTCGGGTGTTAAAATAGTGATGTAGTATTTAAGTTTTGACCTTACATTTCGAGTAATTTTTTTTAAAGATTTGCTGTACCTGACATTTCTTTGTATTAAAGGGCACCTACTATTTTCCAATCATCTCATTATTTTGCTTAGGATTATAATGCATGTCTGTCTTCTGTCAGAAATGTTCCTATCTTTCAAAGAGAGAGAGAGAGAGAGAGAGAGAGAGAGAGAGAGAGAGAGAGAGAGAGAGAAATGTAATGTATTTCATTATTGTGATCTGAAGTGACATTTAAGAAGTTTGTTGGAAGTGAGATAAATAAGAGGTACTTACGTATGTCTTACTGGTGCAGATGCTCAGTATTCTGAAAATTGAGCATAATTGTTTTTTTCTCCAAATACTATGTTCGATGTTATTAACCCTTTGAGTACCAGCGACGTGTGTTATATTTTATTCGAGCTGTATTTAAACAATATTATGCAGCTTACGAATAACCTGAGGTAGGTAAAAGGGCTGGCTGAGATAGTTTGAAGCCTTACTATTGCTCTAGGTCCTTCCTAAGCTGAATAAAATCGTCTAACACTTGCCAGAATTAGATGAAAAGGACGTCCCTGGTACGAAGTGGGTTTAACCATCAGCTACCAACACTTATTGTTTTATGCATTACATCTACTGTATATAATGTTGAGTATCATAACACATAACCCACTCATATTAATACCTATCTCACATTTATTCTAGACATTATTTTAACATTCACGGCAAGTGTGTAATGCATCTGTTAAGGAGAGGAAGACCGTTTTTCTGGACCCCCTTCTCCCTAATATTTAGCCCCACTAGTTTTGAGATTATAAGACATTCGGCCCACTAGTTGGGCGATTTTAAGACCTTTCGCCCCTTTTCATTGTCAATTTTAAGACCATTCATGCAATTTAGGTGTCGATTATTTCCTGGCGAGCGATAGCGAGCCTGCAATTTTAAGAGGAACCGGCCTTCGGCCTGGAAATTTTTCTACCGAAAAATGTACACATTTATCTCGAAGGGGGGTCTAGGGAGAGTTGTTTTTTAAGCTTGATGGAGGTCTAGGGGGGAAAATAAAAATATATATGAATAAATGAACTAATAGACCAAACAAACGGTCAGTCTCCCTTAAATGTATATCTAGTTTGTCTATCCATTATGTCAAGATGCAGTTTACATTTAACCTGGGTTTTTTTTTCTATCTCTCTCCCTCTCTCTCTGCACTTTTGAAAATGTGGGGTAGAAAAAGGGTAAATTTATAGAGCTAAGGGTAAACGTATGTCTCAAGGTGATATTTGGATGAATATTTACCCTTGTGGAGAAACTTACCCTTACTCTCGAGGTTCAAAGGGTAAACTTATATACATAAGTTTACCCTTACAAGATTACCCTTGCTCATAATTGTTTTACCTATAATAACTGCATTATATTAAAAACGGTTTTGAGTAAAGTACTAAATGTATATACTAAATACATATCGACACAAAAAGAGGCATTTGATTAACTGCTGGTTATTAAATTTGAAGAAGTGTGTGTTCGAGGCCAAAGTAAGTGACGTGTGGCAAGGATCTGGCATAGTTGCCAGATACCTCTTGTCTGGAGGCGCGGTACAACTAAATTTGTTTTCCATTACTAATTTGGAACAACTGATTACTTGAAAACGTCTTTGGTAATGAAATAATGCAGTTGATATCCATCCTGAAGAGTAAAGTTAATGGATACAACCAATTTAATGTATAAAAATCACATGGGAGTGAAACTAGATGTGGCACCTCCAGGAAGCAGCAAACACCCAGCTGATCACATCATTACATTGACACAGCAGCGAGATTTGTCTACCAGTTCGTCTTTGCCAGGCTTTAGTTCTGCAATAACTACAGTGATATTCTTCAAAATCACTTTATCAGGTATTGGTATTATTCATTAATATGTGGAGCATTCGTGGTTAAGTTCCTATTGCATTACAGGCTAGTTTTCTAAATTGCTAGCAGCTAGGGCAGCTAGGCTAGGCCTATCATCACTTGAATTGCTGTGACCATTAATTGATTCCATTCTATATAACATCAGACTTATTCAGCTTAGCAATAGATTATCTTAATATAATAATTGCAATAGAAGTATTCAGATTTAGGCATAGGCCTATCAACGAACTACTTTAACTTTCATCAAAGGCCTAGCCTAGTAAAATGTTATCTCCAATTCTCCATGTTTTTTACTTGTATAATCTAAATGTATGTAGCCTACAGTATATTTTTAGGTAGGCTAAGCCTTAAGAAAATTCAACATATCCTAGCCTAGTTATGATAGGCTAAGCTAGGCCTATAGGCTATTATGTTAATTTAGGTTAGGCTAACCTGACTCACAAGTCTCACTTTAATGACTTTCCTATCTTAATCAAACCATCCTAGCCTTGACCAATGACCTAATTTGCTTGTAACATAAATAATAAAGATAAGCCTATATAGGCTAATACTTAAGCGTAAATGCCTGTTCATAATTCCGGTCTTTTCCCTTCCATATTATTTGTCTTGTTAGCTTAGCCTATCTAGCCTGAGTTATTCCATGTCAACCAATGGACCTAAGGTTAATTTTGTTTTCATGATAGGCTAAGACATTCATTGGATTATTTATTTTTTTTTCATAATAACCTAGCCTATTCAGGTTTGGTATAACTTCCAGACTCCAGTTTCTTTTCCAAATGTTCTCATTGTCTGTTGGCACTTGTTTTTGGTTAAATTTTTACTAGTTTAGTATTTTGTCATTCTCTACATCAATGGTTAGCCTAGCGATGTGTCCAGGTTAAGTTAGATTGTTGGGCCAGGGTAATGATGGACAAGGTTGAGTTTATACTATAATGGAGGTACCTCGACAATAGTGTCATATATACTGTATATATATATATATATATATATATATATATATATATATATATATATATATATATATGTACAATCTATGTGACCCATACATCATTCCTAGGCTATACAGGTATATGTCATTACCGGTGCACATTTACTTGTTTTTCATTAGACTGGATGGGTTAAACAAAATGGGCAAGATATTATGGTGTGACAGCAGCAAGACCTATCGATTTTTGTGTGGACTATGGAATTGTCATATCACATACCGGTAGTACAGTACCGGTACTGTACATTGCTATATATGCCTGTACTGTCGGATATATATAACAGTGGAGCACCGAACTTCGCGCCACGTAAGTTCACAAAATAAAACAGCGCCATTCACCAAATATTCTCAAATTCCATGTTCGGGCAAAAATATTCGATCTTGGTACAAAAATCCCAGTTGAAACCCGAAAAAAATAGAAAAAATATGGTAAGGTTGTAGTATTCGGGCGTACCGCCCGCTTTATTTACACTACTCACATGCTAGCGATCATGTTCCAGTCCTTTTTGACTGCCGTTGGATACAATAATAGGTTGAGGAGGTTCACCCTCCCCCCCCCCCCGCCCCCATGACTTATTGTCATCATCATAAATATTGCCAGCAGGGGGCAAATAACAGAAAAAATAGCAGTAAAAATAGACAGGAACGTAACCGCGAGCGCACGACCTATGTAAACATGACGACAGTACGCCCCCGGATACTACATCCTTCCCAAAAATAATGAAAGACTCTACATCAAACTAGAAAACATAAGCATGAAAACAAACAAACAAATGAACTGAACTCCAAGAATCTGCCATTGTCAGGGTGTTTTCTGCTTGGAGATGAAATCCGAATGAATTTGACATACGAGCATCACTTGCGGAAATTGCTACGTCCATATTTTATAATGTCAACACTAGCCAGCCCCTCAAAATCCACCTGTTTACAAGCTTTTTTGTGCCTGAGCCTTGTATCTCTCGCGTTTATTATGGTCTCTAGAGTCTACTGCATTCAGTGTTAGGGACGGTGGGCCTGGTGGTAATGATAAAGGAATGGCCGGGATCATCAAAATAGAGAGCAAAGTACAGTCAAGCATGCCTACCGTGTCAGACGAAATCCGCGGAAATATGACGGTGAGTTAGGCTATGCTAAATTTGACAATGATTTCAAATACAGTTTGTGTGGTAAGTAATTTCTTCATAAAATGTATCTATAAGTATTCTCCTCATGATATGGATTGTATTTATTGGATTTATAGGAGGAGAAATGGGTACCTTAGCGATGACTGGACGATTTTGGAACCAATTATGCTACCATTTTTCCCATAAGAAAAATGCCCCAATCTATGAAAAATCTACTTTTGCGCGCTTTTTTCGGCACCAATTAGCCGCGAAGATCGGTGCACCACTGTACTGTATAATGGAGTTTTTACCCCCTACTGTTAAAATACGGTTGTTGCCAAATAGATCTTATTTTTCCCTTTTTATATCCTTTACTCTACATTTTCCCTGATCTTCAGAGCCCTCCCCACTAGTGAGGGTCGTGTTTAGCCTATTAGTGTTGTATAATGGGTAAGTACGGTACTCATTTCCTGCAGTCCTTGCTATAAAACAAGACTGTATATCATATGAAAATAAATAAATAATACAAAATTCAATGCTAAAACTCTTGGCTGTCACACGGTAAACATTTACCATAAAGTCTACGGTCACCACCATTGGCTGATGCTAGGCCCGGGGTGGATAAGGCCCTGTTTATTGAGAATTTCACACCCTTACTAGGGCCGGGAAGTACTTATATTGTATTTATCCCCTTTATTATACACTTTAAGCCTTTTTTTATGAAGAAGAAAAACTCCTGGTGCTGAGCTATCATATGATTATTATCTTCTAATGACATTCAAATTCAATGTTACCGGTACTCTTTCTTCCCTTATATGGCTTGCGAAATTGTGAAAATCCATAGTAATATTTTCCTTTTACTTAAATAAAGGCCTAGCCTACAACTGTTAATAATGTTTGAATATTTTCATGGTATGAATATGTTTATTATTTTGACTCCCCACTTTCAGAACAAGCGGTAACAAGTCACTTGAGCTCCTCCACAGCGGGACTCTAGGGGCAAAATACAACTTGTTATCAACCAGCAACGTTAACTTTTTGAAGACCTGTAAGTGGGGACGCAATGAGCCAACATAACCTTAGTGCCCTAGTACTGACACATTCTGGTACAATAACTAGCAACATATTTTCAAAGCATTTTAATAGTGGTAAAATTGTTAGGAAAGTATATTCAAAGAATTTTAATACATCTGCTATAGCATTATTATCAAATAGAAGTGATCATGTTAATCTTGACATCTGACGTCTTTGTCCAATTACTGTGATTGATGGCTAAAAATGGAGCCTCATAACAATACAAAATCTTGCCCTACCCAAAATCCTAAGAGTTTCTAACTGTTAATCTTTGATGTAAGCTATTGTATAGCCTTGATGAACACATGGGCCACATTTCAGAACTATTGACCACAGATTTGGGCTCAATCTCTGCAGCTGAGGGTACTCCTGTTAAGTCTGTCCAGAATTTACAATACTTATGTACAGTAAAGTCCTGTCACCCAATAGTCCAATAATCTGGAATATGCTAAAGGGTCAATTTGATATCCAAAATTAACCAAGCCAAATTAGTACCGGGTATAAAACTTGTAACTAGTGTACTTTTCTTAACTTCAAGAGTTTGGACTCTCAGGTCTACCAATTTGTGACACATGTCCAGTAAGGCCCCAGTAACAAGGGCACACCCTAGCCGTCAATCAAGGGAGTGCATGGCATTGATGGCATTAAAAACTACATTAACATCCATCATTCCATAATTATGCATCTTTAAAGCATTTAAACCAATTTTTACAGTTTACACACACACATACATACCGGTACGGTATATGTATACAGTGTATAACCTGTGTATGCATCATTTTAAAGATCAAGTGGTCCACATGAGGTGCGGTTTCTGTCTTATGTCCTAACGGCGGTGTAACTGGCAGCCTTGTTCAGGGCTGACCCGCTTGTCAGGTTTTTAGTTTTTGAGATCAGATCAAACTATTTCATCCCACATCTTTGTATATATATATACTGTATACCAGTACCGGTATATATTTGTATAGTACAGTACTGTATATTATTTTCTATATACCGGTAAGCCATTTTGAGATATTATTCAGCATAGAACCGCATTCCCCTGTTAGCTGGATTACAGGATGTGTATTGTACTGGTATCGGTTTATGCAGTATACTTTAAAGACATTTTCACTTTTAACCCTCAAAGAGCGGCTGACGACTTATCGCTCAAAATTTAGCACCAATTAAGATTGGAAATAATGTACTAAAGGAGGAGGAACATATAAAGTTTCTTGGTGTAGTGGTGGATAGCAGGCTGTCGTGGGGTATACATATACATGATTTGAAAAACAAACTTAATAAGCAATGTGGCATACTCTACCTTACACGACATTGCTTTAATATTAGTGCTCTAAAACAATTATATTATAGTCTTATCTATCCACAGTTGTTATATTGCCAAACAATTTGGGGTGCAACTAGTAAAACCAAATTATTAACTATTGAAAAATCACAAAAAAGAAAAATTAGAACTATATCACATAAATCAAGATATGCCCACACAAATGAACTTTTTAGTAAACTTGAATTATTTAAATTTAAGGATATCAATACTTATTGCAGTGCGCTTTTCGTATTTAAATGTCTGCATAACCTTGATAGAACTGATTTGTTTACACCTAGTAACAATGAAAGGTACAATTTAAGGGGAGCTGATCTATTAAGAATTCCTCTCATGACTTCTAGTCAAGCTCAGACATGTATTATATATCATGGAGTTAAGGTGTGGAACGGATTACCTCAGAATTTAAGAAATATACAGGAAATATCTCGGTTTAAGAGACAATTAAAATATTTTCTATTAACACGATATCAACAGTGACTACTAAAATAAGTATATCGCCAATTATACTCCCAATAATTACAACATCCCTATCACCTAGATCGACAAATGTATAACCTTTAATAATATTTACGCTGGCTGTGTGTGTATATATATGTAGAGTCACGTAAAGGGTTGAATGAGCTTGAATACTATTTTGTAATAAACATGCTTCTATTTTTGTCTGTAAAGGTGTATATGATGTATGTGTAGTTGGCATTTGTATGCATTTTTTTTTTTTTTTTATAGAAATGGATATATTATAGTCTACAGTAAATTATTTACCATGTTCTAATATATAGGTCTAAATGAATAGTGTAAGTGTGTATTCCATGCACAACAAAGTTTATGTCCTTTATTAATTAGGCATATACTGTTAGGGAAGCGTATGTGTCTTTGTGTCGAATTGTGGGTATAATTGCGAGTATGGCCTTTGAACATCAAGTCAATAGTTGTACAATGTATGTTATATATATTCAATTTTTGTAAATGGTATTACATGGGTAATTGTGATAATGAACAATCAGCTGTGACCTCTGGGAAGTGAGTATGACCTCAGGGTTAATCACCATTAATTTAATTTGTTTTATGTTATTATATTTTGCCTACATACATCCCTTTTCGAATTTAGAAACAATCTTTACAACACGTAGTTCCCGGGGCACATAGCTGTGACTAAGTGTATTATATAAAATTGTATTTTGATAGATCGAGTTATAGCCAGGTGCCTTTAAGAGAGACATCTCTCAAAAGGCTCAGCCTTATTTTTTTGTATTATTATTATATATTTTTGTTTTTTAACAAATCATTTGTAAGACAAATTGTATTGTATACTAAAGGCTAAATAAAAAGATTTCAATTCAATTAAAAAATTCAATAATATCGTCTAAATATAGCTAGAAGAAAATATGACACACGTCTCTGGTACTCAAAGGTTTAAAACATAATAAAGTAAAAACAAGTCTTGGAAAGCCTTTATTACACACTCTTTAGTTGTTAAGCCATTCAGTACCGGTGGCATCCTTTTTATTATAGTCTGGCTGATATTAGACGATTTTATTCAATTTAGGAAGGACGTCAACCAATAAAAAAAAAAAAAAAAAAAAGTAACATTAGAGAACCTAGGCCCAAAGAGCGGCTGACAACTTAAGTAGCAAGGGATGTTGTGCACATTACCGGCATTATGAGAGAGTCCACGGGGTGGCGGGACCGCAGGCGGGCTCTAACCGTTCAGCGTGGACCTAGTCCTGCCACTGATATCACCACATCTGTACATATCCCTCGTCTCGCTATATAGGGTGCTGTATTACTGTCTGTCAGATGTTGAATAGGGTGGGTAAGTGTAGGAACATGTTTGTATATTTCACTCGATATGAAGAAATGAGGCTTAGATATTGCTGATACCAATTATTGATCAAAACATACTTGGTGCCGAGACATC
Organism: Paralithodes platypus; assembly: GCA_032716605.1. Lineage (NCBI taxonomy): Eukaryota > Metazoa > Arthropoda > Malacostraca > Decapoda > Lithodidae > Paralithodes > Paralithodes platypus. Next base: position 11,953,891 of record CM064511.1, on the reverse strand, counting down.
ACTTATTAGCGCGATAGTACAGTACATGTATATGTAATATTGAATTATTTTCTTTTCAGGACAAGAGACTGAAACTGCATGTATGTGTGGAGCACTCAGTCTTAAAATGTTATGTATGTGTATGTATGTAGTGTGAGAGGTAGGCATAGTAATGTCGCTGATTTATTATGTTCATATAGCGGAAATTACAAGGCTGAGCTGAATCTACTTTGTGAGATATCTCTGGAATGTGTTGATATACAGTATACTGTACCTGAGGAACATACTCAGTGCTGGGGGTGGTACAGAGGCTAATTCTTTTGGATGGAAAAAATTATGGAAGTAGTTACCACTAATGAAAACAAAGGGTACCGGTATCTTCCAACATGTTGACAAAAGTTGTATCTTGCATGTGTGAGAGGTTTGAAGACATGGGCAGTTAATAAGGAAAATACACATAAACTTGAATGTCCTGAAATGAGCATAACAGGATGTACAGTACTTAGTACACTGAAGAAGCCCTGGAGCAAGGTTCATACCAACAGCTAACCTCTGATTTCCTTTTTGCAATTATCAAGTACCAGTATGTTAATTACTTAATATATTCAGCTCTTAATGCTGAAAAAGACTATACAGTACAATTTATATTTGATATGACATTTCATAAAGAATAATGAGGAACTGGAAGAGTTTCAGTGTTAAATATTGGAGCTGTACCGGTACTGTATAAGTAAGGTACCGGTACATTTTATCAATGTTCTGTCAGGTGGGGACCAGTTGTTCCCAACATTTTCTTGTTATAGTTTAACATGCCCACTCCCACAATATAAAGTTATGGACCATTTTGGAATTGCACCTGGTGTAAATTGATAAGACAATTTAGAATCACTAACGTATTTTGATGATAGGGCAATCCCACAACATAAAATATGGTACCGGTACTGTCATACTGTACTTTACAATGTCAAGTATGAGAGAGACAAGGAGTGGGGGTAGTGTGCTACATAAAGGGTACATTCTGTATGAGCATTACAGTCACTACCGGAGTGGAGGAGAGGATAAAATGAGAGGGGCTGCTTGTGAGTCATGTGGAGCCGTCAGAAATTGATGGGGACAAAAAGCTAGCCAGTTATGTTCTGTTCGTCTTAACAGCACAACTACCTCAATGGGCCAGATACATTCTGTTCAACCATAAGGAGTTAATTTGCCATTTATTTCCATCTATCTAGAATTTATGCCCACAACAGCATTTAGTTTTGGTCAGGTTAAGATAGAAATTCCTATGAACTTGTGGCTCACTGATAGGAGTATGGTTGCATAGATGAGTATTATGACAATGAGAGCACATCATGAGCAGAGTTAAAACAGTGACTTGGTATAAAGTGTATCAGTGATGTTTTGGCCATGAGAAGAAAATGAATGAGGATACCGGTAATTAAGTGAAGAACGCTTACAGAATGGAAGTAAGGCCGAGGAAGACTAAGACTGAAGGCCTGAGGGGAGATATCATGGTTTGGGATGATGTAGGGGATCAAACGACATTGAGAGCAACCATCAATTAGTAACCAAAGCATATTCAAATAAAAGACAAACTAGCTTTTAAAACGATATGAAATTTCAATCTAATACACTTTTAATAATTAAACTAACCATTTTCTTCTTGTGTGCATTCCAAGTCCTTCATATGCTGGATCCTGAAGCTGATACATTAGTACAAGTCTGGTCAAAAGTGAAGGATGCATCTTAACAACCATTGGCGCATCTGGCCTTGATATCCATACATTCTGAAAAATTGAAAATATAACTTACCATGGTTTTTCTCATAAACTTGAACATAAAAGCTATATAAGGATTTGGCTACGATTGTTAACCCGTACAGTACCGGTGACGTCCTTTTCATCATATTCTAGCAACTATTAGACAATTTTGTTCAGCTTAGATAGAACCTCTAGCAGTGATAAGGCTTCAAACTATTTCAACCAACCCTATTAACTACCACAGATCCTTCTTAACCCGTCCAGCCCCGGCTAGTTTTGTAATGTTTGTTCACCAGAACCCGGCCGGTTTTCAAAAAATGGTTTTATTCCAGAAACAATAGCGAATGGGTTAGGAATGAAGGAAAAACCACGAAAAACCGCTCAAAAAGCTTAAAAAATGGTCCTACAGAGCCCCCGAAAACGTATTTTACAAGAGTAAAACATTGAAGGCAATTATCCCAAAAAAACAGGTTATTGCGCGCTCACACGCACGCACGTGAACTTTGAGAGTTTTCAACCATCGGCACGGTTGCGTGGGATACGTACACAGTTCCCATACAAATCTGAGCCCTCTTGAGTGGCTACACCTGAGGTTACGGTCGGCGCAATTAGGGTGACGCGCCAGGCGCGTCTCTGGGGCTGTGCGTTACATACATCGCCGACCGCGGAATAAAATATAACACACGTCGTCGCTGGTATTCAAAGGGTTAATAATATATTTTATTGAAATGAGAAAAGAAAATAATTCAATATTACGTATACATGTACTGTACTATCGCGCTAATAAGTGATGTCTCGGCACCAAGTATGTTTTGATCAATAATTGGTATCAGCAATATCTAAGCCTCATTTCTTCATATCGAGTGAAATATACAAACATGTTCCTACACTTACCCACCCTATTCAACATCTGACAGACAGTAATACAGCACCCTATATAGCGAGACGAGGGATATGTACACATGTGGTGATATCAGTGGCAGGACTAGGTCCACGCTGAACGGTTAGAGCCCGCCTGCGGTCCCGCCACCCCGTGGACTCTCTCATAATGCCGGTAATGTGCACAACATCCCTTGCTACTTAAGTTGTCAGCCGCTCTTTGGGCCTAGGTTCTCTAATGTTACTTTTTTTTTTTTTTTTTTTTATTGGTTGACGTCCTTCCTAAATTGAATAAAATCGTCTAATATCAGCCAGACTATAATAAAAAGGATGACACCGGTACTGAATGGCTTAACAACTAAATAGTGTGTAATAAAGGCTTTCCAAGACTTGTTTTTACTTTATTATATTTTAAACCTTTGAGTACCAGAGATGTGTGTCATATTTTCTTCAAGCTATATTTAGACGATAGTATTGAATTTTTGAATTGAATTGAAATCTTTTTATTTAGCCTTTAGTATACAATACAATTTTTCTAACAAATGATTTGTTAAAAAACAAAAATATATAATAATAATACAAACAAATAAGGCTGAGCCTTTTGAGAGATGTCTCTCTTAAAGGCACCTGGCTATAACTCGATCTATCAAAATACAATTTTATATAATACACTTAGTCACAGCTATGTGCCCCGGGAACTACGTGTTGTAAAGATTGTTTCTAAATTCGAAAAGGGATGTATGTAGGCAAAATATAATAACATAAAACAAATTAAATTAATGGTGATTAACCCTAAGGTCACACTCACTTCCCAGAGGTCACAGCTGATTGTTCATTATCACAATTACCCATGTAATACCATTTACAAAAATTGAATATATATAACATACATTGTACAACTATTGACTTGATGTTCAAAGGCCATACTCGCAATTATACCCACAATTCGACACAAAGACACATACGCTTCCCTAACAGTATATGCCTAATTAATAAAGGACATAAACTTTGTTGTGCATGGAATACACACTTACACTATTCGTTTAGACCTATATATTAGAACATGGTAAATAATTTACTGTAGACTATAATATATCCATTTCTATAAAAAAAAAAAAAATGCATACAAATGCCAACTACACATACATCATATACACCTTTACAGACAAAAATAGAAGCATGTTTATTACAAAATAGTATTCAAGCTCATTCAACCCTTTACTTGACTCTACATATATATACACACACAGCCAGCGTAAATATTATTAAAGGTTATGCATTTGTCGATCTAGGTGATAGGGATGTTGTAATTATTAGTAGTATAATTGGTGATATACTTATTTTAGTAGTCACTGTTGATATCGTGTTAATAGAAAATATTTTAATTGTCTCTTAAACCGAGATATTTCCTGTATATTTCTTAAATTCTGAGGTAATCCGTTCCACACCTTAACTCCATGATATTTAATACATGTCTGAGCTTGACTAGAAGTCATGAGAGGAATTCATAATAGATCAGCTCCCCTTAAATTGTACCTTTCATTGTTACTAGGTGTAAACAAATCAGTTCTATCAAGGTTATGCAGACATTTAAATACGAAAAGCGCACTGCAATAAGTATTGATATCCTTAAATTTAAATAATTCAAGTTTACTAAAAAGTTCATTTGTGTGGGCATATCTTGATTTATGTGATATAGTTCTAATTATTCTTTTTTGTGATTTTTCAATAGTCAATAATTTGGTTTTACTAGTTGCACCCCAAATTGTTTGGCAATATAACAACTGTGGATAGATCTATCTATCTATCTATCTATTGCCTGACGCCGTGATCCCCGAAGGTGTGGCCACGAACGAACCGCCCCCATGCACCTCTGTCCCCAGTCAGTCGACGCCCCTCCCCCCCCCCAGCACCCCCTTCGTTCATGTACTTCCTCACTCCACCTCATATTCGGTCTACCTCTCCCCCTCTGTCCCTCCACCTCGCTCTAATATTTAGTCTCTCGCTTTCCATACGTTCCATATGGCGAAACCATCTCAAGTTGTTCCTTTTCACACTTTCCAGCACATCTACCTCCACACCACACCTCCTTCTTACTTCCTCATTAGTCTGTCTATCCCTCCATGTAACTCCGCACGCACTCCTTAAGTAATTCATTTCCACTGCTCTCACTCTTGGTCTGAGTCTCTCAACCAACGTCCATGCTTCGCTTCCGTAAGTCAGTGTCGGGATTACCACACTGTCATGCAAGGACTTCTTCACTTCCATACTGACCACCCTATTTCTTGTTACTGCTTTTAGCGTTCCTACAACCCTCTTCCCTGTTGTACCTCTCCCGCACCTCTCTCATCCATAGTCCCATCTTTACTCAACACACTGCCCAGATACTTAAAAGAGTTGACGATCTCCATAGCCTGACCGTTCAGCTTCACCTCACACTCTGTGACTTCACCCCTTTCGAAGACCATAACCTTGCTCTTCCCCGTATTTACCTTCAAATTCCGTTTTTCGCACACTGTTCCAAACTCATTTACCAGACCCTGCAACTCCCATTCATTATCACTCATCAGAACTGTATCATCCGCAAACAGCAGTATAGGTAGCTTCCACTCAATTCCCTCCCTTTTCAGCGATACACCAACATCCACTGCTCTTGATAGTATTTCTTTCATAACTCCATCCATATATACAGTAAACAACCACTATAGTGGATAGATAAGACTATAATATAATTGTTTTAGAGCACTAATATTAAAGCAGTGTCGTGTAAGGTAGAGTATGCCACATTGCTTATTAAGTTTGTTTTTCAAATCATGTATATGTATACCCCACGACAGCCTGCTATCCACCACAACACCAAGAAACTTTATATGTTCCTCCTCCTTTAGTACATTATTTCCAATCTTAATTGGTGCTAAATTTTGAACGATAAGTCGTCAGCCGCTCTTTGAGGGTTAAAAGTGAAAATGTCTTTAAAGTATACTGCATAAACCGATACCAGTACAATACACATCCTGTAATCCAGCTAACAGGGGAATGCGGTTCTATGCTGAATAATATCTCAAAATGGCTTACCGGTATATAGAAAATAATATACAGTACTGTACTATACAAATATATACCGGTACTGGTATACAGTATATATATATACAAAGATGTGGGATGAAATAGTTTGATCTGATCTCAAAAACTAAAAACCTGACAAGCGGGTCAGCCCTGAACAAGGCTGCCAGTTACACCGCCGTTAGGACATAAGACAGAAACCGCACCTCGTGTGGACCACTTGATCTTTAAAATGATGCATACACAGGTTATACACTGTATAAATATACCGTACCGGTATGTATGTGTGTGTGTAAACTGTAAAAATTGGTTTAAATGCTTTAAAGATGCATAATTATGGAATGATGGATGTTAATGTAGTTTTTAATGCCATCAATGCCATGCACTCCCTTGATTGACGGCTAGGGTGTGCCCTTGTTACTGGGGCTTTACTGGACATGTGTCACAAATTGGTAGACCTGAGAGTCCAAACTCTTGAAGTTAAGAAAAGTACACTAGTTACAAGTTTTATACCCGGTACTAATTTGGCTTGGTTAATTTTGGATATCAAATTGACCCTTTAGCATATTCCAGATTATTGGACTATTGGGTGACAGGACTTTACTGTACATAAGTATTGTAAATTCTGGACAGACTTAACAGGAGTACCCTCAGCTGCAGAGATTGAGCCCAAATCTGTGGTCAATAGTTCTGAAATGTGGCCCATGTGTTCATCAAGGCTATACAATAGCTTACATCAAAGATTAACAGTTAGAAACTCTTAGGATTTTGGGTAGGGCAAGATTTTGTATTGTTATGAGGCTCCATTTTTAGCCATCAATCACAGTAATTGGACAAAGACGTCAGATGTCAAGATTAACATGATCACTTCTATTTGATAATAATGCTATAGCAGATGTATTAAAATTCTTTGAATATACTTTCCTAACAATTTTACCACTATTAAAATGCTTTGAAAATATGTTGCTAGTTATTGTACCAGAATGTGTCAGTACTAGGGCACTAAGGTTATGTTGGCTCATTGCGTCCCCACTTACAGGTCTTCAAAAAGTTAACGTTGCTGGTTGATAACAAGTTGTATTTTGCCCCTAGAGTCCCGCTGTGGAGGAGCTCAAGTGACTTGTTACCGCCTGTTCTGAAAGTGGGGAGTCAAAATAATAAACATATTCATACCATGAAAATATTCAAACATTATTAACAGTTGTAGGCTAGGCCTATATTTAAGTAAAAGGAAATTATTACTATGGATTTTCACAATTTTGCAAGCCATATAAGGGAAGAAAGAGTACCGGTAACATTGAATTTGAATGTCATTAGAAGATAATAATCATATGATAGCTCAGCACCAGGAGTTTTTCTTCTTCATAAAAAAAGGCTTAAAGTGTATAATAAAGGGGATAAATACAATATAAGTACTTCCCGGCCCTAGTAAGGGTGTGAAATTCTCAATAAACAGGGCCTTATCCACCCTGGGCCTAGCATCAGCCAATGGTGGTGACCGTAGACTTTATGGTAAATGTTTACCGTGTGACAGCCAAGAGTTTTAGCATTGAATTTTGTATTATTTATTTATTTTCATATGATATACAGTCTTGTTTTATAGCAAGGACTGCAGGAAATGAGTACCGTACTTACCCATTATACAACACTAATAGGCTAAACACGACCCTCACTAGTGGGGAGGGCTCTGAAGATCAGGGAAAATGTAGAGTAAAGGATATAAAAAGGGAAAAATAAGATCTATTTGGCAACAACCGTATTTTAACAGTAGGGGGTAAAAACTCCATTATACAGTACAGTGGTGCACCGATCTTCGCGGCTAATTGGTGCCGAAAAAGCGCGCAAAAGTAGATTTTTCATAGATTGGGGCATTTTTCTTATGGGAAAAATGGTAGCATAATTGGTTCCAAAATCGTCCAGTCATCCCTAAGGTACCCATTTCCCCTCATATAAATCCAATAAATACAATCCATATCATGAGAATACTTATAGATACATTTTATGAAGAAATTACTTACCACACAAACTTTATTTGAAATCATTGTCAAATTTAGCATAGCCTAACTCACCGTCATATTTCCGCGGATTTCGTCTGACACGGTAGGCATGCTTGACTGTACTTTGCTCTCTATTTTGATGATCCCGGCCATTCCTTTATCATTACCACCAGGCCCACCGTCCCTAACACTGAATGCAGTAGACTCTAGAGACCATAATAAACGCGAGAGATACGAGGCTCAGGCACAAAAAAGCTTGTAAACAGGTGGATTTTGAGGGGCTGGCTAGTGTTGACATTATAAAATATGGACGTAGCAATTTCCGCAAGTGATGCTCGTATGTCAAATTCATTCGGATTTCATCTCCAAGCAGCAAACACCCTGACAATGGCAGATTCTTGGAGTTCAGTTCATTTGTTTGTTTGTTTTCATGCTTATGTTTTCTAGTTTGATGTAGAGTCTTTCATTATTTTTGGGAAGGATGTAGTATCCGGGGGCGTACTGTCGTCATGTTTACATAGGTCATGCGCTCGCGGTTACGTTCCTGTCTATTTTTACTGCTATTTTTTCTGTTATTTGCCCCCTGCTGGCAATATTTATGATGATGACAATAAGTCATGGGGGGGGGGGGAGGGTGAACCTCCTCAACCTATTATTGTATCCAACGGCAGTCAAAAAGGACTGGAACATGATCGCTAGCATGTGAGTAGTGTAAATAAAGCGGGCGGTACGCCCGAATACTACAACCTTACCATATTTTTGCTATTTTTTTCGGGTTTCAACTGGGATTTTTGTACCAAGATCGAATATTTTTGCCCGAACATGGAATTTGAGAATATTTGGTGAATGGCGCTGTTTTATTTTGTGAACTTACGTGGCGCGAAGTTCGGTGCTCCACTGTTATATATATCCGACAGTACAGGCATAAATAGCAATGTACAGTACCGGTACTGTATTACCGGTATGTGATATGACAATTCCATAGGCCACACAAAAATCGATAGGTCTCGCTGCTGTCACACCATAATATCTTGCCCATTTTGTTTAACCCATCCAGTCTAATGAAAAACAATTAAATGTGCACCGGTAATGATATATACCTGTATAGCCTAGGAATGATGTATGGGTCACATAGATTGTGTATATATATATATATATATATATATATATATATATATATATATATATATACAGTATATATGACACTATTGTCGAGGTACCTCCATTATAGTATACACTCAACCTTGTCCATCATTACCCTGGCCCAACAATCTAACTTAACCTGGACACATCGCTAGGCTAACCATTGATGTAGAGAATGACAAAATACTAAACTAGTAAAAATGTAACCAAAAACAAGTGCCAACAGACAATGAGAACATTTGGAAAAAAAAATGGAGTCTGGAAGTTATACCAAACCTGAATAGGCTAGGTTATTATGAAAACAAAATAAAAAATCCAATGAATGTCTTAGCCTATCATGAAAACAAAATTAACCTTAGGTCCATTGGTTGACATGGAATAACTCAGGCTAGATAGGCTAAGCTAACAAGACAAATAATATGGAAGGGAAAAGACCGGAATTATGAACAGGCATTTACGCCTTAAGTATTAGCCTATATAGGCTTATCTTTATTATTTATGTTACAAGCAAATTAGGTCATTGGTCAAGGCTAGGATGGTTTGATTAAGATAGGAAAGTCATTAAAGTGAGACTTGTGAGTCAGGTTAGCCTAACCTAAATTAACATAATAGCCTATAGGCCTAGCTTAGCCTATCCTAACTAGGCTAGGATATGTTGAATTTTCTTAAGGCTTAGCCTACCTAAAAATATACTGTAGGCTACATACATTTAGATTATACAAGTAAAAAACATGGAGAATTGGAGATAACATATTACTAGGCTAGGCCTTTGGTGAAAGTTAAAGTAGTTCGTTGATAGGCCTATGCCTAAATCTGAATACTTCTATTGCAATTATTATATTAAGATAATCTATTGCTAAGCTGAATAAGTCTGATGTTATATAGAATGGAATCAATTAATGGTCACAGCAATTCAAGTGATGATAGGCCTAGCCTAGCTGCCCTAGCTGCTAGCAATTTAGAAAACTAGCCTGTAATGCAATAGGAACTTAACCACGAGTGCTCCACATATTAATGAATAATACCAATACCTGATAAAGTGATTTTGAAGCATATCACTGTAGTTATTGCAGAACTAAAGCCTGGCAAAGACGAACTGGTAGACAAATCTCGCTGCTGTGTCAATGTAATGATGTGATCAGCTGGGTGTTTGCTGCTTCCTGGAGGTGCCACATCTAGTTTCACTCCCATGTGATTTTTATACATTAAATTGGTTGTATCCATTAACTTTACTCTTCAGGATGGATATCAACTGCATTATTTCATTACCAAAGACGTTTTCAAGTAATCAGTTGTTCCAAATTAGTAATGGAAAACAAATTTAGTTGTACCGCGCCTCCAGACAAGAGGTATCTGGCAACTATGCCTGATCCTTGCCACACGTCACTTACTTTGGCCTCGAACACACACTTCTTCAAATTTAATAACCAGCAGTTAATCAAATGCCTCTTTTTGTGTCGATATGTATTTAGTATATACATTTAGTATTTTACTCAAAACAGTTTTTAATATAATGCAGTTATTATAGGTAAAACAATTATGAGCAAGGGTAATCTTGTAAGGGTAAACTTATGTATATAAGTTTACCCTTTGAACCTCGAGAGTAAGGGTAAGTTTCTCCACAAGGGTAAATATTCATCCAAATATCACCTTGAGACATAAGTTTACCCTTAGCTCTATAAATTTACCCTTTTTCTACCCCACATTTTCAAAAGTGCAGAGAGAGAGGGAGAGAGATAGAAAAAAAAACCCAGGTTAAATGTAAACTGCATCTTGACATAATGGATAGACAAACTAGATATACATTTAAGGGAGACTGACCGTTTGTTTGGTCTATTAGTTCATTTATTCATATATATTTTTATTTTCCCCCCTAGACCTCCATCAAGCTTAGAAAAACACCCCCTAGACCCCCCTTCGAGATAAATGTGTACATTTTTCGGTAAAAAAAATTCCCCGCCGAAGGCCGGTTCCTCTTAAAATTGCAGGCTCGCTATCGCTCGCCAGGAAATAATCGACACCTAAATTGCATGAATGGTCTTAAAATTGACAATGAAATGGGGCGAAAGGTCTTAAAATCGCCCAACTAGTGGGCCGAATGTCTTATAATCTCAAAACTAGTGGGGCTAAACATTAGGGAGAAGGGGGTCCAGAAAAACGGTCTTCCTCTCCTTAACAGATGCATTACACACTTGCCGTGAATGTTAAAATAATGTCTAGAATAAATGTGAGATAGGTATTAATATGAGTGGGTTATGTGTTATGATACTCAACATTATATACAGTAGATGTAATGCATAAAACAATAAGTGTTTGTAGCTGATGGTTAAACCCACTTCGTACCAGGGACGTCCTTTTCATCTAATTCTGGCAAGTGTTAGACGATTTTATTCAGCTTAGGAAGGACCTAGAGCAATAGTAAGGCTTCAAACTATCTCAGCCAGCCCTTTTACCTACCTCAGGTTATTCGTAAGCTGCATAATATTGTTTAAATACAGCTCGAATAAAAAATAACACACGTCGCTGGTACTCAAAGGGTTAATAACATCGAACATAGTATTTGGATAAAAAAACAATTATGCTCAATTTTCAGAATACTGAGCATCTGCACCAGTAAGACATACGTAAGTACCTCTTATTTATCTCACTTCCAACAAACTTCTTAAATGTCACTTCAGATCACAATAATGAAATACATTACATTTCTCTCTCTCTCTCTCTCTCTCTCTCTCTCTCTCTCTCTCTTTGAAAGATAGGAACATTTCTGACAGAAGACAGACATGCATTATAATCCGAAGAAAAATAATGAGATGATTGAAAAATAGTAGGTGCCCTTTAATACAAAGAAATGTCAGGTACAGCAAATCTTAAAAAAAAATTACTCGAAATGTAAGGTCAAAACTTAAAAACTACATCACTATTTTAACACCCGAGTATATTGATATCTTAATATCTAAACAAATATATATATACGATTAATGCGCAGAAAACTGTAAATAAATCATATGTAGGTTAAGGATTCCTAAACCGAAATGTTACTTATGGAAATGAGAACATTATAATGCCTTTATTCAAAAGTTTTGTTAGGCCTCATCTTGAGTAGTGCGTAGTGTTCATCCCCTTATCTAAACATGGACATTGATTGTTTCGAGTAAAGTGTATAGCGATTAACCTCATACATCATAGAAAAATAAACCACATTACGAAGACTATGCTGCTTATACATGGTTTGACTATAAATAAAGTAGACGTTGGCCGTTTCGCCCAAAATCAAAACGGCATACCCAACTCTGCGAAGGGTTACCATCATCACTATATTACCTCCATTATTACTACTACTATCATCATCACTACAATTGTCACCATTATCACTACTACTACCATCATCACTAATATTACCACCATCATCACTACTACTATCATTATCACTACAATTGTCACCTTCTAATGTCAACTAAACTAACTTAACCTAACAAATGCCGGGCGAGTTTTTTTTCGCCCCCTGAACGATGGCGTTCTGTATGAGTGTGACCTTACGGGGCACACAAATCCAAAGACCATCATCATTGCTTAGGAATAGGTACAGGGTGGGGGAGGGGGGGGGGGGGGGGTCGGGTTGAGGGTGGTGGGGCTGATGGGGGGGGGGGTTAAAACCATTCTTTGAACCAAAGATCATAACTTGCACAAATTCAAAAAAATATTTGTTTAATTACCGTCGCACAGTCACGCACCGAAGGTTCGTGTGAAGTATGGTGAAAATCCGTTGAACGGTCTAGGAGGAGTTATCGGACGGACAGACATTTCGGCCGGCATGTACCACTATACGGGGGGCGATACCAGTCTGCTTACGCAGAATTGATAAAGTAGACGTGCCGTTTTGCCCAAAATCAAAACGGCATACCCAACTCTGCGATCGGTCACCATCATCACCTAGTCACTATCATCATTAATATTATCAGCACTACTACTATTATAATCATCACTACTACTCTCACCATAATTACTACTACTTTCATCATCAGTACTGCTGTATAATCACTACAACTTTCACCATAACCAATACTACTCACCATCATCACTACTACCGTCACCATAGGGAATGGGTACAGGGTGGGGGGTGGGGGTCCTGAAGGGGGGGGGGGGGGCGGGGGGGGGGCAAACCTATTTTTTGGACCTAAGATCATAACTATTCCACAAATTCAAAAATATACTTTTTTTAATTACCGTCGAATTCACGCACCGAAGGTTCGTGTGAAGTTTGGTGAAAATCCGTCAAATGGTCTAGGAGGAGTTCTCGGACGGACAGACAGACACACAGACAGAAAGACAGACACATTTCGGCCACCATGTACCACTATACGGGGAGCGATACCACTCTGCTTACGCAGAGTTGATAATGATATAAGGTAATTAATCAACTGTTTTATGATACTAAAGGCTTTCTGATAATTTTGATACATACAAACTGACTGTACCGTCGATGATGATTCTGAAACTAACGTAGGCGAAATTACAATAATACACTATTCATTCATACCTATTTTCTTCACCTACGGTGCCTATATATATACCAGTATATATATTACCTAATTCAAATAGTTGGAGTTTCATAAATATACAGCAGAGATTCCCTAGTTAAAATATTTATTTTTCTTTGAGGTGCTAGAGGTGAAGAATGAAAGATTAATCAAAACTTGCATTTATTATGAAGTTAGAAGTAGGAGTCGCGTGACGCACTTCCTGCATACTTTTACTGTCACTCAGTTTTGTTGTGGGGTAGATATGTGAGTCACGTGACCTAATTCGTATATACCAATAGTAAACAACATTTGTGATTCGTCTATGATCGAAATTTCATCATATCACGGCTACGGCATCTCCGCGCTAATGAAGAAAACAATTAATTGCAAAACACGTGCAAATCAAGACTGCAGCTGCACCCTTGTGATTAAAGAGGGCATAACAGTTGCTCTCTCTCCTTCTTCTTTACAAGTAGGTGCGCTGTAAACATGTTTCCAGCCAAACAGCCAGGAATACAAACCTGATGTATTTGTGCTTTAAAGAAGATTAGTGAAGTATTTTGAGAGGGGAACAAGTATTTGGTCCATGTTGTACGTTATGCATTCACCCTTCCCTCCTCACATCATACTGCTGAGTCAGTAGTATGCTTTTGGCCAGGACAAGACTAAGTATCTTATATTTATTATTATGTTCTCTCCACCAACCAACTTTACTCCTAAACTCGATTAATGAAATTAACAAACACATCTGGCAGTCCGGGGATTCGAACCCAGGACGCTCACAACCGAAAATCAACACACTTATTCATTGCGTCACGAGACAGTTGAAGAATGCTGCACAAGCCTACGATTTATTATGCAGTTTCGAATCCTGCATACCAATCTTAGCATGTACATTCATTCCAACTGCACTATCGGAGGCTATGAATAGGTGGATGAAAAGAGTAATTAATGGGGCGCTTAACCCTAGGGAAGGCCTCTCTATAAACTACTCCAGAACCAGAATTAATTATTATGTTCTCTCCACCAACCAACTTTACTCCTAAACTCGATTAATGAAATTAACAAACACATGTTATAAGCATAAGTGCATAGACCCTAATCAAACTTCAACAGGGGTGCGTTTGTAGACAGCAACCGGGACGGGCCAAAAAGACTGGTCGATCACAAACGGCAGTGACATAAAGTTAGTCCGACCCGGTTGGCGACCAAAGCGCACCCCCTCAGAGGTACAAGGCTAACACGAGAGAAAGTCAGCCCAACGACTCATGAGCAATCCTGGTGACTAACCAAGTTCTCATTCTCGAGTGTTTGGTGGTAGCAGGTAAGCCACCAACTGTATTAATTAGTGCCACAATGAAACCCTGTCATTCTTTCAACTCTGGGGGTGGCACTCGTCACAGGCAGTTCTGCCCTTTGTCTCCCTCATCCACATAGACAAAAACAAAATAATAATAATAATAATAATAATAATAATAATAATAATAATGAAAATGGTTGAGAGTATTAGCGGGATAGAAATCAGGCGACCAATCAGCGATCAACAGACTAGCACTCATAGCTAGTTTGGTGAGGTTGGTACCTATATTTCCATACTGGAGATCATTATTTGCAACTTATAATGCAGCTCACTGATTAGACCATTCCGGTGAAATGTTGGTGCCTGTATTTCTTATATTTGACTCCTTCAATTCCTATAATTTAATGTTCAAATTAATTAAAGGGGGTGACCTGTTTTTTTTCTCTCCTTTTCTCTCTTTCTCTGGCTTGTATCCAATCGGTCCCATTCAGCCTACTGTTGTAAGACGTTTATCCCCCTCCAGGTGTCGATTACTTCCTGGCGAGCGCAAGCGATCCATCATTGTATGAAAAAATCCGGCTGAGCCGGAGGCATTTTTCTATCAAAGAATTTACAAATTTAGCCTGCTGTCAAAAATATTTTTAAAAGTATGCTGGCATGCTATCGATCGCCTGGAACAAATTTACACCTGGATTGGGATAAGCGACTTAAAACAGTAGGCTGAATGGGGCCGAATGGATACAACCTAGAGAGAGAGAAAAAAGGAGAGAAGAGCAGGTCACCCCCCTTAAAACTCTTCATACACATATACAAACTATATTCCTCATACAATACAAGACAGCACTGACGATCCTCTACACAAAGTCAACTGGACTCACACAGTTTCACGTATATATAATTTATATAATAGACCACTTGCAAGTTTCAGGCTATAAGGAAGTTGAGGCCGTGAACATCGATTTATAACAGAAATACAATAATAATGTAGGATTCTGATGGCTAAAAAGTGGGTTTAATGTATTTATATGCTCACTACACCCGTATTGTAGCTGGTAATTCTGCTGACTATCAATATCTACAGCTCCAACTTCCTTATTAAATGTAACTCGCAAGTGGTCCATTTCCGACTTGCGAGTTTCGTTCTATAAGGAAGTTGGAGCTGTAGATAACGATATTTAACATAATTTACAGCTAAAATATGGTCGTAGTACATTTATAAATACATAAAACCCAATTCAACATACCATTTATCCATCAGAAACGTACATTATTATTGCATTTCTGTTTAATATCGATGTTCCGGGCTCCAACTTCCTTATAGCCTGAAACTCGCAAGTGGTCAATTGGTGTAACGCTATTGTGGCAGTTTATAATTATGTTTGCATGTTCAATACCCGGGGTTACAATGCAAAGACATAGCTCAAATCATTTCCAGTTGACCTTTTAGAGAGAGAGGGAGAGAGAGAGTTGCAAGGAGTTACAAGGAATACATGGTATCTCAGATACCTTGCGGTCCATTCCGAGGAGATACTCGAAGTGGAAGGAGAGAGACTGTTTAGTGCACTACACTCTTTTCTTGAACTGCTCTACTGAAGAACTATTTACAACTTCAGTGGGAAGTTTGTTCCAGGTAAAACACATCTTATATGTGAAAAAGTTTCCACATATACTAGTGCTGAACCTTTTCAATTATAATTGCCAGCTATGGTTGTGTGTTGTATTCATTTTGAGCTAAACATTTTGTTATAATCCACATTGTCAAACCCATCAAATATTTTAATAACTTATATGAGCTGACCTCGTAGTCTGCGTGTCTCTAACCAGTCCTCGTAGCTCAATCTGCTAAGCGATGAAATAAGCTTTGTAGCCCTAGCTTGTACTCTTGCCAGTCACTCTATATCTTTCCTGAGTGCTGGAGACCAGAATTGAACAGCATACTCCAGGAGATGCCGAGAGAGAGAGAGAGAGAGAGTGTATGTGTGTGTGTGTGTGTGTGTGTGTGTGTGTGGAAATACAACTAAGAATATATCTCATCCCAAAGAACTTCAAGTCCATTCTAGGGAAATATTTGTTACGAACAAACATGAAAACTATCTATGTGTTCCAGTTAAACTATCTATGTGTTCCAGTTAAACTATCTATGTGTTCCAGTTAAACATATTTTTTTGAGTGAAAAAGTTTCCACATAAAATAGTCAAATCTTCTTCAAATATAATACCCAGCCATAACTGCAATAGGTAGTTATTGAATTGATGCTTAACCATTAGAACATACAGGTATATTGTCGTCTGGTTAAATATTTCTAGCTCTTAAATTAATGAAGGGATACGGAAACCTTAAGTGGCAGATGATGAAACATGCTATACATACTTGAAAACGACATCAGACTTCTTCATCTTGTAGTGGCAATGAGTTGAATATGCATGTATATATTAGTTGTTGTTAATTATATGATAACACAAACGTATGGGATCCATGGTTGGTGTGGAATTCATGAGAGTGTGTCAGGGAATACGTGTTTCGGCTTTGAGCAGACCTTCCCTTCTGTACCGACGACGTCTGTTCATTTTATTCTAGCTATATTAAGAAAATTGTGTGCAGTTTAAGAAGGATTTGTCGCAGTAAAAAGGATTAAGGAAGATAGTTGAACATTTGTTAATTGCTGGAGGCCCTTTTGAACTGAATAAAACTGTTTAAAAATAGCCAGAATATAGTTAAAAGGACATCACCTGTACTGAACGGGTTAAAGTTGTGAGGGTGAATCTTCTCCCCCTGTATATACACAACGGGAAACAAAAGAAGTCCTTAGCGTCAAATTACGTTGCCCGTCGGTATAGGGCTAACGTACAGCTTTTTGTATTCCACACTGTTAACCCTTGCAGTACCGGTGATATCCTTTGCAATTATATTCTGGCAACTATTAGACGATATTAATAAGCTTGGGAAGGACGTCTATCAATACAATTGATTATTTCTTTTAGCTACCACACATCTTTCCACAGCTCCACAAATTCGTTTAAATATAGCTGAACTACAATGTAAATGACGTCGCTGGTACAGAAGGGGTTAAAGATGGCACTTAGATACTGCAATTCATTTGATTTTCCAGACAATCGAAGCAGAGAGTACTCTCGCAAAACTCGGGATAGAAGCCATCTGGTTTAAACAAAATACTAAGCCCCATAAATCGTTTATGGGGACAGTGGCTATTTTGGGGGGTCTATTTATCTATATATTAATTTATATTTTAGTTTCCTAGCTAGACCTCCATCAAGATTTAAATGTGTAAATATATCCCGGCCAAAGGCCGGTTCCTTTTAAAATCACAGGCTCGCTATCGCTCGCAGGATAAACAAAAAAAACCCTAAATGGCACGAAAGGATTTAAAATTGACAACGAAATGGGGGTGGAAGGTGTTAAAATCGTCAAATTAATGGGCAGAGTGTCTTATAATCTCAAAACTAGTGGGGCTAAACATGAGGAAGAAGGGGGGCCAGAAAACTAGACCATCTCCCCTTAAGAGTAAGAGAGAAGGAACAAAGGTTACCTGATCATTTATTCCATTACCCCACCGATAACGTAACCCCTTCTTTACCGGCGACATTCCTTTTATTGTTATTCCTGTTACTATTAGACAATTTTATTCAGTTTTTATGGTTCACTTTTTGGGCGATTTTTGCCTGCATTCATTATTTTTCTAGTTTCCTCCCTAGACCTCCATCAAATTTAAAAAAAAAAACATCCATAAGATCCCCCTTTTAGATTAATGTGTACATTTTTCGGTAGAAAAATTTCCCGGCCGAAGGCCGGTTCTTCCAACATTACAGGCTCACTATCGTTCGCCAGGGAAAAAATCTACACCTAAATAGGACAAAAGGTCTAAATATTGACGACGAAATGGGGCAAAAGGTCTTAAAATCGACTAACTAATGGGGCAAACATCTTAACATCTGAAAACTAATGGGGCTAAACATGAGGGAGAAAGTGGTCCAGAAAACCGGCCCATCACCCCTTAAAATGAGCCTCCAGCAATTGATAGCCTTGGACTATCTCACTTAACCCTTTTTACTACCACAAATCCTTCTTAAATTGCACGACAAATCGTCTAAATGTAGCTAGGATAATATGATAACCACGTTGCCGGTACAGAAGGGATTAACCCCTTCTGTACCGCCGACGTCTCTTTAATTTTTATTCTTGCAAATATTAGACGGTTTTATTCAGCTCAAACCATTTATGTTGCGATGACGCATATAGTATCTGCTTTCTGGACGATTGGACGATTTTATTCAGATTCGGAAGGGCCTATGGAAGTCAGAGGGTTAATTGCAATATTCCTTACCCATTTAAATCACACAGATCCTTCCAAAGCTGTATAAAATCGTCTAATGAAAGCCACAGTAAACTATCAAAACAAAGCAAAAACCTCAGGAGGATTTTAGAAGAAAAATTTACCAAATTTATCTTGAAAGTGGGTGTACGGGGTGCTTTTTTAATCTTGATGGAGGCCTAGCGAGGAAACTCTAAAAAGACATTAATATCTGAATAAATAGAAAAAAAAACAAAAAAAAAAACACTATCCCCTTAATTAAGGTAATCATAGTTCATCATGTCATCGACAAAATGTGCAATGCTGCTTAAGGGGCCCTCACACAGTCAGGAGTGTGGCCAAGAATCACTGGGAGTGATGATTCCTGGTGATTCGTGCAAATTTAACTGCGAGTGTCCAAAATTCCAAGTGCCCTCACGACAGAGTAGGAGTCAGCGGGAGTGTACCTGCGAGTCACAAGTAGTCACTGAGAGTCACTGGGAGTTACTAGGAGTCACCGGGATAAAACTGCGAATGAAGTGCGAGTTATTGTAAATATTAAAAATAACGGTCGTTTTTGGATTAGAGCAATATATGAGTCGATACGAGTAATACAGGAGTCACTGCGAGTCAGGACGAGTTATATATGAGTCACTGGGAGTCACCGAGAATCAGTGCGAGGTGTTAGGAATGAGATGCGAGTATGCCAGGGATGGCCCTCATTGTGCACAGCCCCTATAATAGAACGTTTTCTGTTATGCCGGGTTATAATAATAATAGCTTAGTTTTGGGTCTTTACTCAAATCCAACTATGGACTTTTTAGACTCAATATTCTCTCAACAGGGTCACGTCGAGCACGTTCTTATTCACAAAGTAGGTACTCAATCAGGTTAAGATGACACAATAAATATACACTGGCAAGTATACACTCCTATTTATTCAATGGACATATATGTATGGTGGAATAATCCTTGACTATTATGAGAAAATAGCAAGGAATGTAGGGGCATAGACATACACAATATGACAGGTACTTTACACAGGTAAATAGGCCGACAATGTGGAGAGATGATTACCGTACTATTATAAGGAATAGTCAGTGATCAAATACTAATGGGTATCACACTCTAAGGATGGGCAATGGCACACCATGCATATATATCAAGGAATAATATTATGATGGAAGTATGCAATAATAATCAGACAAACATACACATAGATAAAACCCTTGATAATAATATATATGAGAGTCGAGTATCTACTGTGAATTATTCTGAGTAAGTTTCAGGTAGGTTGAACAAAGTCTATGGCTGCGCATCACTAAGGTAGGGCAGAGCAAAAAGGGAAAGTGAAGGAGGGGGGTGCGGGGAAGACGCTCGCTCGCGGTTAGGGGGGGGGGGGGGGAGGTTTAAAGGGCTCCCGCACAAGGATTGTCTTTGGCTAGATTGGTCCATAGACTACATAATATTATAACCTAGACACTAAAGAAGACGCCACAAATCTGTAAATAGTGAGCCACGCGTTCGAGAGATGGCAGCACGATCGCAAAGGACAATGGGAGGGGAGGGTCCCCACACAGACATTATATTGACTATCCTTGTCCTTGGTCCTCATTAATTCGTAATAATCCCTACCTTGTACTAATAACGCTATTAATAAGCAATTGAACATTATCCAGAGACTCTGCAGACATGACATAGTTAAATAGACATAAATAGAGGCTACTGTAAAGGCGCCAGTCATCGTGTAATTGTCGTCATTATGAGGAGGTACACAAGCAAAACTCCTCCAACACCCGCCATTGTTGATGTGAGATTCGGGAGTTGCCAACGTCAATGGTGGGACAAAATATCTCTAAATGTCATAAGTATAAATGTCCAGTTTTAGTGCTACTTGACAAATTAACATCTACATAACATGTAACATACTAATATATATTCAAAATGACAATTTAATTCTTGTTGTGTTGCTTGAAGGTATACAGCTTGCATCATATATGAGTAGCCTATGTTTTATAGTGTATATGTATACTTAATGTTTTCATCTTGCTTATATATATATCTAATTTATACTAAATAATTTACAAGTGTTTTACCAACATTAATTAACTCTTAAATACGTTCCCTCTTTAATCTATTGCTCCCTCGTTTTGCGGATATTCCCTTAACTTTGGAAACACTGCAGCAAGCCAGCTGGCAGGCGCGCGCGGCGCACAGACTATCTATATAATAAGGACAAGCAACTGAGGTGCTTTGCTACAGTACAATACAATAGTGCTGCCACCAAATCCCTAGGACGCGCGGCAAACTAACCGTGTGATGTCACGCTTTCGACTAGGTTATATGTTGTCTATGGGTAGGTCGCTCAGGTCATATGTTTGACTGCGATGATCAAAATAGTAAATATAGTTAGTGCGATATTTTTCTGATGAAGGGGGGAAATGTAATGAACTTCAAAGGGGAGGGGAAGTGAATTATTTTACTATTAATGGTATACTTAAATTAGCAGGCGAGACTTTATATCATGAGCACACGATCAATTTCTTCTTATATGCAAAGATAATCTCAAGGATCGAGGAAGTCAGATTTAATTATTTACATCTACTGAACTATGCTCGAAGGTTGGAATTAACCTAACTGAATCAGGCAAGAATTTGATTACAGTAGATTAGAGAACGCGTCAATAAATTAGCGTATACGAGTAGTAACAATAAGACTACAAGGTAAATATGGCATACACGACGAAGTTGTACTTAGATGGAAATACCTGATAAGGTATGAAGGAGGTCTGAACTGGTTAGCAGATTCCTATATGGAATACAGAACAATTGGCGTTGTATTCGAGTTGATGAATAATTAGACAATAGGTCTACACAGAAACTAGAATTCCTAGACGAGCAGGATCGAAATTATCTATTTCATAAAAGAAAAATCTAATACATTATTCACAAGGTACACTATTAACGCACATCAAATTCAGGCGTAATAGGGCGGGGGGGGGGGGGGGGACCTGAGTTAAAAAAATAGGTATGAAAGTGAGCGTAGGTTCTAAGTAAAAGTGAAGGTCTTAGAAGGGATTTAATTCACAGTATACACTTCAGCTTCAAATTGGTACACACATAAAATAGAATGGACATACACAAGGAAAATCTGTGAGTATTTGGCTTGATAATGAATGTACACGATTATGTAACGTATGCGTAGAGTGAGTGTAGATTATGAGCTTAGTAGAGAAAATAACAGTAGATCTTGGGCACAGATCTATACAAGGTTTAATCTGGTTACTACAGGATTAATGCATACGCAATAAATGAAGGATCTTAGGCACAGATCAAGCACAGAGATTAACCATGAGTATTCACATATTTTACCTTACCTTCACATCAATAATCACAACGTAAGATACTCATAGACACTTAGGGGGGGGGGGGGGGGGAGGTTCGAAAACAAGTTCTGGCCGACGTAGAGCGTAGGTTCGGCTGGCCAGACTTCAGGGCCGCTTCGCACTGTCAGGAATCCCACGTCCAGACGTCAGAGGCACACAACAGGACTTGTTGTAGGCCCGAGGGGGAGGGAATGCAGTTGCCACCTTTAGTTAGATGCTCCGAACTATTCAGACTTAAGAACATTACCGAGGTGGAAGTGCTTGTTTTCTCAACAATTTCGTTGAGTACATGCTCAGATATTTTCTGAGCTTCAACTTAGAGTAATTCAATGTTAAAGGGATATAGTGAAATCGTTGTGATATCAATAGTGAAGTAAATACTTAGCTTAGAAATACATGGTGGTTATCAGAAGGTACCTAATCATCTAAAGTATTATATTTAATACTCCGGGGGGAGTTACTGGGTCTAGGAAGGATATAATAGCAGTTCTAGTGATTTTATTATAATTGGGGGTTATTTGTGAATCTGGAAATAACTCTGGTCTCCTCTAGGTTTCTGGGTTGGTCCAGAGTTCTTCGTAACAGTCTTGTATTGTAGATTCTAATGTCCCCACTTATGTCGGTAACAGTCAGGCCTTTGATGTGGAATTTGCATAAACATTTGTTCTGTGTACTGCAAATCTGGCTGCTGGTGCAAGGAAGGTTTGCGATTGGTGGGGAGGGTTTGAAACCTGGATGGTGATTGGCCGAGCTTTCCATTCTTTAATAGGGGTGACTGACCTAGGTGACCGTCCCTGGTAGACAGAAAATGGGAATGACCAGGTAAATTGGGGTACTCCTCTGTTTCTTGTTTCTCCTCATCATGGGGGGCTGGTATGGAGGGGTGTCTTGGTTGTTTATTTTTCTGTTTGTCCTTCCTACTCACCTGTAGGCTTGCAATCCTACAGGTGTTTCCCAACCCCGTTCTATCTAACCCCTTCACTTCACCACATTCTTCGAAGAAAAGTCGCGACCGCGCAATTTCAGAATGTAAGTTCGGGTGGTGGAGTTTATGAGAACGGGGTTTAAGTGCTGTAGCGTTAACAGCCACATGGTGGTTGGCACATCAGCAGGGGTAGCAATGTCGAAGTCGATGTGCACATGTAGTGGTCTTTTGGACTCGGAGGCTTTCTGTACCATCTGTTGGGGTGATTTCATTATAGTGCTGGTCAGGCCATCCGAGAGGAGTCCACTATTTATTTTCATGGCTGCGGAGGTGGTTGAGGGAGACACTGCAGTGGCGGGGGGTGGTCGGTCAGCAGGAGGAGTTGTGGTGGAGGTCCTGTGGGGTGAGTGGCTGGTGAAGGGTTGGGCTGGGGTGTTGTCGGGTCAGGTGCTGGGGTTGACCTTGCCATAAGGGGTAGTGAGGATTCTTGGCATAGGCGAGGTATATTTTGGGGGGGCCCTCCTTTCTTAGGTAGGCCTCAAGGTTGGCGCCCATCTTTGAGGTGGCTTCACACGTCGACCAGATCTTGTATAGGTAGGATTGGAATGAGAAGGGATTAGTGATGTTGGAGTCACACAAGGGAGGGGGTGATGGTACTAAGGCAGATGGTGATAAGGAAGAACTGGGTGACTGTGAAACTTTTCTAGACGTGCTGGGTTTAGTGCGAGGTAATTTAGAGGGAGGAAATGTCGGTCTGAGTGTAGGAGTGGAGGGGAAGGTGGTGTAAAAGAGAGGCAGAAGTCGTGAAGATGTTTTAGAGGTGGAAGGAGAAACTGAAGTAGTAGAAGTTTTAGGCTTGCTTGCGGGAGTAATAGGCCTGGAAGAAGTTTGAGAGAGAGGAATAGGTAGGCTGTCATGCTCAGGGGAAGGTGTGGTGGGCAGATCAGGTAAGGGTGGAGTCGGTAGAGTAGGATTGTGGGCGATAGCAGGTGTAGTGGGTAGAGTGCATGGAGATTCAGCTGACATTGGGACACTGACAGAAGGGGATGAAAGGACAGGTAAAGGCTTAGATATGAGTTGGGTAGGTAAGTTAGAAGGTGCAGACACAGTACGGGTAGGTAGGAGAGGAGGAGGAGTGTGTGAGGGGTAGGCAAAGGGGCCTGGGCATGGCTTAACAGGGTTGGTTAACAGTTGGCTGGTAGAGTAGTCGGTGTGACATGCAGTGGTTTATTTCTTGAGGGAGGGGTTAGAGGGTTATTTCTTGGTGGAGGGGGTAGAGGTTCATGTGTCACAGGTTCTATGGATCCCAAATTCTGATTATTTGATGTAGGTAATATGTTATTTTGGTCAGGATCTGCAAGCATAATCATATTCTCATCATTAGGCTGTCATCTACGTATGTGTCTGTTACGGTATGAGTGTGACTCACCGAAATAATTAATGGTAACCTGGTAACAATTTGGCACTGTTAAAATTTCAAAAGGTCCTTTGAATCTCGGTTTGAGTTTAGACGGCACAGGTAATTGGGCAACCATCACAAGGTCACCGACACGGTGCGGACTGGCTTTGGTAGTTTCGTCAGGTTGAAGATCTTGAACATATTGAATTTGTCTGAGACGGTTCTTGAGGTGAACTAGTGACTGGTCGAAGTTGGAGGAGGGCTCATATGGGGCAGCAAGATGGCGGAGAGGTAGGAATAATGGGGGCACTCCAAATACACGTTCGTGGGGTGAAATTCCGTCTTATTTGGGGCAGGTATTTATACCCCATTGCACAATTTTTTCTTGGCTGAGCCAGTCCTTTGTGTCCATGTGTTGTAATTTGGTTCTTATTTGGTTGGCAATTGTCGTATGACTTCTTTCACAAATAGAGTCGCCCTGAGGCCAGTATGGAGATGAGTGACTGATCTTGAATCCACACATTTGAGATAACTGGGACCAAATGTGACTGGTGAATTCGGGGGCGTTGTCAGAATGGATGGCCTCAAGTAATCCAAAATAGGGGAAGACATGTTGGATGAGGGCTTCAGCTACTGCCATGGCGGAGTGCTCTTTGGCAGGACAAGCAATGACGTATTTGGAATAAGTATCAACAAAGGTAATGATGTACTTAAATCCTTGGTTTCCTTCCATTTGTCCCATCACGTCAACTGCAAGTAATTGCCATGGCCTGGAAGCGATTAACTTGCCAGCTGGTCCAGCTGTGCCGGTTCTGTCTTTACCCAACGCACAAGATCGGCAAGCTTCTGTGACCCGCTTAGCTGTTATATATGGGGATGGGGTCCAATGGACTTGCGGAAAGGTGGTGATAAATTTTCGTTGGGCTAGGTGAATGCCGTTGTGCATATGTATTGATTGCATGGTGAATAGGGCGGCTTGTGGTGTTATTACAATTTTTCCATCTATAGTGAATAGATTGTCGCCTCGTCTAGTTAATTGATTACAAAATTTGCGGGGCATCCAGTCGGGTTTCTCGTTTTGTTGGAAGGAGTTGAGTAGCTCTTGCTGACTGTTATCCAACGAGTCCTGGTGATGTATGGCTAGTATGGGCTGGGTCGTCTCTTGATGTTGCAGAGTCTTGGTGGAGGAGTATAAGGGAAGTCTAGATAGGGCGTCCGCATTAGTATGGAGTTTACCTGGTCTGTACGCAATCTCAACATCAAATTCCTCTAATGACTCTCGCCATCTGACCGTTAATGCGTTCTTGGTGTCGGATGTTCGGAGCCATTGAAGGGCGTGGTGATCAGTGATGACGACGACCTTGACACCGGCCAGGTATGTCTTGAAGTGTTGGAGGGCCCAGATCATCCCTAGGCATTCTCTTTTTGTTACTGGGTAGATCATTTCAGCTGGATTGAGGGTACAGCTGGCACAAGCAATGATATGTTCCTTGCCCTCTCTAGTTTGTCCAAGAATGGCACCTATTCCGAACTGAGAGACGTCGGTGTATAATCTGAATGGACGTGTATAATCCGGGAAGGATACCGCTGGAGAGGCCACTAACTTCTCTTTCAGATCATTGAATGCTTGTAGGCGCTGTTCCGTCCATTTGAATAGTTCTTCTTTTTTGGTTAGATCATGTAAGGGCTTGGCAATCGTCGCGAAGTTCTTTACAAATCTTCGATAGTAAGAGGCCAGCCCTAGGAAAGCTCTTACTCCTTTGACATTTGTGGGAGGTGAAATTTTACTGATTGCTTCTAATTTACTGGGATCTGGGGAAATACTTTGTTCTGAAACGATATGCCCGAGAACATTTACTTTAGTTTTGGCAAGGGTGCACTTTGATAGTTTGAGTTTTAGGTTGGCATCCCTTATTCTCTGAAATACTTGTTTTAGCCTTTGTAAGTGTTCGGCCCAAGTCTTCCCGAATACTATAATGCCATCTAAATAGGCTAGACATGTTTCCCAGGTTAATCCTTGCAGAACAGATTCCATTAACCTGGAGAAGTTGGCTGAGCCATTGCACAGACCGAAAGGCAAAACAGTAAATTCGTATAGTTTGCCTTGGCTGGTGGAGAAGGGTGTCTTTGGTTGATGTTCTGGGGCAACTGGAACTTGTCAATATTCTGTTTGAAGATCTAGGGTGGTGAACCATTTTGCTCCAAGCAGGGAATCCAGGGAATCATTAATTCTGGGGAGTGGTGTAGCATCTTTGATGGTGACGTCATTCAGCTGCTGGTAGTCAATGCAGAAGCGGGTTGATCCGTCATTTTTCCGGACGAGTACTACCGGAGACGACCAAGGGCTGGTAGAGGTTTTGACTACTCCTGTGGCGAGCATATCTTGCACTTGTTTTTCCTCCTCTTGTCTCTGGATGGGTTTTTTACGACGGATGGGTTGCTTTATGGGGCGTCCTACGGTATGGATAGGATGATGAAGCATGTCAGTTTTTCCCATGTCCCGACTAGAGGTAGCGAAAATATCTTGATAGGACATCAGTAAGTTTCTGAGGTCGGTTTGTTGACAGAGAGTAAGGTTAGAAGGAATATCAGGTAGGGGGTGATTAGTGGGAGGGGAGGTATCTGAAGGAGCAGCTAATTCTTCTGAATACATCTCCAGCTCACCAATGGCTAGTCCTTTTGGTAATGTAATTGGCTTATCTGATATATTCGCTATCTTGATACAGTTTAATTGATTGGGTAGCAGGCTAGGAGTGGTTAGGCAGGCTCCACTGAAAGGGCTTTGGAGGTGTGGGGTCAAGATGACATCTCCCATGAGGGTGGGTACCAAGGGTATCCATTTCTCATGATGAGGAGGGTGTCCAAACTCTGATATGGACAGTCTTACTTTAAGTATTACATTAGGTATTTAGTATTAAGTTTGTGGGATCAATGGTTATATAGAATAATTAAGAAGTTAATAATTATGTTCTATATTGGATATTGGGTAGTCAATCCTTCCTATGAACTTAGGCAATTATAATTGGGTGGGAAAATATATACCTGCCCATTTGTGCATGCGTGATATTGGCGGACCTCTCGCGAATATTGTGAGGGTCCTGGACTCTCTCCCTAGCCGCCACAACTACCAGACCGTCTGCCTACGCTCTCGTGTTTCACCTCATATTTCGCCCCATTAGTGATAGTACTTAGCTCATCAAATCTCCATCTAGCCATACTAATCCATAGATCATTAATCATCATTCCCATCAATCATTAAGTATAGTGGCCCCCTTCTTTATTCATCAATTCTATCCTATTAGCTAACACTCCCGTTTCACACACCATCTTGTAACATCATCACGGGTCAACAGGTCAACTAAGTTATACAGGACTAGTTCCCGTCTTCAGGTGAGATAAACTATTATATGATATTATTATACAGTCCACTGAACCATCTAACTAACGAATATCTATATAATATATGGTCCTTCGCCCGTCCTAGTGTTGTGGCACCTAGCCGGCGAGCTCCCATTATTTGCTGGTCCGTGAGCTTTTGCATGGCTACCCTCTCGCTATTTTTTTCGTCTATTTCGGCCGCGAGAGTTTTTGTGTATGGGCAACATGGCGCAAGGCTTCTTTAAGCACAGCGTGGCAGGGGGGGCATAGGCGAATGTTTTGAGCCAGAGAGGGCTATTTACCCTGGTCTTATAAGAAAGGTGGCCATTATAGGCCATTCATATGTGTGGGATCTGTATGTCGATAAGCCAGTTTAGCATCCCCACTACACTGTCAAACCTCTTGCCGCCCCAGGGGCTAAAGTAAGCACTTTGAGGAGTACTGAGGCCTGGGAGCAATTACATAGCTAGCGTCCTAATTTGACATACCTTGTCATCGGTGGCAACGACGTGAATTCAGGTGTTGCACCAAAGGATTTAGCCAGCCAACGAGATCCAGGAGTTGGTTAGGGAGATAGAGAATAGGACAGGAGGCCATTGCTTCATAATAGGAATAGAGAAGCGCCAGAACCCTAGAGGAGTCGAACCCGCCGAGTTCAACAAAATTCGCAATTTAGTTAACCAGTGGCTCAAGCGCAACCTGCCATGGACTCGGAGCCGGTACCAGTCCATGAACACCTCAGCAGCTGATTTTGGGTGGGATGGTATCCATCTTACACCGCCTGCCTCGGATCGGCTGTTCCGGGAGATAATTGAATCGGCTCGGGTCTTGTTTGGTGCAGACGCTTGAGCCATAGGCCTATAATGCATTTTTCTGAATAATTGAAAGTTCAATGTGTCTTGCTTTTCTGATTATGCCTAATTAAATTTAAATTTAAAGATATTTATTGGCTTTTCTAAATTATCAGTGAATCACGATGCATCTAGTTAAACCTTGTCAGAATTTCTGTGATAGCCTATAACTTTTCTGATTATTGTGTCATTAAATTTCTAGTACTAAAATTTGAAGGGTTGTAATTTGGGTTTTAACTTTGCTTATTTCGGCACTCGGCAGGCGCTAATTCTACAAGTTCTAATGCCACTCATGTTCTGATAATTTGCCATTTATCTCGTCGCTCGCGTTTAGTGTTAGGTCCGAACCCGAGTTTGATCGGCTATTTATCACCATGTCTTGTTAGTATATCCTTTGTTTTTTCCCTTTTTATTTCTTGCCGTTGCTCGCGATTTGTGTTAGAACCCGAGTTTGATCGGCATGATAAGTATTGCAATTTGTTTTCCCTCTCGCATTTGATGTTACTCGCATTTGTTCTCGCTCTTTGATTATCTGTCATTGGTCGCTCGCGTTTAGCATTAGAACCCGAGTTTGATCGGTGGAAGATTTCCTGTTTCAAATAAACTGTCATAAAGGTGTGGGTTTTGTTTTGGACTAAGGGTGACAATATGGAAGCTCTAGCCCAAGGCAAACGCCGTAGGGCAGGTATTAAAGGTTCCTTGACTGTCCTGGCAGCAGGTTTGAATGAGTTTTTGGAGTCCGCAACTCGGGTAGAAATCAAGGCAAAATTTCATAGCGTGCAAACCCAGGTGGCCAAATTTGAGGCCAATCAAGAGGTCTTGTTGCCGCTATACACCTCAGATGATGAATATTTTAAAGAGAACCAAGCGGATACCATCTACTTATTTGACATCTATGGGATAGTCGCCCGCCTAAAGGCGTAATTGGGTAGTCAAGAAGGGCAAACTCGATCCGACAACAAAAAGGGATCGGGAGTTAAATTGCCGCACCTGATCCTACCCACCTTCGCTGGCGACTCCACATTATGGACTGGGTTTTGGGACATGTTTCGATGTGTGGTGCATGAAATGACTGACTTAAGTGCAATTCAAAAGTTAACATACTTAGAGGGTCAGTTAAAGGGGGATGCCTATAAGCTGATAGAAGGTTTCTCGGTGGAGGGTGCAAGCTACGTCCCCGCCTTAGACTTACTTCAAGAAACCTTCGGGCACCCCGACAGGATAAAGGCGGCACACATCATGCATTTCCAAAATCTTGTCGCTCCTAAATGTCAGGCCGTAGAACTAAAGGCTTTTTACGCCACCATGGAAAGTGCCATGAGATCTATGACTAGTCAACAGGTGAGTCTGACAGAGTTCTGTGTGGTTACATTGCTGCATAAATTGCCATCACCAGTTAAGGAGACCATTAGGAGGGAGATGGGTGAGCAAAGCCTAGATTACAAGACTTTCACACAGTGTTTTCAGGCAGAATTGTATAACATGGTTGGTCAGGACTCTCCAGGAAATAATATGCCTGTGGCTACGGCTGCAATCGCAACACAGAGTGGTGGTAGCCGGTTCCCATGTAAACTGTGCGGTGGGAATAACCATCCCTGGTATAAATGCTTTAAACATAAGAAAGGACCGCTCAAAATTAAAAGAGCTCGGCAACTACGACTCTGTGCGGGATGTCTCTCCAGTGATCATGGTAGTAATGGGTGCACTAACCCTAACATCAAAAATTGTAGGTATTGCCAGGGTAAGCACTTTCACTCCCTGTGCCCAAAACAGAGAGAGGCAAGACCGGTAAGTGGAGGTACTACTAGGGAAGAGTCAACACCTACAACCTCAACAACAATGTCTGTAAGTATGAATAAGCAAACTGTGATCCTACCTACAGTTCAGCTGCCTGTAAAGGGTAGACACAGGAAAAATATAAAAGTCAGATCGCTATTAGACCAATGCTCACAGAGGACCTTCGTGAAGAAATCCGTACTACCATCCCTTTCATACGAAACCGTGGGGACGGAAGAATTATGGCTTCATGGTTTCACCGGAACTCCAATCCCTCGTGAGTATACTATTGTAGCCCTGAAATATTTACATCGGGGTAGGTTCCATCGTCTCGAAGCATTTGTGGTCGAGGATCTTCCCGAACATAAAGGGGAGTCTAGTCTTAGTGCTGAAATGATTAGTTTAAAGGACCATGGCATTAAATTGGCCGATTCATGCGTTACAGAGACAGCACAGCTGAAGGTACTAATTGGTGCTGACTATTACTACAACATAGTGCGACCTGGTTATAAACGGGTAGGTAACTTGGTTTTACTTCCAACCAAATTCGGATATGCACTGAGTGGTTCTTATGCGGCATCCACATCCAGTTCCAATACTGAGGTTGTAACAATTCTAAAAGTAGCAGTAACTCCAGTGGACCAATATATGTCTACTGGACAGTTCCTGTGCAAAGAAGAACTGAATGCTTTGTGGGATTTAGACCACATAGGCATATCACCCAAAGAACATTCGCAAGCCGAACGGCAAGCTTTGATCAGTTATGAGGAGACAGTCACGTATGATCCAGAAAGTCTACAGTATCAGGTACGTCTTCCCTGGACTGAAGAAAAGGGACGGTTGCCCACCAACAAAGATTTGGCTGTGGGTAGGGGACTCCAGAAGAGGTTCATTGCTGACCCTGGTTTTTGTCAACAATATTTGCAGGTAATTTCTGATCAGTTGTCGCGTGGTTTCATTGAGGAGGTTCCGTTCGATGACCCTGGGTCATGTCATGGGATCTTATAGGAGAGCAGGACTACTCCGGTTCGTATTGTATTTGATTGTTCCGCTAAGGTTAACCAGTGTTACGACCGGGACTCGTATAAAACAAGGGCTCTTAATCATTGGACTAGAAAGGCACACAGCCACAACGGTAACACTAGATCCAACCCTCGAACTTATAATGCCGGCGCACAAAAACACCTATACCCTCCAGAGTTAAATCTGCGATAGCGGGGTATCCTATAACTCGGTATAAATGCACTACTACTACAGGCTGATGATCTCTGATACAGCCTGATCACAACACCATACAATTACGTTAGTAAGGTATACAAGGAAAAGATAGAGATCGTAATTAAATCACTGCAATGATTTCATGCAAACAAGAAGAAGGTATAATTAAAGTTACTCTAAACAATAATAAACTGTCACTCCTATATTAAAGAAAGTGAAAGAAAGTCCTAAAGCATCGAGCAGGAATATTCTGAAGGAAGTCTGATGCTGCTTAAGATGATCGAATCGGATTTTGAACTGTTATGTAAAGCAGGAACAAGATATGACAAGTGTAGGGACAGACAGTGTTAACTGACACGGGAATAACGATAAATGCACAATAGTATTATCTCCAACAACAAAAGAAGTACTTCGTCAGGCAACTCCAAAATCCTGCTCGGGTTGTGCAACTCAACAACAACCAAGGCTTACAATCAACGTGAATAAAAATGCTGCATACATAACATAAGAGCTTATGATCCTAATCGGGTGTCTGCTAGGATAGTAAAGTCTAGCTGGGATGTCGTAGGCTAGGAAACAATGGCTGAGCAAGCAGCTCGTAGCCTAGCGAGGTCCTTAACACCTTTTTGGCGGGCTAGGCGGTCTATTTATATGTACCGCCCAGCGGGGTGTTTTTAGCCAAAATAGGGCTGTTTACGTGATCATTTTCATGCCTAAATAAGACCCAGAGCGTAAAACAAGCATCTATCCCTGAAAGGGCATAAACAGAGCTTTCCAATGACACCACAACGATCCTTGTATGACCGCTAGTTTTCTTGCAACAACCGCGCAACACGAGTGCAAAAACCATGTAATTCGGTACTTTCCCCATACATTTCAGTATGTAGCGAGTGTGAGAGGGTGGAGGAGGGTGGGATTCATGTCAGTAGGCCCGCCGCGGTGGTCTGGAGCAGTCATACGCTCGCTACTCTCCTGCCACCACTTGTCTCTCTCTCTCAGCAACATTACGTGCTGAAATTGCCACACGACCTATGTCGCGCGCCGCCACATAGTCCAAATTTATTTAACTCGACTTATGTTGCGGGCCGCCAATAGAGGGTTTTAAGACTGTGCGGCCAAATTACGTTAAATGACGGGGTGCTCTCTTGAGA
Organism: Paralithodes platypus; assembly: GCA_032716605.1. NCBI lineage: Eukaryota > Metazoa > Arthropoda > Malacostraca > Decapoda > Lithodidae > Paralithodes > Paralithodes platypus. The sequence goes on along the minus strand of CM064511.1, from coordinate 11,920,861 downwards.
GATCCAGATCGCTAGTATCTGGTTCTCTCCTGGCGACCCTCTCAAAGTCAAAACAAAACGAGTTAGCACAGTGTTGGGTGGCAGAGGCAAAAGCCCTCACTCGCAACACAGTGCTAAACTCACAAGGTACACAGTCAGAAAGACCACCTAGGCTTCCCACATCTCCGTTGCGATTGTACAGGTTCAACAAAACCTGTTACACATCGGAAATCACAAGTTCACAACACAAGTAGCCTTACCCCAGTCTAGCATTAAATAGCCCAGCAGACAGCCAAGGAATAGGTAGGGAAACACCGTGAGTGTGTCGAACCTCTACAGACAAAATGGTAACCCCTCCAAAATGCCTAACTAAACATGTAATATCTGAGAGCTTCAGCATATAATACGATGGCCGATATATGAAATCGTGCAGAACCAAAGGGGAGTTATGATATTAAATAGCGAGGAAGAATGAGAGGCAAGAAGTTGAGAGAGAGAGAACGTGCTCTATAGGTAGAAGTCGGGGACAGGTGGTAAGGGAGGTGTGAAGGGTACGCTGGTCAGGCAAGCTCTGAAGAGAGTAGCTCCTCGGGGCCCCCAGGATCACACAAACGCATGGTGGTCAGCCAATCACAGGCCGCTACATCACCAGGCAGCAGACCTGCAGAAGGCGCCAGGAACCACCAGCCAATCAAGAAGCGTGAGAAGGCACGCGCGCGAGCCTACGAGCAGGGGGAGGCAGCACATGTATAAGCACGCACTCACTACCACCCCAATGCCTACTCGCTCTCTCTCTCTCCTTCACTGCAATGCATCTTATCTTCTACTCATGATATAAAATATAATGCAGTCACAGGCAAAAATAAAGACCACTTCTATACTGCCTGTGACATGACGATTCACAAGAAAGAAAATACAACATTGTAGATAGACTGTAGCCCATTTCACTGCCCTGGCGAGCGCTAGTGGCTACCGGAAGGCGATTCTGCCAACGCTGGCAGGCGTCACACCAGTACTTGCCTAGTCTGAACGACTGTCTGTACACGGGACCATCTTTAGTGCCGGAGTTGGCTCAGGTCTTGTTGAGATTCCGTATGCATCAGTATGCGTGGGTCAGTGACATTGAGAAAGTCTTCTTGATGTTAAAACTACATGAGGACGATAGAGATTACACCAGGTTCATGTGGCTTCCTCTTCGACTAGATTCGCCTCTACAATGTTATCGGTTCCAGGTTGTATTGTTTGGAGCTACCTACTCCCAGTTGCTGCTTAACGCGACCATCCTTAAGCATCTTTCTCTTGTTGATGCAGACCCGGAGTTGGTGCAGGAAATTAGGGCCGGGCTATATATCGATAACCTCCAAGGTACGGGGGATAATGAAAGTTCCCTCGTCCATGCTTACGATATGGCTCGTGAAGTAATGAATAATGCCCATTTATTCCTGCGCCAATGGGCCACAAATAGTCCCATCTTGCGAGAGGTGTTGCAGAAGGATGGTGTTGCTGCGGAACAACAGGATTTGGTGAGAGTACTTGGCCTGGTGTGGAAAACTGACTCTGATTCTCTTTCCTTTGGAGTTCAGTATGCTCCTTTTGACCAGGTTACAAAGCGTGAGTGTTTAAGGTTTGCTGCCAAACTCTTTGATCCTTTGGGTGTTGTGTTGCCAGTATCAATAAGGTCTCGAATCTTTCTCCAACCATTGTGGAGACTGAAATTGGGTTGGGACGATGTTCTCTCTGTGGAACTGCAAGCGGAATGGCGGGGGATAGTGGATGACATGGTTCTCTGTAGTTGTATTGAGTTCTCTAGGAGGATCTGTTTCAGAAAGACTACTTCCCTGCATGCATTTGCTGATGCAAGCAGTGTCGCTTACGGGACTGCTATATATCTAGTCAGTCCAGAGGGTAGCCACTTGGTCATGGTAAAGGCTAAGGTGGCCCCCATCAAGTCCCTTTCCATCCCTAAAATGGAATTGACTGCAGTTCTGCTAGCCGCCAGAATGATTAACTTCGTTGAGAATGCCTATAAAGATAAACTTCATATCTTTGAAACCTATGTGTGGAGTGACAGTCAAATTACGCTACACTTGATTTACAGTCACAAGAAACTGCCAGTGTATGTCACTAACCGCATCGACGAGATACATGCCCTAGTCCCGACTGCTTATTTCCGGTATGTGTCGATTAAAGAGAACCCAAGTGATATGGTATCACTAATCTGCTAAATGTTTGAGTTCTTCTGCGTTGTGGTGGAATGGGCCTTCTTGGTTCCCGAAACCCGATGGATGGCCAGAGAATATAGATCTCCAACAGCAGCCCGCTGGTATCGTGACCCAAATTGTAGGCACGGTGCCCCAAGATGACACACAGTTATGGGACTGGCACAAACATAGCAACTATGAAAGATTGCAGCGTGTCACAGCATGGGTGATACGTTTCGTAAATAATTTGAAGGCAAAGAGAAATAGCCTGCCCCCCACAGGTAGTGCTCATCTCAACGTACATGAAATTAGAGCTGCAGATAATGTTTTGCTCAAATTATGCCAAAAAGAGACCTATTCGCAGGAACTTAAAATAATGGTGAAGGGTAAACAGTCTAGAAATAACTTAATCATCCAGTTAGGACTACACCTGAAGGGAGGTATAATTCATTGTGGAGGCAGATTGAGGTTAGCGGCTATCTCGGAATCATGCAAGTATCCTAAACTTCTGCCCTCCAAACATCCCTTGACCCACCTGATAATTGATCGGTGCCATCGGCTCTGTTGCCATTACGGGGTCGGTCACGTGGTTACCTACGTTCGTCAAAAATGGTGGGTGCCTAAACTCAGGCAGGTGGTGAAAAGCATACTGGGTAAAATGTCTGAAATGTAGTTGGGTAAAAGGTAAGCCCTACGACTATGCAGGACTGCCACCTTTACCAGCCCTGCGAACCACCCCTGGAGACCCGTATAAGGTCACTGGGGTGGACTATAGCGGAGCAATCCCGATCAAGGATTCGCCGACCATAAAGGCTTACATGCTCTTATGTACTTGCGCAGTCACCAGAGCGATTCACATCGAAATAGTCGCCAACCTCACTTGTGACAGTTTACTCCACGCATTCAGGAGGTTCTGTAGTCGACAGGGATTTCCCCGGATCATTTTAAGTGACAATGCCAGCACTTTTGTTGGGGCCTCTGGGTACTTATCGGACATTTGTAATCACCCTATAGTTCAGTCCCACCTTGGCAGTGTTCAATGTGAGTGGCGGTTTATCCCGGGTAGGGCGCCGTGGTTCGACGCTATATGGGAAAGGGCCATCGGCATTGTCAAGGCGGGGTTGAAGAAGGTGTTGGGACGTGCCTTAATTTCCTTGGAGGAATTGACTACTCTACTGTTGGAAATTAGGCCACTATCAATGATCGTCCCTTATATTATGCTTCTGGTGACCTTTTTTTTTTTTTTTTTTTTCTATATTCCAACTTACTTCCTCTCGGGCATAGGCTGAGAGCCTTAACATTCACCGCTTTACAATGAACAGTGAAGCCTGTGAGGTCTTGTTCCAGTCTAGGGAGTGAGACATGTGAAGCACGTAGAGTACAACGAGCACCTGCCATCTTGCCTTCACATGAGGCACGGTGCTCACTCATGGCCCGAAACGACCCCATCTCTGAAGCCATCTCGTTCCCGTGCTTCACTGTCTCATCCCCTACACTCGGACTCTCACACTTACACACACACAACGCCACCTGTTGAGCAGATAACTCACCAGGCATTGCATCCCTATAGCATATTTTGAATATGGGAATATTCATACACTGCTATTTAATCAGGGAACAATGAGGGTATTTTATTGACGTTTCGGTGGGCTTGTGGTAATGCACTGATACTAGGTACAGCTCAAATTCCATCCCAATAATATCTTCCCATTGATACATCGGGATTTGAACCCGGGACCTTTGGATTACCAGGCCAGTGGCAAGACCACTCCACCACACCTCCCCTAGGGGATCTTACCCCAATAACACCCTCTGTGTTGATGCGGGGTCATCGGTTGCGGGATCTTCCTGATGATAATGAAGTAGAGGATGGGTTGGAAGATCAAGACTACATAAATAAAGATGTCATTTCAGCCAGATATCAATATGTTCGCAAACTGTCGAAAGATATCTGGCGACGCTGGTCTACCGAGTATCTGGTGACCCTCAGAGAGGCGCATATGTTACGACCGGGACTCGTATAAAACAAGGGCTCTTAATCATTGGACTAGAAAGGCACACAGCCACAATGGTAACACTAGATCCAACCCTCGAACTTATAATGCCGGTGCACAAAAACACCTATACCCTCCAGAGTTAAATCTGCGATAACGGGGTATCCTATAACTCGGTATAAATGCACTACTACTACAGGGTGATGATCTCTGATACAGCCTGATCACAACAACATACAATTACATTAATAATGTATACAAGTAAAAGGATAGAGAGCTTAATTAAATCACTGAAATGATTTAATGCAAACAAGAAGAACGTATAATTAAAGTTACTCTAAACAATAATAAACTGTCACTCCTATATTAAAGAAAGTGAACGAAAGACCTAAAGCATCGAGCAGGAATCTTCTGAAGAAAGTGTGATGCTGCTTAAGATGATCGAATCGGATTTTGAACTGTTATATAAAGCAGGAACAAGATATGACAAGTGTAGGGACATACAGTCTTAACTGGCACGGAATAACGATAAATGCACAATAGTATTATCTCCAACAACAAAAGAAGTACTTCCTCAGGCAACACAAAAGCCTGCTCGGGTTGTGCAACTCAACAACAACCAAGGCTTACAATCAACGTGAATACAAATGCTGCATACATAACATAAGAGCTTATAATCTTAATCGGGTGTCTGCTAGGCGAATAAAGTCTAGCTGGGATGTAGTAGGCTAGGAAACAATGGCAGGAGCAAGCGGCTCTTAGCCTAGCGAGGTCCTTAAGACTGTACGGCCAAATTACGTTAAATGACGGGGTGCTCTCTTGAGAGATCCAGATCGCTAGTATCTGGTTCTCTCCTGGCGACCCTCTCAAAGTCAAAGCAAAACGAGTTAGCACAGTGTTGGGTGGCAGAGGCAAAAGCCCTCACTCGCAACACAGTGCTAAGCTCACAAGGTACACAGTCAGAAAGACCACCTAGGCTTTCCATGTATCCGTTGCGATTGTGCAGGTTCAACAAAACCTGGTACACATCGGAAATCACAACAACAATAGCCTCACCCCAGTCTAGCATTAAATAGCCCAGCAGACAACCAAGTAAAAGGTAGGGAGACACCGTGAGTGTATCGAACCTCTACAGACAAAATGGTAACCCCTCCAAAATGCCTAACTAAACATGTAATATCTGAGAGCTTCAGCATATAATACGATGGCCGATATATGAAATCGTGCAGAACCAAAGGGGAGTTATGATATTAAATAGATTGGAAGAATGAGAGGTAAGAAGTTGAGAGAGAGAGAAAGTGTTCTATAGGTAGAAGTCGGGGAGAGGTAGCAAGGGAGATGTTAAGGGTATGCTGGTCAGGCAAGCTCTGAGGAAGGAAGACGCAAGGCAGCAGGGAGTGCGAGGGGGACCACTTCCTGATGCGGCGGGAGGGTGGTGAGGCAGCCAGCCACTCAGAGGGCCCGGCCGTGGCATGACGTCACCGAGACAACATGTAACACTACGCGACTACCCTCTGCCTCCTGTATTTACTCACTCACACTCTCTAGCTGTATCATTCAGTCTTATACATTAAACTTATAACTGATGATATAAAATATAAATAATGCATTGTCACAGGCGAAAATAAAGACCACTTCTGTACTGCCTGTGACATGATGATTCACAAGAAAGAAAGTACAACATTGTAGATAGACTGTAGCCAAATACATTGCCCTGGCGAGTGTTAGCGAGTGGCCAAGCGAGCGGCTGAGCCCACGTGGCGTTCTGCTAAGCTGCAGGAGTCACACCCACCCCAAGATATTAGACGCTCAACCATGAGCTCCATATCTGACAAGCAGAACGCCGATAAGACTCGCCACCCCTAATCACTTCGCAACAAAGAAGGCAAAGCTCAGTTCTCATCAACAAAAAAATTACAACCCCTCCCAACACAATAGCTTAATTTATACTGCTATGCTCCTAGAGCGAGCTTCTACTAGCGCAGCCTTCTGAGAGAAGTACAGATTCGACTCAGAACTTCAGCTATAACATACTTAAAAAAATGTAACTATTAAAGAAAGAGTTTTTTATAGAATTTTCATTTTTAATATGTTTATGGCGGCTGCACTTACAGGGGCAAGCCAATTTTTACTCCACACAAACCAGCACACCTGTGGTAGACTAACTCGGATCCTCCACCCTCGATAAACAATCAGCAATCACGTTATCACTACCGGCAATATGGCGAATGTCTAAATTGTACTCCTGTAACATCAATGACCACCGTGTCAGTCTCATATTCCGATTGTGAAACTGATTGAGAAATTTAAGAGGGTGGTGATCAGTATACACTACCATGACTGGTCCATAGGCCGGAACATACACCTCGAAGTGCCTGAGCGCCAGCACTATCGCCAGTAATTGTTTCTGCACCACTAAGTAATTCTTCTGGGCCGAATTGAACTTTTTGGAGAAAAAACTTACTGGGTGTTCCAGGCCCTCTTCGTCTGTCTGCATCAAGACGGCACCAGCCCCAACCCCGCTGGCATCAGTTGCCAACTGAAACGGCCTGTTGAAGTCTGGGGCCCTGAGTTTTGGATGAGTGCATAAAAGGTGTTTAACAAGGGAAAATGCCTTTTCACACTCCGGCGCCCACAGAAACTTCTTGTCCTTCGCTAATAAGTCAGTCAGAGGTGCTAACACAGTTGAATATCCTATCTTATTCTGAGGAGGGCAAACCTGGCCTTTCCCGACCACAAATCCTAGATACTGCACAGTTGCCCTTACAAAGTCACACTTTTTCAGATTCACCACCAAGCCCGCTTCACTAAGCTTGTTAAACAAGGCTTCAATGTGTGCACAGTGACTTTCAAAGTCATCGTCATAAATTATCACATCGTCTAAATACACAGTACAGTTAGGGATGTCTGCTACTAGGTCATTCATCAGATTCTGGAAAGTCGCTGGTGCATTCTTGAGTCCATAGGGCATGACGTTACAACGGTAGGTGTTACCATCCACCACAAACCCGCAAACCTCCTTCGCTCGATCCGACAGCGGCACTTGCCAGTAACCTTTCACTAGGTCTACCTTGGTCAAATACTGTGCCTTTCCGATCTTGTCGACACTGTCATCCACACGAGGAAGGGGGTAAGCATTGGTGGGGGTTAAACCGTTCAACCGCCGGAAATCAACACAAAAACGAACTTTCCCATCAGGTTGGGCTGCAGAGTGACGGGAGATGTCCACCTAACTGCACCCTTTTCTATCAGGCCCCGATCCAACATATATGCTTACTCGTCCCTGAGTGCTGGGAGTTTGATAGGAGGGACTCAGTATGGCACTGATTTAAAGGGTGGGTGATCTCCTACGTCCACATCATGCACCCATGAGTTGTGAGGCCTGGGTGCTCCGCAAACACAGCAGGGTATGAACTGAATAGGTGATGCACAGCTACACGCTGTTGCTCAGGCAGGTGCTCTAGAGCCTCATGAGCCACCTGTCTCGAGTTCCCCGCCCACTGGTCTGCGGAGACATGACAATCCCAGTTATCCTCCACCTGAGTGTGACTGTCCCTTCCTCCTTCTCCACCTTGACCGCTGCAAGTCATCACCGGGACAGTGAGAGGCTCAGGGGGGCGCCTCACAAACTCTTTCATCAGATTTATGTGGCACAACTGATTTCTTTTCCTCCTGTCTGGAGTGGCCACCAGGTAATCAAGGTCTGAGATCTTCTCCACTACCCTATAAGGACCAGTATACTTAGTGGATAAGGGATGACCCACCAAAGGTAGTAAGATCAATACCTCCTGACCCACCTGAAACTCCCGGAGTTTCACCTTCTGGTCGTATCTGTCCTTCATCAGGGCCTGGGATCCCACCAGATTTCGGCCAGCCAACTCCAAGCTCTTCAACATCCGTTCTCTAGGACATATTTTAATAATAACGAACACGGCTTAGTAGTACCCTCCCAGATCTCCTTAACCATGTTGAGAGGGCCTCTGATGCGATGGCCAAAAACAAGCTCATTTGGACTAAACCCGAGGCTTTCTCCAGGTACCTCTCTCGCAGCGAACAATACATAAGGCAAACCCAGATCCCAGTCCTTACCATTCTCCAGACAATAACAACGGAGCATACTCTTTAAGGTCGAATGCCACCTCTCTAACACCCCTTGGCTCTCAGGGTGATAAGCCGACGACACTACTGTAGTGATCCCGTGTTGCTGCATTGTCTGTGTAAATATGTTCGAGGTAAAGTTAGACCCCTGGTCAGACTGTATTTCCTGCGGAAAACCATACCGGGAAAAGTACAAAAGCAAGTTCCTAACCACCGTCTTTGCCATGCCATTCCTCGTGGGGTATGCATCAGGATAACGGGTCGCTACTTCCATTATCGTCAGGAGAAATTTATTACCGGCTCTAGTAGAAGGGAGGGGGCCAACCATGTCTATAACTACCTTACTGAAGGGGGGCCCCATGACAGGAATAGGTTGTAACGAAGCTTTTGGAATGCATTGGTTAGGTTTACCCACTTTCTGGCAGGTACTGCACATTGCCACCCATGACACAACCTGTGCTTTTTAACCTGGCCACCAAAACAACTTCACCAAAGCCGCTACCGTCTTGCGTACTCCCAAGTGTCCTGCCAACGGCACATCGTGGGCCAACCTTAGTAGGCTATTCCTGCACGCCCTCGGCACAACCAGCTGGTCTACCACTCCTGACCCACCCTCCCAACTTCTCTTCGGGTCTTGAAATCGCCGATACAATATCCCCTCAATATAAAAAAAATCTCCTGGCTTTGCATCCCCGTCCTCCTCGAGCTAGACAGCACCATTACCACACTTCTGAACTTTCGGATCCTCCAACTGCAGTTTACTAATATCCGAGGGAGCCAACCTGTCCAGATGCTTCCGAAGCAACCCATGTCCTCCCCCAATATCAAACTGAGCAACCCTTTTTTCTCTCTGTGTGTAACGTTGCTGCCTCGGAGTCTCTTCCTGCTCTACCTCCTCACTAGCTGTGATAGGTCCTGGGGCTTCTCCAGACTCCAACAATGGTGCCAATACTGAGTCGCCAATAAGCGCTGCTGGTACTAAACTCTCCAAACTTTTACCAACATTAGCCGTCTTCTTCCGACCGTTCCTCCGTTGATCAGAAGACTGAGGAATAGGCTGTGACACTTTGGATGCAAGAGATCTTGTAACAACGCACGCCATAGGTTGTACATGACATTTCTCTACCCACTCCTGTTCCTCCCTACTCACGTCGGCCGGCTTCTCGGCAACATCTAAGGGTGAAACCTCAGAAGTAGGCACCGCAAAGTCGTTGCCAAGAAGGAGGTCGACGCCCCCAACAGGCAAGTTCTCCACAATTCCCACATCCAACTCTCGTGTCACACCATCTACCTCCAGTTCCATCCTGACCAACGGGTTGTTGTTGTTGTTGTTGTTCCCTAAGCTGCCTGGCCGAACAGCCCCGAGTCCCTGAGAAAGGCCATGGCCACGATCGGGCTTTCCCACAGAGCTCTCATTGAGTGTAGATTGTGTTGTTGGCGTAAGTGGTTGTGTGAAATGCAGTCTTCTATGATGTGTTTAATGGTATGGGGTGCTGTGTTACATCCCGGACAGGCGTCGACAACGGAGTCATCCAGTCTCTTCTGATAGCTCAGGAGAGCTGGATGGTGTCCGCATCTCAGCCTGGCCAGGTGGACTCTGTCCTCGCGAGGAAGGGAGGATTCGGAAGGATGGATTTCGGGAGGTCGTGCATGCAGCTGCGTGTTGTCTGTGAGTGAGTGGATGGATCGGTGAGAGATATGAGTATGGATGTGCTTCTGGAAGTTGGTTCGGGGTGGGCAGGGAGGGAGAGAGGACAATAATTGTGTGTGATACCGTGTGCTGGGTGTTGTTTTGATATTTCTTGGTGTCTGTGGGTGTGTTGCCATGTAGTTTAGTGGGTGGTCTTGGTTCGTGGAGGCTGCTGCCAGGAATTGAGTGCCTCTCATGCCCAGATGGTCTTTGATTTTGAGGATTTTGGTTTCTTGATGTAGGTGATCTGTGGGTGAAGTAGCTGTGCAGCCTGTAATGATCTTCAGGGCTTTGTTTTGAATAGTCTGTAAGGTCTTATGATGTGTTTCAGCTAGGTTAGAAGCCCAGGCTGGGCTTGCGTATTCCATCACTGATCTTATGTATTGTTTATATACTGTGGTGGTAGTTTCTTTGTTGTGTACAAATTTTGTGTGAGCAAGTGACCTGAGGGCGTTAAGTCTGGGTGTCAGTTTCTTTTTAATGTTTGTGGTGTGCTGTTTGAATGTCATATGAGTATCATATGTTACTCCTAGGATTTTAGGTGTGTGTGTATATGTTAGGGGTGTGTTGTTTATGGTGAGTTGAGGGATGTATTCGTGTTCTCCTGTCCAACTTGTGAGCAGGGTTGCGGTGGATTTGGCTGGGGCTAGATTAAGTCTGTTTGTAGTGCACCAACCATGTAGTGTGTTGAGATAGGGTTGAAGGAGATCTGTTGCTCTTTTTGGGTCATGGTGTGTGCATGTGAGTGTTATGTCATCTGCATAGGAGGCTAAGTTTATTTGGGGCGTATTGGGTGTAGTTATATCGTGCATGTACAGATTGAAGAGTGCGGGTGATAGGACGGATCCTTGTGGGACTCCGTTTGGAAAGTTTCTGATTTTAGATGACTGACCGGCAAAAGATACGTGTGCACATCTGCCTGCTAGGAAGTTGGCCAGCCACCTTTTTGTGTTGTTGTGCATGTTTGTGTTGTAGATTTTGTTTGTTAGGTTGTGGCGGGGGATGGCATCGAAGGCTTTACTAATGTCGAGTGTGGCTAATAGTGATCTGTGTGGTGGTTTAGCTGAGTTGATGCCGTCGAAAGCTCTTTGTGTAAGGTCTGTGAGAAGAGTGTTTGTGGAGTGCAGTGGCCTAAAGCCATGTTGTGTTGGAGCTAGGGGTAGGTCAGGTGTAATTAGTTGTAATACTAGGCGTTCCATGACTTTGGAGGGGGAGCAAAGAAGTGTGATGGGGCGGTGCGAGGAGGGTAGCGTGGGGTCTTTGTTGGGTTTGGGGAATGTGATGATGATACCATGCTTCCAAATGTCTGGTATTGTGTTGTGTGAATAGCTGTAGTTTGATACGTTAGTGAGTGCTTGTATGCCTTGTGGTCCCAGGTGTCTGAGGTGTATGTTGCTTATGTTGTCTAGGCCACAGGCGGGTGAGTGCTTGAGATATGCTTTGTCTGGTGATTGGAGAAGGGTGTATAGTCAGGGTCTGCGGGGAATTGTCTCTTACGTCGGATGACACGTCGGTCGTCTTTGTGAGGTTTTAGGTAGCTGACATGTGAAAAGTGATTGATGAGAGTGTTTGCTTGTTGTTTACATGAAGGAGTAGAGTCTGTTGTTGTGATTGCAGCATGTGATTGTGTTGTGTTGCTGTTCGAAAGTGTGATGCTGTTTAGTGTTTTGTAGAGTTTTTTGGGTATGACCTGATAGCATTGATACCTTGCACCACAACCACCCTTGCCGTGTTTATTGGTCTACCAGTAAAGTTCTTCATCAAAGTCTGAGAGGCACCCGTGTCTCGCAACAACTCAACTCCATGCTTCTTACCAGCCCACTTCACACAGCCACGCCCTCGATGGTCGCAAAAGACATCGCGGACAGGGTTCGAGCCTTCCGGATTCTTCTCCACTGGCTGTGTCCCAGCCACTGACGTTATACCCCGGGCAAACTCAGACGACTTCGGGGACACCCCAATGTTGCGAGCCAAAGACACAACTGCATTAGGTGGCTTGCTTGGACAGGCTCTTGCAAAATGCCCCTCCTTATGACAATGGAAGCACTCTAACTTTCCCTTGGGCTTCCCTTGAGGTGAGGAAGGACCCGGACCCTTTCTAAACGGGACGGTATTAGGTTTATGGTCAGTTTTGGTGTCGTTGCTCTTGTTCTTAGTGTAATTATGTGTATCAGTGTTTCGGGGAGGGGGAGGGTTACGCTCCTTATTGCCTGCATCACTTCTCTGTGCAGAACCGCACCCACGAATCATAGATAACCGAAGGTCAGCCATCTCAGCTGCCTCCTGAAGAGTTTTCGGGTTCTTTTCTTTAAGATTCAACGTCAGATCGCCGCCCGTACACTTGAAAAATTGTTCTAGAAGCATCAGCTGTTTCAACTCCTCAAACGTCGATGCCTTCTCAGAACGCAGCCAGTTTGTAAATGCATCGGACAGATCCCGGGAATGCTCAAGAAAGGTGCACTCACGACCCTTCGTTACACCCCGGAACTTCAATCTGTACGTCTCTGGTTGTAACTCATATGCCCGCAGGACAGCCTCCTTCAATACCTCATAATCGACGCAAGACTCCAAGGGCAACGCATCATATGCCTAGAGTCCTTTGCCAACCAACCTAGAGGAAACAAGGGCTGCCCACTTAACCTCGGGCCATTGGTGCTCCCGGCACTTCTTCTCAAAACGCATGAAAAATTCGGTGACACCCGACTCATCAAATACAGGGACCAACTTGAGCAGGTGCGATAAAGACTGCTCAAGACCTCGATTCCCAAAACCGAGACGCTGCCCTGTTGACTCCACCCTTGACTTCTCAAGATCTCTGTCTGCACAGTACTTCGTAGCCTCAACATGAAGATCAGCCTTTCTCTCCTCAGCCTAACTCTCTCGCTGCTGTTGCTGAAGCTCAGCCGCCTGCTGCTGCTGCTGAATCTTAGCCATCTGAAGCTGGAAGATCATATCTGCAGTTAAACCTTGAGGAGGAGCAGATACAAACAATTGGAGACTCAACCAAGTGCAAACCACGCTGCCAGTGACTATCGGCCTGCGGGAACGTACCCGGCTCCGGAGCCCGAGGGGGCGCCATGGTAGGAGTCGAGTGGAATGGGGGCTGGGCCGAAGGTGCCCCAGCTCCCGCTCCACCCGAAGCCCCATGCACCCCGACGAGCACACAGGCCACCAGGTCACCTCTCGTCATGCTGCTATTGCCCACATGACCCATGACCGTGGCCAAACACTGGAGACCATACCGATCAATCCCCGACACCCGGTCAACAGTAATAGGCATCTCCAGAAACTTCTTTGCATCCTCCTCACTAGTTATAACTCTAATGCTTTCTAACAAACCCCGCTGCTGCACCTCAGAGCCTGCTTCCCGTACTGTGTCCTCACTGTACACTGATCCGTCGTCCGACATATTGTCCACCGAAAATTCTCAACGTTTATAAAAAAAAAAAAAAACCTAACTCTTATGTACCACTATTCACTCAAAAATATAAAATGCTTGAAGACTCTTAAGTGTTATACTACTTGCCAAAAAAAAATCCACGTGTCCACTATATTCCTTCAAACAAAAACAGATGACCACAACACTCCTGCAATATTTCTCTAAGTTCACAAAATCCTAAGCAAGGTCGCCATTTGTTACGACCGGGACTCGTATAAAACAAGGGCTCTTAATCAATGGACAAGAAAGGCACACAGCCACAATGGTAACACTAGATCCAACCCTCGAACTTATAATGCCGGTGCACAAAAACACCTATACCCTCCAGAGTTAAATCTGCGATAACGGGGTATCCTATAACTCGGTATAAATGCACTACTACTACAGGGTGATGATCTCTGATACAGCCTGATCACAACAACATACAATTACGTTAATAATGTATACAAGGAAAAGGATAGAGAGCTTAATTAAATCACTGAAATGATTTAATGCAAACAAGAAGAAGGTATAATTAAAGTTACTCTAAACAATAATAAACTGTCACTCCTATATTAAAGAAAGTGAACGAAAGTCCTAATGCATCGAGCAGGAATCTTCTGAAGAAAGTCTGATGCTGCTTAAGATGATCGAATCGGATTTTGAACTGTTATATAAAGCAGGAACAAGATATGACAAGTGTAGGGACATACAGTCTTAACTGGCACGGAATAACGATAAATGCACAATAGTATTATCTCCAACAACAAAAGAAGTACTTCCTCAGGCAACACAAAAGCCTGCTCGGGTTGTGCAACTCAACAACAACCAAGGCTTACAATCAACGTGAATACAAATGCTGCATACATAACATAAGAGCTTATAATCTTAATCGGGTGTCTGCTAGGCGAATAAAGTCTAGCTGGGATGTAGTAGGCTAGGAAACAATGGCAGGAGCAAGCGGCTCTTAGCCTAGCGAGGTCCTTAAGACTGTACGGCCAAATTACGTTAAATGACGGGGTGCTCTCTTGAGAGATCCAGATGGCTAGTATCTGGTTCTCTCCTGGCGACCCTCTCAAAGTCAAAGCAAAATGAGTTAGCACAGTGTTGGGTGGCAGAGGCAAAAGCCCTCACTCGCAACACAGTGCTAAGCTCACAAGGTACACAGTCAGAAAGACCACCTAGGCTTTCCACGTATCCGTTGCGATTGTACAGGTTCAACAAAACCTGGTACACATCGGAATTCACAACAACAATAGCCTCACCCCAGTCTAGCATTAAATAGCCCAGCAGACAAACAAGTAAAAGGTAAGGAGACTCCGTGAGTGTATCGAACCTCTACAGACAAAATGGTAACCCCTCCAAAATGCCTAACTAAACATGTAATATCTGAGAGCTTCAGCATATAATACGATGGCCGATATATGAAATCGTGCAGAACCAAAGGGGAGTTATGATATTAAATAGATTGGAAGAATGAGAGGTAAGAAGTTGAGAGAGAGAGAAAGTGTTCTATAGGTAGAAGTCGGGGAGAGGTAGCAAGGGAGATGTTAAGGGTATGCTGGTCAGGCAAGCTCTGAGGAAGGAAGACACAAGGCAGCTGGGAGTGCGAGGGGGACCACTTCCTGATGCGGCGGGAGGGTGGTGAGGCAGCTAGCCACTCAGAGGGCCCAGCCGTGGCATGACGTCACCGAGACAACGTGTAACACTACGCGACTACCCTCTGCCTCCTGTACTTATTCACTCACACTCTCTAGCTGTATCATTCAGTCTTATACATTAAACTTATAACTGATGATATAAAATATAATGCATTGTCACAGGTGAAAATAAAGACCACTTCTGTAATGCCTGTGACATGACGATTCACAAGAAAGAAAGTACAACATTGTAGATAGACTGTAGCCAAATACATTGCCCTGGCGAGTGTTAGCGAGTGGCCAAGCGAGCGGCTGAGCCCACGTGGCGTTCTGCTAAGCTGCAAGCGTCACACATAAGTGTAAGACGAGACCAATAAATGGTTGGTGGCCAGGTATCGGTGATGTCGTCATCATCCATGATGAGGGTCGGCGCGCCTTTTGGAAGTTGGGCCGTATTGTCGAGTTATTACCCGGTCAGGATGGAGAAGTCAGAGTGGCTAGAGACCGGACGAAGACGAGAACATATACGCGGCCGACTGTCCGTCTGTACCCTCTTGAGGGGGACATTGAGTGCAAAGAGGACTCTTCGGAGACGCCTGGAGACATTCCCACAGTGGCTACCTCGACCAATCAACTGGTCGACGTACCCAGTGGACGTCCTAGTCGACAGGCGCCTCAGGCCTCCTCCCAATCATGGTGGAATAAAATAGCCTCCGGGCTTTTGTAAATACTGTATTATATAAACCTGGTGGCGGGAATGTGTCCAAACTCTGATATGGACAGTCTTACTTTAAGTATTACATTAGGTATTTAGTATTAAGTTTGTAGGATCAATGGTTATATAGAATAATTAAGAAGTTAATAAATTATGTTCTATATTGGATATTGGGTAGTCTATCCTTCCTATGAACTTAGGCAATTATAATTGGGTGGGAAAATGTATACCTACCCATTTGCGCATGCGTGATATTGGCGGACCTCACGCAAATATTGTGAGGGTCCTGGACTCTCTCCCTAGCCGCCACAACTACCAGACCGTCTGCCTACGCTCTCGTGTTTCACCTCATATTTCGCCCCATTAGTGATAGTACTTAGCTCATCAATTCGTCATCTAGCCATACTAATCCATAGATCATTAATCATCATTCCCATCAATCATTAAGTATAGTGGCCCCCTTCTTTATTCATCAACTCTATCCTATTAGCTAACACTCCCGTTTCACACACCATCTTGTAACATCATCACGGCTCAACAGGTCAACTAAGTTCTACAGCACTAGTTCCAGTCTTCAGGTGATATAAACTATTATATGATATTATTATACAGTCCACTGAACCATCTAACTAACGAATATCTATGGAGGGACTGTTACAGTATTGGAAGTGATAGCTTGAGATATGAGGTGGGTGTGGCTCTTCTCATTCTCGGAATTTGTTATGGGGAGGGATGGTTCATTATTCTGAAGTTCAGCAGTGGTATTAAGGGGGGCAGAGAGGAAGTTGGATTTTAACTGCTGAATGGGTTCAAAGGGGGTTTTGTTTTCTTGCTTGGGTTTTGAAGGTGGATCAAAAGTTAAGGTACGGTGCCTACAATTTACGGAGGCACCCAAAGAAATCAGGAGGTCGAGTCCCAAGTAGCCATCGTACTAGGTCTCGTTAGGATTGTAGATCATGAAAGAATGATTTACTCCGTGATTGGGAAGAGGAGTGTTAACATATAGTAGAAGAGTCTGTCCTAAATTTGGGAAGACTTGATTATTTGCAATGACAAGAATGATAGAGGAAGGTTGCATCTTCCAGAAAACTTTGTGATGTTTCCGGAAAAACGGAAGGAACAGGTAAGAATTATTCTGAGTAAGTTTCAGGTAGGTTGACCAAAGTCTATGGCTGCGCGTCACTAAGGTAGGGCAGAGCAAAAAGGGAAAGTGAAGGAGGGGGGTGAGGGGAAGACGCTCGCTCGCGGTTGGGGGGGTGGGTGGGGGGAGTGTAGGGGGGGGGGAGGTTTAAATGGCTCCCCGGACACATATAGACCAACTGTATTATGGTCCAGCACCACTGGTGAGAACGGTTCCGCGCAGCCTATATAATGGCTAACTCAGCTAAACTCGCGCACAGTTTTAAATCTTATATATATTATTAGTTAGGTTAGGTTAGGTTAGGTTAAATGGTATACATCCTGTTTAGATAGATTGAAATATATATATATATACAGTATATATATATATATATATATATATATATATATATATATATATATATATATATATATATATATATAACGATATGTATACTATTGTAAATATGTTATTTTTAACTAATAAAATATATAAGATTTAAAACTATGGTCTCATTCTGTCTTCTCTTTGCCGCGCCATACGGTACGGTAAAATATGCGTGAGTTTAGCTGAGTTAGCCATTAAATAGGCCGCGCGGAACCGTTCTCACCAGTGGTGCCGAACCATAATACAGTTGGGCTATATGCCTCCCGGACAAGGATTGTCTTTGGCTAGGTAGGTCGCTCAGGTCATATGTTTGACTGCGATGATCAAAATAGTAAATATGGATAGTGCGATATTATTCTGATGAAGGGGGGAAATGTAATGAACTTCAAAGGGGAGGGAAAGTGAATTATTTTACTATTAATGGTATACTTAAATTAGCAGGCGAGACTTTATATCATGAGCACACGATCAATTTCTTCTTATATGCAAAGATAATCTCAAGGATCGAGGAAGTCAGATTTAATTATTTACATCTACTGAACTATGCTCGAAGGTTGGAATTAACCTAACTGAATCAGGCAAGAGTTTGATTACAGTAGATTAGAGAACGCGTCAATAAATTAGCGTATACGAGTAGTAACAATAAGACTACAAGGTAAATATGGCATACACGACGAAGTTGTACTTAGATGGAAATACCTGATAAGGTATGAAGGAGGTCTGAACTGGTTAGCAGATTCCTATATGGAATACAGAACAATTGGCGTTGTATTCGAGTTGATAAATAATTAGACAATAAGATCTGCACAGAAACTAGAATTCCTAGACGAGCAGGATCGAAATTATCTATTTCATAAAAGAATAAACTAATACATTATTCACAAGGTACACTATTAACACACATCAAATTCAGGCGTAATAGGGGGGGGGGGGGGGAACCTGAGTTAAAAAATAGGTATCAAATTGAGCATAGGTTCTAAGTAAAAGTGAAGGTCTTAGAACGGAATTAATTCACAGTATACACTTCAGCTTCAACTTGGTACACACATAAAATAGAATGGACATACACAAAGAAAATCTGTGAGTATTCGGCTTGATTATGAATTTACACTATTATGTAACGTATGCGTAGAGTGAATGTGGATTATGAGCTTAGTAAAGAAATTAACACTATCTTGGGCACAGATTTAATCTGATTTAATCTGGTTACTACAGGATTAATGCATACGCAATAAATGAAGGATCTTAGGCACAGATCAAGCACAGATATTAACCATGAATATTCACATATTTTACCTTACCTTCACATCAATAATCACAACGTAAGATACTCAGAGACACTTAGGGGAGGGTTGAGCGTAGGTTCGCCTGGCCAGACTTCATGGCTGCTTCGCACCGTCAGGAATCCCACGTCCAGAACGTCCCTTGATTTTGGCCCTGTCACTCTTTCAACTATGGGGGAGGCACTCGCTATAGGCAGTTATGCCTTTTGCCTCCCTCAATCACATAGGAAAAAAAAAAAAAAAAAATTTAGAGGCACACAACAGGACTTGTTGTAGGCCCGAGGGGGAGGGGAATGCAGTTGCCACTTTTAGGTAGATGCTCCGGACTTTTCAGACTTAAGAACATTACCGAGGTGGAAGTGCTTGCTTTCTCAACAATTTCGTTGAGTACATGCTCAGGTGCATGTATTGTGCCGTTGTACAAGGGGAAGGGAGATCGGCAGGAGTGTTCAAGTTATAGAGGCATTAGTTTATTGTCAGTGATTGGAAAGCTGTATGGCAGGGTGTTTATAGAGAGGATAATACACTTTACGGAAGTTGCAATAGGAGAAGAACAGAGCGGTTTTAGGAGAGGGTGCGTGGATCAGATGTTTGCAGTAAGACAGTTACGCGAGAAGTATTTAGAGAAGCATAAGAAGATATTTGGGCTTTTATGGACTTGGAAAAAGCGTATGATCGTGTGGACCGTGAAGCAATGTGGAAGGTGTTAAGGATTTATGAAATAGGAGGAAATTTGTTAGAAGCAGTTAAGAGTGTTTATGAAGGGAGCAGAACATGTGTGAGAGTAGGAAATGGTGAGTTGAGTGAATGGTTTGAGGTAAAGGTAGGTTTGCGACAGGGTTGTGTATTGTCACCATGGCTGTTCAATATGTTTATGGATGGTGTGGTGAGGGAGGTGAAAAGGAGAACTATGGGAAGAGGATTGGGTTTAGTAGGAAAGAATGGTAGAGATTGGGAGTTGAATCAGTTGCTGTTCACTGATGACACAGCATTGGTGGCGGATTCTGATGAGAAACTGCAGCGGGTAGTCAAAGAGTTTGGTGTGGTTTGTGGAAGGCGGAAACTGAAGGTGAACGTCAATAAAAGTAAAGTAATGGTGTGTAATAGGGGAGAGCATAGGGTGAATCTAGATGTGAGGCTGGAAGGGGAAATATTGGAACAAGTAGAGTGTTTTAAATATCTAGGAGGAACGATAAGCAGGAGTGGAGGTATGGAAATGTAGGTAAAACAGAGAGTGTGTGAAGGAAGGAAGGTTTTCGGAGCAATGGGAAGTATGTGGAAGACGAGAAATCTCGGAGTGAAAGTAAAAAGTGCACTGTATCAAAGAATTGTTGTGCCAACAGTGATGTATGGGGCTGAGACATGGGCTCTGAAGAAAAAGGAGAAAAGAGGGCTGAATGTGATGGAGATGAGCTGCTTGAGGAGTATGTGTGGAGTTACTCGTAGAGACAGATTGAGGAATGAAGAGATACGTAGGAGAGTGGGGCAGCAGGAACATTTGTCAGCCAGAGTGGACAGAAGGGTGCTGAGCTGGTATGGTCATGTTGAACGAATGGGAGATGAAAGGCTTACAAAGATAATATGTGAGTCAGGTACAGGGGGAGATAGAAGGGCAGGAAGACCCCCATTGAGATGGAGAGACTGTGTAAGAAAAGCTTTGAATGATAGAGGAATGACTATAGATCAGGCAGGGGAAGTGGTGGTGGATAAGAATGAATGGAGAATGCTTGTGAATAGTTGAGTGAACACGTGGTCATTTGGAGTAAGGAGTCGGGCGCAAGTTGGACTAGATAATAGTCCATCAGGCGCCTGGCCCGGGTAGACGATTAATATGAAGGGTGCGCCTGGAAGTGTGGTGGGAGGGCTTGTGGCTTTGGCTCCGCTGCATGTCTGCCTGCCGAGATCGGAACCTCTCCGGGTGGTCGGGGGCCGGGGGAGTGCTGGATCGACCTTGGTGACCCTGGTCTCTGGGTCTTCTCCTGGGTGACCTGGATGTGTGTGAGTTTGTGCTTTTTATCTGTGTTTATTCGTTGTTTTATGTTGTTTTTGTGGTTTCCCTGTGCTTGCTCTGTCTTGAGTCGGCTACCCCCAAAATGGGGATTGGGCCTGAGCATATAGATAGATAGATAGACATGCTCAGATATTTTCTGAGCTTCAACTTAGAGTAATTCAATGTTAAAGGGATATAGTGAAATCGTTGTGACATCAATAGTGAAGTAAATACTTAACTTAAAAATACATGGTGGTTATCAGAAGGTACCTAATCATCTAAAGTATTTTATTTAATACTCCGGGGGGAGTTACTGGGTCTAGGAAAGATATAATAGCAGTTCTAGTAATTTTATTATAATTGGGGGTTATTTGTGAATCTGGAAATAACTCTGGTCTCCTCTAGGTTTCTGGGTTGGTCCAGAGTTCTTCGTAACAGTCTTGCATTGTAGATTCTAAAGTCCCCATTTACGTCGGTAACACTCAGGCCTTTGATGTGTAATTTGCATAAACATTTGTTCTGTGTACTGCAAATCTGGCTGCTGGTGCAAGGAAGGTTGGTGATTGGTGGGGAGGGTTTGAAACCTGGATGGTGATTGGCTGATCTTTCCATTCTTTAATAGGGGTGACTGACCTAGGTGACCGTCCTTGGTAGACAGAAAACGGGAACGACCAGGTAAGCAGGGTACTCCTTTGTTTCTTGTTTCTCCTCATCATGGGGGGCTGGTATGGAGCGGTGTCTTGGTTGTTTATTTCTCTGTGTGTCCTTCCTACTCACCTGTAGGCTGGCAATCCTACAGGTGTTTCCCAACCCCGTTCTAGCCAACCCCGTCACTTCATTTTCTTTCCTCAAGTATGTCTCTTGTAGGCTATAACTCAGTGACGGTTACTACAGTCCTCTAATATCGTCATTAAGTGTTATGACTGTATTCATACATCATTAACGACATTAATAGAATACAATAAGTCTGTATTATTATGTACAGTAAGGTCATTATATCAATGCTTACTAGAATTTACGAAACAAAAATATGTAAAGTATTGTCTAAAAATAGGATAGTTAATCCTTCCCACCTTTTCGTTTTTCTTCGTTACCAAGTTTTGTAAAATATCATAATATTACCTAAAATAGGTAACAATTATAGGTTTTGTTAGTTTGCTTATGTTAGGTCAGGGGAGTTGGAGAGCTTGGAGACTAAAAGTAGGCTATTGTAACATTGACCATACATTGTTCACATTATTAAATACCTCACCTACAGTAATTTCATTTTCTATACACAATCACTGAGTGAATACAAAGTCTTATGGGCAATTGTACTTACACAAGTTATTACTAGGCCTATTTATAATGTTCGACCAGGAAAACTAAGGTAGCCGTATATATTATAATTTCAGCTGAGGAGAATTACGATTTTATATTAATAATATTATTCTTACTCAACTTTCATTTCACTCTCAGATAGCTTCAGAGTACACCTAAAATCCATCAAAACTGCTAAATGTTCTAGGGGAGGGGGGGGGGGGGATCCCCAGGTGAGTAGGCTCGCTTTGCTCACCACCTACACCCATGAATAGTTGGCCCTTTATTACATGTGCGCCTGCTACAGGTATCTCTGTGGCCGCCCATGCCGCTTGGAGAGCATGCTCGGTGACTCCCAGTGGCTCCTGGTGACTCCTGTCGATTCCCAGTGACCCTCAGTGACTCGCATGTATTACATATCTATATCCCAGTGACTCCCGGTGAAACTGAAAACTGTCCGCGAATCAGATATGAATCACTGCGAGTCACTGCGAGTCACAGGACTCACTGGGAGTTACTGGAAGTCACCAGGACTCACTGGGAGTCACTGGGAGTGCTTCGACTCACGGCGAAAACTTTAAACACGATGAACATTTTGTCAGACAGGGCCAATCGCCCGCGACTGGTCGTGAGTCACAGGGAGTCTAACAGGAGTCGCTAGATTCATCGATTTTCACCACGAGTTTGAGTTTTCTCCTACTCCTATTGATTCTAGCTCGCACTCCTGACTGTGTGAGGGCCCCATTAGAGTGAAATATAAGATGCTCTAGACAGCATAGAGGGAAATAGAATCTCCTACAACACATTACACACAACTTGGCTGATCGTTTTTTTTCTTTTTCTATGTGATTGTGGGAGGCAAAAGGCATAACTGCCTACAGCGAGTGCCTCCCCCATAGTTGAAAGAGTGACAGGGCCAAAATCAAGGGACGTTCGAGCCAAAATGCCTGGACACACAGAGTTTGAAGCAATTTAAGTCATAGGAAGCGGGAAAACCTGATTCTGGGAGAGAGTTCCAGAGGTCAGCTGTTGAGAAGAAAAATGTTTGAGAGTAACGTTTTACTCTTGGGTTGGAGAGTTGCACAGAGTAGGGGTGGGATTGAGTTGCAAGACGGGTACCACGTGCCCTACGTAAAGGAGGTGGTATGCACTGGGATAGCTCTGAGGAACACTGATTATTATAGTAGCGATAGAATAGCGAGAGAGATGCAACATTGCGGCGGAGAGAGAGAGATTGCAGAGAGTTGGTGAGTGGACGGGAGTTAATGATACAAAAGGCCTTCCTTTCAACCTTGTCTAGGAGAGCGGTGTGAGAGGAACCTCCCCACACATGTGAACAATACTCAATACAAGGGTGCACTATGCCCCTGTACAGAGCAAGAAGCTGTGCAGGGGAAAAGAACCCCCTAAGGCGGTTGAGCACACCCAGCTTCTGGGAGGCTGCCTTAGCAAGACTGCTATATGGTCCTTCCAAATGAGAGCAGAAGAAAAAGAGACACCAAGAATATTGAGAGAAGATGAAGGGTTGATTTTTGTATTGTTGAAGAATAAGGGATAGTCCGCTGGGAGATCCTGACGGGTAGATAGATGGAGAAATTGGGTTTTGGAAGCATTAAAGTTAACAAGGTTTTCTCTGCCCCAATTGGAAATAGTATTTAGATCAGAATTTAAGAGTTATATGGCTTCATTACGTTTGTCGTTGAGGGATTGCTGGCTGGGGCGTTCTGAAAAAGTAATGGAGTAGTGTAAGCTTGAGTCGTCTGCGTATGAATGGATGGGAATTAAGGTACAGTTAAGGAGATCATTTATAAAAATTAGAAAGAGAATAGGAGATAGGACAGAGCCCTGAGGAACACTGGAGTTTATAGGGTGAGGAAGTGAACAATGGCCGTCCACAACCGCGGCTATGGAACGGCCGGAAAGGAAATTAGAGACAAAGGCACAGATGGAGGGATAGAAACCGAAGGAGGGTAGTTTAGAAATTAAAGATTTATGCCAGACTCTATCGAAGGCTTTCGATATGTCTAGTGCAATAGAAAAAGTCTCACCGAAGTCCGAAAGGAGGATGACCAAGAGTTAGTAAGATATGAAAGAAGATCACCAGTAGAGCGACCCTTAAGGAAGCCATACTGGCGATCTGAGAGCAGATTATGAGAAGAGAAATGCTTAAGAAATTTGGAAGCAAGAATAGTTTCAAAAACTTTAGAAAGACAAGAAATGAGAGCAATTGGACAATAGTTGGAGAGTTGAGAGCGGTCACCCTTCTTTGGGACAGGTTGAATGTGAGGTTTTGATGAGAGATATTTGTCTAGGCGGAGTTTAAATGAATCAACAGTGATGCAGTCTATAACGTTTCGGGGAAGCCCATTCCACAAGTTGACAACTCGATTGAAGAAGAAATTCTTAGATTCGTGCGAGTTAAAAGATTTAACAATAATTTTGCAACCGTTTCCCCGCGTGTAATTAGATTGGTCGATAGTGAAGTACTTACTACAGTTCATATTGTCGATGCCTTTGATGATTTTGAACACTTGAATAAGTCACCTCTTAATCTGCGCTGGGTTAAAGGAAATAGATTTAATTATCTAAGACGCTCTTCGTATGGTTTGTTCTTTAGGCTAGGTATAATTTGGTAACTCTACGTTGAACTCTTTCTAGCTTATTTATATCTTTTTGGTAATAAGGGCACCAGGATTGAACGCAGTATTCCAGAAGAGGGCGGACTAAGGAATTGTAAAGGGTTAGGATAACTTCTTTGGATTTATGCTCAAATGACCTGCCTATAAAGCCAATTATTTTGTTTGCCTTCTTAACAACTTCTGAACATTGTTGACTCGGTTTTAGGTTACTCGATATTGTTACTCCAGATCGGTTTCTCTGTTTACATTCTTAAGCTGAGTGCCATTCATCGAATAGTTTGCTTTCTCATTTAGGTATCTGACATGTAGTACTTTACATTATCCGCATTGAAACTCATTTGCCAAATTTGGGCCCAACATGACAATTTATCTAGATTGTGTTGCATATCGTCAACTTGTTCTTTTGAGAGTACGCTATTTGCAATGTTTGTATCGTCAGCAAATTTTGAGATTGTACAGGTGAGACCCTCATCTATGTCGTTGATGTAAAAATTAGAAAGAGAATTGGTCCTAGTACCGATCCCTGGGGTACCCCGCTACTTACATTGGTCCATTTAGATGCCTTACCGTTTATGACTACCCTTTGCTTTCTGTTGCTGAGCCAATTTTCTATCCATTTCAACACACCGTCTGTATTCCATGCGCTTTTAGTTTTAGCAGTAAACGTTTGTGGGGAACTTTGTCAAAGGCCTTTTGAAAATCAAGGTATATAATATCTACAGCTTTACTCTCATTGTAGAGGTTGAGGATATCGTGGAAGAAGTCTAAGAGGTTTGTTAAACAGGAACGTTTTTTACGAAAGCCGTGTTGAGTATCTTTAAGTATGTTATTTTCCTCTAAGTGATTTACGAGTCTGTCTCTTATGACCGTTTCTAGCATTTTCCATACAACTGAGGTTAAGCTAATTGGACGATAGTTACTGGGTAGTGATTTGCTGCCTTTTTTGAATATCGGTGTTACGTTGGCTAGCTTCCACTGATCAGGCATAGTTCCAGACTGCAAGGATTTATTGAATAGTAATGTCAGTGGTTTGGAGAGCTCATCCTTAGCTTCCTTTAGAACTCTAGGCGAGATTGTATCAGGTCCTGGCGTTATATTTACCTTAGTTTATCTAAACAATTCAATACTTCTCTCTCTGTAACGGTGATATTGCTTAGAACATCTGAATTATCAATCTGAATCGGCGATGGTGTAGGGATATCACTGAGGTCTTCTGTTGTAAAAACTAATGCAAAGAAGAAAGTACTCATTTGTACTTCGTCTTTGGTGTATTCTCCATTTTCATCGACTAACGGTCCAACAGTTGAAGTAACTACTTTTTTCTTTCTGATGTAACTATAGAATTCTTTCGGGTTTGTTTTACTTTGATTCGCAATATGAAACTCTAAGGTCTTTTTACTCTGCTTAATTAACTTTTTGGCTTTGCGTCGTAGCTCTACAAATTTCACCCGTTCTTCGTCATTTTGTGAGGATTTTAATCTATCATTAGCAAATTTTTTAGCAAGCAGGCAGTTTGAAATATCTTTATTCCACCATTTGGGCTTATTATTATGGCCTGGACGCCGTATTTTCGATGGTATGCAGTCTTGCACTGCTTTTAGGTAAGTGGTTTCGAATAACTTCAAAGATGTATTTATGTCGTTATTGTTAATTAAAAAGCTCCAGTCAGTTTCTTTAAACATAGCTCTAAGTTTTTGGAAGTTTGCTTTCTTGAAATTAGGGACCTTTTCGATGCTACTATTTGGTTCTTTACTAGTAAAGTTTAAAGTGAAAGTTATCGTACGATGGTCACTGTTACTGAATTCATCACCAATATTCAAATTCTCTATCAATTCTTCTTTTGTTGCAAGTACAATGTCAAGAACGTTATTACCACGGGTCGGCGTTCGAACAAATTGATAAAGCGAACTCTCTTGCAAGTTCGTATACAAGTCATGTCCGGAGTGTGAAGTAAGAGTATCGCCCCACTTGGTCACAGGTAAATTAAAGTCGCCAAAAATTACGGTATCTTGTGAGTTACTTACATCTGCAATTTGTTTGTAAATTTCTCGGTCAGTTTGCACTGGTTGAGCTGGAGGTCTGTATATTAACGCAAGTATTATTTTTGTACCTTTATTATTCTTTATTAGCACAAAAGATGTGTCGACATTCACAATTTGAGGTTTTGACACATGGGTTGGGTTAAGACTTTCTTTGATATAAAATAAAACGCCACCTCCATTTTTATTTATTCGGCTGTTCTCAAACATTACATAACCGGGAAGTGAATACTCTGCTAAAAAGTCTCTATCTTCTGTATTGAGCCAAGATTCTGTTATGCCAATCACATCATATTGGCATAAGGGAAGACGTTAGAGGATAGACAGAGACGAAAGAGTTTGCCTAGGCAGGGAGTCAGCACGGAAGCACAGTTTTTGAGAATAACAGGAGGAACACCGTCCGGACCGTACGCCTTATTAGTGTTAAGCCCAGAGAGGGTAGAAAGTACATCTTTTGAAGAGATTAGGATATTAGGCATAAGTAAGAGAGAGGAGGGTGGAGAGGGAGGAATAGCACCGGAATCGTCCAAGGTGGAGTTTCTAGCAAAAGTTTGAGCGAAGAGTTTAGCTTTGTCAGAGGAAGAAGTGATGGTTGTGCCATCAGAGTGGGAAAGGGGAGGGAAACACGAGGAAGAGCATTGTTGGAGAGGTTTTTGGCTAGATGCCAGAAAGCTTGGGAAGAGCTTGAGTTGGATAGTTCAGTGCATTTATTATTGATGAAAGAGTGTTTGGCAAGTCGAAGAACAGATTTGGCTTGATTCCGGGCAGAAACATATGAAGAATGAGAGTCTTGAGTTTTAAGGCGTCGGTACCGTTTGAATGCTTCCTCCTTATTGCGGACAGCAGTAGAACAGGTGTGAGTAAACCAAGATTTTTTAGCATTAGTCTGAGAGAAACAGAATGGAATGTATGCTTCCATGCCCGATAGGATTACCTCGGTAATGCGTTCAGCACTCTCTGAAGGTCCTCGGCCACGGAAGCAGAAATCATTCCATGGGAAATCAAAGAAGTACTGCCGAAGAGCCTCCCAGTCAGCAGCGCCAAAGTTGCCACAAGCGCCGCCGGCTAGGAGGATCGGGTGGCCGTACTGGAGAGAGAGGACAGGTGACAGAGATAAGTTTAAGGGCGTAGTGCTTGGTTTTTTGGGCTATGTATTTATATATTTATGTATTTCTGAGTTTCCTCGCTAG